>CM034156.1:32810505-33410505 GCA_019776745.2 Taxus chinensis
CGACACGTATTCTTTCTTTTCACACTTTTCAGACCTGCAAAACACAATCTAATTATTTTTTGACACGTATTTTAATTGTGTCAGGGTGTTAGTATTTACTTTGACTCTACTAATAAAATCGTGACACCTGTCTTATTTTTTTCCCAGACCCAAACTTTATTTCAAGTTTGGTTTATAACTTGTTTAAAGCCATTAATTTTTTGACAAGTGGCTCTTTTGACCTTGAATTGTCTAGCATATTATGTCAAAATGTGAAATTCGATCGAATTAATTTAAGACACTTGTATACGGTTTTGTTTTTAATTAATTGTCAGTTTGTCTTATTAGTTGCATTTACGAAATGCAAGCTAATTAAAAAGTAACACGTATTGAAGCGTATTTGCTTGTCTTTCGTCACGGTTTTTTTAATCAGTTTAAGAGCCGAAGGGACTTTAACTTTAATTTTTTACAGCGTTGCGTCATCCTGAGGATCTATTTTGGATCTAACACGTCCCTTACTTGGTATTGTTAATATGTTCCATGTGTCGACCCCCATTTGAGATGGTTTTAAAACTTATTTTACTTAGTAAGGAAGCTCGTTTTGAGCTTGTTTAGCTCAGTCTTTTAGCTCACCTAGACGAGTTGCTAAATAACTTGTCGAGATACTTGACCCCAACATCATCTCATTTTTAGCTCGTGCAGCTCGTCCTTTAGCTCGCCGAGCCGAGTTGCTAAAGAACTCTCTGATCTACTATAACTCAATCATGACTTTGTTCTATAAATTTGATCTTAAATTGACCTATTTAAGCTACTTTTTAGACCAAATCTATCTATTTTTGAGATTTAACGAATTGTGTTATGATCTTAACCTCATAATTAATTAATCAATTAATTTATTAGCTAATTTTCCTTTTAAAATAGTCTGTAATGGATCTACAAATCCAGGTCAAAATTTTTAATATATATATATATATATATTGTTTTTTTCAACCTTTGAACCCCTATAGGCTTATTAAAAATTACCGATTAAAATTGCTCTGTTTTAAGTAAAACAATCCAAAATAATGCAAGAACATAAATCACACTACACACGAAACGATTATAGAGTTCAGAAATAACCTACGTCTCCGAGTTCTTATCGAATCATTCCACTAGTCACAATTTGTAAGTACAATGTTATTTCTTACAATAAAACCTAATGGAACTTTACTTGCCTACCAAGTACTCCAGACCTTCGAAGAACACTGATGCTTAATTCGGTCTTGTCCTCCACCTTCCTGGTGTAAAATATTACCACAGAACGTGATCGACCTTCTAGTTGTTTGCAAGACGCCCTATAGCTCTCCGATCAAAAATTCCAGGCTTTGTAAATAAAAGTGTCGTGCTATGGGCCAATTGGTGAGTTTCCAATAACTCCCATTAAAATAATAGGACTTAGCTTCCACACTATTTTCCTATCAAATATTAAATAGGACTTTATTACAAAATATTTCCTTTAAAAATGATAAGGCCTATTGAAATAACTTGGAAGCTCTTAATATTCTCCTCAGGATCCTTTATAAAAAAACCTAATGCCTTCGTTACATTTCTCTTAGGCCTTAATTAAATTAAGGACTATAATATAGTTTGAAACTATGTTAATCTTATAGCCCACCAATATGCTTTTAATAAATCTTATCCCATCGCATTCCCCTTATTTTTATAGAATGGGAGAGGGGGCCTTATATAGGCTAAAGCACCCAAAATATGTGGCTATATACCAAATCCTCCATTCCTTATCACAACCACCTATATAGGTGGTATGGTGAGGGCACTCCGCTTGTAGTGGAGAGGTCAGGGGATCAAATCCCACCTATTATTTTGGCATGGACCTCTTTACATTTTCTATGGGGTTTACCCCACATGCCCAACACGAATGGTGGGCTTGTGGTTTAAAATGGGCTCAGTTTCCCATTGTTTATGTGACTCCAGTCATGCCTTTGAATCCTTTTGTTTTGCCATGGGTATGTGGCAAGCTAGCATGCATTGGATCCGTCGAGTCATTGGTGTGTTGTGCATTGTTTTCGTTGTGGCTTGTTTATTCACCCATCATTGATATAAGCCCATATGGGCTGAGTCATATGGTATATTGTACCATCCATAGGATCTTGTCGAGATATAAGTGGAGATAATATAGTGCCCAAGTAATATGTGGAACCACCATGTGAGTTAATCCTAATTCCATCCAATGTGGAAATAACACTCGAAGCATAAGGAAATAAGTCATACCAATATAGAATGTGATCAATTCGACCGTTGAGGATAATATAGGCCTTGGTGGGGATTTGACCACCCCATCGAGCTAGAAATATAGCTCATCAAGCTCAAATTAATCCTGAAATGCAACTCGAAAGGCATAGTCCACTTGTCACTCCTCGATAGGCATATCAAGTGAATTCGAATTATGGTGGCAAGCCACATGGTGGCTTTAGGGCCCACCACGTTGGTGATAATAAAATAATCCTTACGACAGCCAAGCTCCATTCTGTAAACAAAAGTTGAGCCTCTTTTTCCATTGAGCCAACTTTTACACCTGACGAAGACTGGAGGTCACAAACCAAATCAATAACCTTCTTTTTCCTTTTCGCCAACTACCATGTGTCATCTTGCCATTGGTCCATGTGTTGACCTATTGACCAGGGTTGACCTGAACTTTGATTGGCCACCATTTTCTCATGCGGACTTTGTTTTCGATGTTCAAATAGTTGAGGAAAGATCTCGAAGTCATTTTCCACACTGTGCCAATCCTAGGAGATTTAGGGAACATTTTTCCTCCATATTGACCTCTGGATCACACCTCCCCAATGGGAAATACTTTTTATCCCAAAACTCTTGTAACTCCAAATCACGTTGTTGAGAAGAGAACTACGCAATATTCTACCAACTCCACAATCAAAAAATGATGGTTCAAACTCTAGCACCTATGGCACTTGGGCTCACTGCCTCCTACTGTGCCACTCTGATATCCAAAGAAGACATCCATGCCTCCCCTGTATGGTGCTAAGTTTTCCAATGAAACCTCAACGCTCCCACTATGCGGTGCTAAGCTTAAAGATATCTAACAACAAAGATCCATTTTTACTCCATAACACATCTCCTGGCTCTGAGTTAATTCCGTAGGATCCAAACTAGTCTAAAGGAAGTCCATGCTATGTAGAGATAAAAGTGATCTGATGTTGGTGATGGACGATGACTTGTCAAGTACCATCCCACTGCAGGGCCATAAGAGACTGTACACATAATGAAGATGTGAATTGATGTCATGTCCCTTTCCATACCTCAACACTCTCATGGCATGGTGCTAAGTCCTCTTTCAAGACCTCAACGCTTCCACTGCGTGGTGCTAAGTTCTGATGATCAGCTACCATTCTACTGCATGGTCATAATGTCTCTACACAGAATGACGATCCTAGTTGATTTATCATGAGCTCAAAAATGGTGACTCCAACCCCACTACACGGTTGATGCCTCTACATGGTACAAATCCTCATATTGACGAATACTATCAAGTACCACTTTGCTGCACGGTCACAATGCCTCTACAAAGAAAGAAGTTCTGAGTTGACACCAGTGAGTTTAACTGTCTACACATATGGATGATAGATCTCTAAGATTAATATGAGTTAAATCTCGTATCCAAGCTGTAACAGGAACTCACAAGATGATTAGGAGCTATGTTTGGAGTATTAATCAAATTTTCTAAGTAAGAAAATCCACTGAGTATGGTAAACCTTTCTCTCAGGATTTTCTCACAAAATCTGATCTCCAAACAAAATACTGCATACTATTCATCAATATGAATTATGCAATATATAATTGAAAAATTATTGACTTGCCCATTTTAAAGGACTTTAAATTTCAGGTATTACATGGTCTTGGGTTGAGTTGTCAACTGGTGGTGGACTAGAAGCCTCGTATGCCTTTGTAATATGCCTCTATTCCATATTTGGCTTCCCATTACTCTGATGGTAAGATGGATGAAGTTTCTAGCAATTTTCCACCCGATGCCCATTCCTCTAGCAATGAGCACAAAAATTCTTCTTATTCTCCTTTTTTTGGGATGAGGAAATCTATCTTCCATTTCTCGACTCTGCATGACAAGATTGGTCTTTCTGATTTGCCGTGTTATTGATGAATGACATCAACTTCTTCATCAATGTCCTTCTTTTCCAGCATCTAGCCACATAATGGCTATGCAATCCACAAAAAGTACATGGAAAGGCATTCCAATTTTTCTGAAAATCATAGCCATACTTCTTAAGCTAAAAAAGTGGATCAGAAGTTTTACTATGCTCATGATTATGGTAAGAAACTGAAGGCAAAATTTCAATACCTCTTCTCTAATTTTTCTTACCACATCCTGCCTATGACAATGAAGCACAATTTCCCTACTCAAAATCTTCTTACAGGACTAGTGGGGTATTCTCTTGGCTTTCGAAAGCTTGTCTCCCATCACCGTTCTTGGAGAAATCTCCAATATCCATTCCCACACTAGCAAAACCCAAACCTACAAAATGAGGATGATCCTCGACCTGTATTGGGTTAGGAATGCCTTGGCCATTTTTGCTAAGGCCTCTTCCATCAAATACCATTTTAAATAACAATTTGGGTTCAACGCCTCTAGTATGATTTTCAAACGAACCAAATACATCATTACTTGAATCTAAAACTGAATGGGAGGAAGAAGATTCACGTGGTGAACAACTTATAGTGCAATCATCTATCATGGTCTCTACATCTAAAGTTGAAGGAATTTCCTTATTTTGATCACCACATTGCAGCCTTACCAAGAGCTCATCCTTGGTTTGCAGTTCTGATTTCAAGCGAGCATTCTCCTCTTCCAAGGAGTAATACGTTGACTATAGGAGAGAGTTATCTTCTTGGATCTGGTGATTATAAGATTTAATTTCATCAAGCTTCATTTGTTTATACATCTTGCCCATGGTGCACCTATACCTTGTTTAATCATACTGAACTACTACACAACTGAAGCAATCACACGGTCAAATTAATTGGTTCTGATACCAAACTTGCTCAGAGATTAACAAGTTTACAAGTGTGATCACCTGCTCTGATACCAACTTGATCCGAAATTCCAAGTCAAAAATTTTTAATATATATATTTTTTCGACCTTCGGAACCCTATAAGTTTGTTTAAAATTACCAATTAAAATTACTCTGTTTTAAGTAAAACAATCCAAAATAATGCAAGAATGTAAATTACACTACACATGTATTGATTATGAAGTTCGGCAATAGCCTACATCTTCTGTTTCTTATCGAACCGTTCCACTAGTCAAAATTTGTAAGTACAATGTTATTTCTTTAAATAAAACCTAATGGAACTTTACTTGCCTACTAAGTACTCCTGACCTTCTAAAGAACATCGATGCTTAATTCGGTCATGCCCTCCACCTTCCTGATGCACAAGATTCCAATGGAACTTGATCAACCTTCCATACATTCACAAATAAAAGTGTGGCGTTATGGGTCAATTGGTGAGTTTCCAATAAATCCAAATTTTACAATTTGCCTATTAAAATAATAGGACTTAGCTTCCACAATATTTTCCTGTTAAATACTAAATAGTACTTTATTACAAAATATTGCCTTTAAAAATTAAATTAATATTCTCCTCGGGCTCCTTTATAAAAAAACCTAATGCCTTCATTGCATTTCTCTTATGCCTTAATTAAATTAAGGACTATAATATAGTTTGAAACTATTTCAATCTTATAGCCACCAATATGCTTTTAATAAATCTTATTTCGTCGCATTCCCTTTGTGTGTATATAATGTGAGCGGGGCCCTTATATAGGATAAAGCACTCAAAATATGTGGTTATATACCACATCCTCCATTGCTTATCACAATCACCTATATAGGTGGGCTGGTGAGGTTGCTCTGCTTATAGTGGATAGGTTGGGGGATCAAATCCCACCTATGATTTTGGCATAGACCACTTTACATTTGTTGTGGGGTTTATCCCACATGTCTGATGCAAATGGTGGGCTTGTGGTTTAAAATGGGCTCTGCCACCCATTGTTTACGTGACTCTGGTCACGCCTTTGACTCCTTTTGTTTGGCCATGGGTATGTGGCGAGATGGTATGAATTAGATCCGCCGAGTCATTGGTGCGTCGTGCATTGTGGCATTATTTATTCACCCATCGTTGATATAAGCCCATATGGGCTAAGTCATATAGTATATTGGACTGTCCATAGGATCTCATCAGGATATAAGTGGAAATAATATAGTGCTCAGGTAATATGTGGAACCACCATGTGAATTAATCCTAACTTTGTCCAATGTGTAAATAACACCCAAAGCATAAGGAAATAAATTAGACCAATATAGAATGTGATCAATTCGATGGTTGAGGATAATATAAGCGTCGGTGGGGATTTTACCACCCCATGAGCTAGAAATATAGCTCGTCGAGCTTAAATTAATCCTGCAATGCAACTCGAAAGGCATAGTCTGCTTGTCGCTCCTCGATAGGCATATCGAGCAAATTCAACTCATGGTGGCTTGAAGGCCCACCACGTCAGTGATAATAAAATAGTCCTCACTGCGGTCAGGCTCCCTTCCGTAACAAAAGTTGAGCCTCTTGTTCCGTTGATCCAACTTTTATGACTGACGAAGACCGGGGGTTACAAACCAAATCAACAACCTTATTTTTCCTTGTCGTCAACTGTCATGTGTTGACTTGTTGACCAGGGTTGACCCAAACTTTGACCGATCACCATTTGCACATGTGGAATTTGTTTTCTACATTCAAATAGATGACAGAAAGCTCTCAGAGTCATTGTCTGCACTATGTTAATCCTAGGAGATTTAGGGAACATATGTCCTCCATATTGACCTCCATATCAGTAACTAGAACATGACCTAGCCCTATTAAATTAATCTAGAACTTGACCAATTCAAGCTACTTTTTTAATCAAGTTTGGGTTGGTTGTTGTCATATAACAAATTAAAATATTTGTAGCTAGTTTTTTGTCTCTGTTTATCTTCCTTGAGCTACTTTTTAAGCTATATTTGTCTCCATTTGTCATCTGAGCACTAAAATGGCTACTTCTGCCTATTTTTTCAATAGATAAGTCTTAGCTCTTAATGAAATTAATTATAGAATTTGGAAAGTCCATTTAAAATCTTGTTTTATGGCTTAAAACCTATAGGATCTCGATCCATGCAAGATATGCTAATTCATAATTAATTTCAATAGTTTGAAATGATAATAATCAGACATCATGAACCCCTATAAAGACTAATTAAGAACATTAAAGCTCATTTGGATGGTTGTAACTGTGAAAATATTTCTTGTCAACAAAGACCATATAAATTTCATTTATACATCATGAAAGTTGTACCTAGAAGGTCACAAAGAACATGTGCATATTCTTGGGAAAAATTATTGTAAATATGCGTCTTTGTCCTCTTCTAATTTTCCTAAAAAATAAAATTATTCTACAAAATTTGTTTTTTCATTTTTTTTTATATAATGGATGTAGACATTGAGGGGGATATCTTTCAATTTTAGATCATATATGACATGTCTAAGCTTAGATTTTTCTTACATGGTCATTTCTTAAATCTTTAATGATTTGATTATCTGATCAAGTCTTATATTTGTATGAAAGGCTTAGAATAAGATGTATGTTTGTTGATAAAACATATTTGTTAATTTTTAAGAATATGTGATATGTTGAGTTGCTATAAAACTAATGTTTAAACTTTATACTTGGCTAAAATTGAAAATATTTAAGATTTTTACTATGCTCACTTTGATATTTGTTGATGTTGTGTTTAAAATTTAATGTGTAGATGTATGTTTGATCAAGCTAGATATACACCATCACTTAGAGCAGCAAAAATATCCATGAGGCTAAAGAGGCTGCTAGTAGCGAAGGTTGATTTCTCTTGATAAATAATCCAGTTCAACATCAGATATCTTCTTCAAGCCATGGTGTGTTATGAAGTTTTACAAGCCTTGTGCCTTGTTCAACCTATCATAGTTTCCCTTTAAGGGGAGTGTGTATGGCAATGTCAAATCTTGATGGCTTAAGAGTGGATTGTGACCACCCACTTTGTATGTACTAAAGTGACCCTTTAGGGATTGGTTACAAATGGTCGTAACATTGTAAACTTCCAATTCTTGCTCCACTTTGTAATAAGTAAATGTGTCACTCTATGTGAAGTTACTTGTAAATCCCAGCGAAGCTTTAGTTATGGGGATGCCTTAGTTTATAAAAGGCTCCATAATCTGATGTAAATCTTCATGTATAAAGCACTTATCTTAATAATTTCTGTTTGGGGAGATCTGCGGATTTCCCTGGTTAGAATTCTCAGCTTGAATAATTGTTGTTGATTCAAGGGTTTGAAATTGGGCATGTTTGATTAAGTACTCCCACTTAACATTAAGGGGGAGTGTTGGGGTGATAATGTCAAGTGGGATCAACCACTTAGGCATGCCCCAACATTATTAAATTTTTTTTAATCAAAATTTAATGTGTGAAGTCTTTCACACTCAAAGAGTGATGTGGTCTGACTGATTCACTCACCCATATTCATTGGGTGATCCCTCTTAGGATTGATCTTTGTGCAATGACTAAATAGTACAGTCTAAAAATTGTTTACAGACTGGATCTAGCTTAAGATCAATGCAGAGCAATCTATAAAAAAGAAGAGAAACTGTCAAAAGACACATAACCAAGCTGAAAGAATATTACATTGTATTGTATCAAATGAACAAGAAACAAAGCTCTACAGTTGTTGTGAAAAATCTATGGAGCTAAGTAAAAGTGCTAGGTTAAACTCTTGTATTAAATTATTAATAAATGATAGTGCTTTTATAGTGGAGTTTTTCCTTCGGGTTTCTCCACTTAAATTTCGTGTAATGTGTCTTTGTTCTTGTCTATTTTTTCTCTCAACTCTTTCTCATTATTTACTCATTTAATATTTTTTATTTGCTATCTATTTAAGTTATTTTATATAGATTGGACTGCATGCCATAATCTATAATCTTTGGCAACATTAATGGTGGATATGTGATTTGTGGATTACATTTCACCTACTAAATCTAACATGGTATCAGATCTTGGTGATTGTGCATGTGCAAGATCAATCTAGAAGTCTTTTTACTTGAAAGGGTGAAGAAACATTGAGTTTATTGACATATCTATGAGACCTAAAAGTTCCATAGTCGTGTTCAAGCTAACCATGTTTAAAATTCTAATTCCCTCTCAATGTTTCTTGAAATATTGATTAAATATGGGCTAAATAGTTGTTTAGATCATGTTTAAGCTATTGAATGATTAGATCTTTGCGTTTGTGTCTTGTTTAAAGCCATTTACGGCTTGAATCCATCATTTTTTATTTATTTTTCCTAGTTTTCCCACTGTAAATAGTTGTTATAATCATTTTTTGAATGTTGATATAAAATATTCTATTTAGATCCAATTTGTTTGGGCTTTTAAGTTCATTTAATGGTAAAAATCTTTGTTTTTCATCATTTTTTCTTTCACAAAGCCTCAACCAATCATTTGGTGCCATTTGGATTCATATTTTTGGTCATTTTCATGTTTTGTGAAGTTTGGACCAATAATATTGCTCCATGTAGCTTCCCTTCTCTTCTTTTCATATTTGCGAAGTCGTACCCATTATTAGAGTGCAAAATGGCTTCAATCTGATATCCTTCTATCTTTACAAAGCTCTGGGCCAATCATCGAGTGTGCCACCTAGCCTCACCCTAATATATTGTTTTGACTTCCTTTGAGTGAGAATCTTGAGCCAATCATATTACTCCATCTAGCATCGTATTTGTCAATTTTTATGAAGCCTAAGCCAATCAAATTACTCCATCTTGATTTAAGGTTTCAGAATATTGTATATCTAATTGTCAGTTAAAAATCCATGAGCCAATAAGGGATTTGCGCATGTCTTTGCATTGTCAGACTTAGATTAGCTATTTCTGACATTTGCGAAACTTGAGCCAATAATATTGCTCCAAGTGGCTTTGTTTTCCACTTTGTGATTCTTCTTTTAACTTGTTTTGTATAGTTGCGAAGGGCAGACCAATAAAATTGTTCCAAGTGTCTTTTCCATCACATTTGTAAGATTTAAGAAATGTGATCCAATTAAAATTAGCCACCTTGTCACATTTTTTAGATTTGTGAAATGTGAGCCATTTAAAAGGCTTCACATATCTTGTTTGACTTAGTCTTTTTTTGTTGCACTGCGAAGTGCGGTCCAATAACATTTGGACATGTATATATCTATCAGACTTTGACAGACTTGCACATTGCGAGCTAATAGAAAACTGACACGTATATTCATTTTTTATGGTGTCAGAATTTAGTTCTTTGTTTCATGGGTTTATTAACTTTTCTTTGTACAGCAGCTTCTAAAAAAATTCTTCATTCCGGGGTATTTTTTTAAGTCTATAAACTGTGAAGTCTAAGCTAATAAAAAATGGACACGTAGTCTTTCTTTTCACACTTAGACTTTTCAGACTTGTGAAACATGATATAATTGTTTTTATGACACGTATTCTAATTGAGTCGAAGTTGTCATTATTTACTTTGACTTCTGCATAATAAATTGTGACACTGTCTTTATTTTTCCCAGACCCGAACTTTATTTCAAGCTTGGTTTATAACTTATTTAAAGCCATTAATTTTTTGACAAGTGGTTTGTTTGACCTTGACTTTGTTATCACATTATGTCAGAATGTGAAATGTGATCTAATTAATTTAAGACATGTGTATATGGTTATGTATTTTAATTAATTGTCAGTCTATCTTATTAGCTTCATTTGTGAAATGTGAGCTAATTTAAAAATGCGACACGTGTATTTTCTTTATTTTAAAATCTACGCGTATTGATGCGTGTTTGTTTGTCTTCCATCACGTTTTTTTTATCGATTTCAAACACGAAAAGGTTTTAAATTTAATTTATAAAAGCGTCGTGTTTGCCCAAGGATCTTTTTTAAAGCTGACAACATGTGCCTTTCTTGGTATTTTTATTTGTGCCACATGTCGATCCCCCTCGTTTGAGTTGTTTTTTAAACTTATTTTATTTGTTAACAAAAGTTTTAGCTCATCTTTTTGAGCTCGCCTGGTCGAGTTGCTAAATAACTCGTCGAGCTACTCGTGGGTTTTTCTAATTTTTCAACGGATTCCAAAGTCTGTCTCGTGGATTCCAGCTCGTGACAACTCTTCCTTTAGCTCGCCGAGTTGCTAAATAACATCACCAAGATCCTAGCAACGCGACCTCGACTTTGTTCTGTAAATTTGATCTAAAATCAACCTAATTCAAGCTAATTTTAGACCAAATCTAGCTATTTTTGAAGATTTGAATAAACTATGTCTATGATCTTAATCTCATAATTAATTCAATTAATTAGATTAGTTAATTTGTCCTATTAAAATGGTCTATAACTGGAACACGACCTAGCTCTGTTAAATTGATCCAAAACTTGACCAATTCAAGCTAAATTTTTTTATCAAATTTGGGCTGTTTGTTGGTCATATGACAAATTAAAGGAGATTTGTAGCTAGTTTTTTGTCTTTGTTTGACTTCCTGAGCTATTTGTTTTTATCTATATTTGTCTCCATTTGTCATTTGAGCACTAAAATGGCTAGTTCTGCTTCCATTTTTTCGATAGAATAAGTCTCATCTTCTTAATGAAATTAATTATAGCATTTGGAAAGTACATTTAAAAGTCTTGTTTTATGGCTAAAAACCTATAGGATCTGAGTGGGAGACAATACCCATGCAAGATATGCTAATTCATAATGAATTTCAGTAGTTGCATGATAATAATCAGACATCATGAACTCCTATATAAGACTAATTAAGAACATTAAAGCTCATTTGGATGGCTGTAACTATAAACAAATTTCTTGTCAACAAATAACATGTCAAGTGCATTATACATCATAAAATATGTACCTAGAAGGTTACAAATAACATGTGCATATTCTTGGGAATTTTTTTTGTAAATATGCCTCTTTGTCCTCTTCTAAGTCTCCTAAAAACTAAAACTATTCTGCAAAAAAAATTTGAGTTGTTTTTTTGGATATAATGGATGTAGACATTGAGGGGTAGATCTTTCAATCTTAGATCATATATGACATGTCTAAGCTTAGATTTTTATTACATGGTCATTGCTTAAAGCTTTAATGATTTGACTATCTGACCAAGTCTTATCTTTGTATGAAAGACTTGGAATAAGATGTATGTTTGTTGATAAAACATATTTGTTAATTTTTAATCATATGTGATATGTTGAGTTGTTATACAAATAATGTTTAAACTTTATACTTGGCTAAAAGTGAAAATATTTATGATTTTTAATATGCTTACTTTGATATTTGTTGACGTTATGTTTAAAATTTAATGTGTAGCTAGATTTGTGATCAAGCTGGATATACACCATCACTTGGAGCTAGGAAAAAGGGCCATGAGGGTAAAAGAGGTTTCTGGTAGTGAAGGTTGATTGCTCTTGATAAAGAATAGAGTTCAACATCATATATCTTCTTCAAGACATGGTGTGTTGTGAAGTTTTACAAGTCTTGTGCCTTGTTCAGCCTATCAGAGTTTCCCTTGAGGGAGAGTGTGTATGGAAATGCAAACTCTTGATGGCTTAAGAGTGGATCATGACCACCCACTTTGTATGTAATAAAGTGATCCTTTAGGGATTGGTTACACATGGTTGTAAAATTGTATGTAAACTACCAATAATTCCTCCTGTTTGTAATAAGTAAATGTTTCACATTATGTGAAGCTACTTGTAAATCCCAATGAATCTTTAGTTATGGGGATGCCTTAGTTTATAAAAGGTCCATAATCTGATATAAGTCTTCATATGTAAAACATTGATCTTAAGAATTTCTATTTGGGAAGATTTACGGATTTCCCTTGTTAGAATGTTTAGCCTAGATCACTGTTGTTGATTCAAGGTTATGAAATTGGGCATGTTTGATTGTGTGCTCCCACTTAACATTAAGGGGGAGTGTTGGGATGATAATGTCAAGTGGGATTAGCCACTTGGGCATGCCCCAAAAAATTATTAAATTTTGTTTAATCAAACTTTAATGTGTGAATTCTTTCACACTCAAAGAGTGAAGCGGTCTGACTGATTCACCCATCCACATTCATTGGGTGATCCCTCTTGGGATTGAGATTTGAGCAATGACTAGATAGTACAGACTGCCAGTTGTGTGCATACTAGATTTAGCTTAAGATCAATGCAGAGTAATCTATAAAAGAGATGAGAAATTGTCAAAAGATAGAGAACCAATATGAAATAATATTGCATTGTATTATATCAAATGAACAAGAAATAGAGCTCTAAATTCATTGTGAAAAATCTATGGAGCTAAGTGGAAGTGATGGGTTAAACTCTTGTATTAAATTCTTAATAAAAATAGTGATTTTACAGTAGAGTTTTTCCTTCGGGTTTCTCCACTTAAATCTGGTGTAATGTGTCTTTCTTCTTGTCTATTGTTTGATTTCATTTATTTCTCATTATTTACTCGTTTAAGCTTTGTTATTGGATATCTATTTTAGTTATTTTATATAGATTATATTGCATGCCATAATGTATAATCTTCGACAACACTAATGGTGGATCTGTGATTTTTGGATGACAGATCACCTGCTAAATATAACAACCCTTAAGGAATCAAAGAAAATATGCGTCCCTAATGGGATGATGAAATGACGATCAGAGTGGAATTGGGATGATATGAGATGATAAGTTGGATAAGATAGATGAGAGGAGATGAAAAATATGTGTTACCTTTCAAAAGTAAGGAAGCGAGAAAAATATGCGTCCCTAACAAGACAAAGATGGCCACAAAAGGTGGGATGAAAAAGATGGTAATATGGTGCCCCAAAGAAGGCAAACATATGGCCACAAAAGGTGGACTCTAAACAAGAATGATGAATGGTCCCCCAAAGCAGGGACAGATATGGCCACAACGGTGGTCTTTGATGAAAAAAAGGGGTAATATGGTGCCCCAAAAGAGGCATAAATATTCCCACAAAAAGTGGACTTTAGATGGGATAAGTTTTAAGTAAGATTGGATGAGATGAGTTGAATAAAATTGGATGAGATACGTGAGATAAGGAGTAAACTATGAACTACCTTTCAAAAGTAAGGAAGTAAGAAACAAATATGCCTTCCTAACGAGATGAATATGGCCACAAAGGGTGGACTTAGAATGAAAAAGATGGAAAGATGGTGCCTCAGAAGAGGCATAATCATGGCCACAAAGGTGGACTTATTATGGAAAGGATGGTTCCCCAAAGGAGGCACAAATACAGCCACAAAGGTGGAATTTGAACGAGAAAGATGGTGCCCCAAAAGAGGCACAAATATGGCCACAGAGGTGGAATTTGATGAAAATAGAGATGAATGGTCCCCCAATAGACAAACAAATATTTCCAAAAAGGTGGAATTAGAAAATATGGCACCCCAAGAGAGGCATAAGTATGGCCACAAAGGTGGGATTTGAAAAATGAAATAATAAATAAATCGGTTGGGTAAGATCGGATGAAATGGGTTGAATAAAATAAGGTGAGATTAAATAAAACAATGTCAAAAGTGAATTCCCCCATTGCCAATGGGGGGATTTTTGGATAGATAGAATATGAATTGATGCATATGGGATTTTTAGATGCATGGGGGTCCAAAAAACGAGGTGAGGATGCCCCCCTAGAAAAAGAGGCTATATCACTTTTGAAAATTTAGATGTGGATGAGTTAGTGGATGTCGAAAGGGTTTAAATGGGGTCATCTTGGAAGGAATGTCGATAATAACTTTGGATTTGGATTGAAGAGATGGTTGGGGATCATAGGGGTGATCGGAAAGGAAAACTGTATCATGAAGAAGGGAGGACCTTCTATAGAAGGAGTGATATGCGAAGGAGAGGTAATGGTGTAAGATGTGGATGAAGGAGGATACTTAGTAATTTTTATGGATGGGGATGTAGTAATAGGAGTTGGACTGGTTGTGGTGGATGGAGAAGGATGGCTTCTCTGAATGAGGAATTCGTCTTTCTCAATAAGATCATGTATAATAGTCTAAAAGGCCTTATAATGCTCAACATCATGACCCAAGGTACGATGATGGGTGCATATAAGATTGGGGTTGAACCATGATGGTTTCTTATTATTAGGATCAAAAGTTTTAATGGGAGGAAGCGTGATGGAAGATATTTGGATTAAGTGTCGAAGGATATCTGCGTAAGACCCAATTGAAGTGTTGGTAGGAAGAAATTTCTTATGGGTTTTAATAGGATATTTTGACTTAGATTTAAGGGAAGAAGTGGATGTGGATTGGATGGGTAATTTAGATATCTTAGAAGATTAATCAAATTTAGGATGAGGATTAGATTATTTGGATTTGGATTGAATGTTAGGAGGTGTCTTAGATGAAGGGCATATCCCTAAAATAGATGGGGGTGCTCTTAGGATGGATGTTGTAACATTGTATTGTTGAGGAGAGGGAAGACCTAACTTCTTACAGGGATGCATAAGAGACCTTTGGAGATGTTTACCAAGAGACTTAGATTTTGATCAAGAGGATTTACCCTTAGTAGGGATGACAATAATCTCAACTTGAGGATCTGAAGGCTATGTGGTTTGTATTGGTGGAGGAAGTAATTTTTGTTTGAAAATGTCTAAAGAAGATGTAGGAGTGTCTGATTGTGAGGGTAGAATGGATGATCATTTGAAGTCAAGGTGAGTTGGAATGCTTTTACAAACTCTTCAAATGATGAAAAATATGTTAGAGGAGAAGATGAAGTTGATGTAGTCACGATGGTTGATGTGATTGGTGCTGCTAAAAGTGAAGAAAGAGGAATTGGGATTGAATATATGGATGGTATAATAGGTAAAGGTGGAATGGATGTAGATTAAGTAGTAGGTATGATCAAATCCGATGAAGTGGACGTGATAAGGAATGAAGTAGATGAAGGTTTCAGATCAAAGGTGGGTGTAGATGTGGATATTGATGGGGAAAGGGGTGTTTATATGATGTGATAGATGAGGTCTATGAGAGGTTTTGGATTGGCTAATGTAGAAATAGTAGACGTTGGAAGATTAAATGTAGCAGATTAAGATAAAATAAGTGATGTGGCCATGGGAAAAGATGTAGGAATATGTGATAAAGATGTCAAGGTATACATGAGTGGATTTTTTGGTGTGGTAGTTATAGAGCTAAGCATAATGATGGGTGTGTTTTGTGTACATGTGGATAGTGGGATGGGTATTATAGGTTGGGGTATGGTATATGTGGATGAAGAGGCAGGTATAGTAAAAACTAATGTGGTAAAAGTAGGGATGGATGTAGATGTAATGGGAGCAATAGAATTTGATGTGATAGGTACGGTAGAAGTTATAGGCACCATTTCTAAGGTATGAATAAATGATTAGGTAGATGAGATAGGTAGGGATGGAGGTGTTTGATGTATAAAATTTATTACACAAGGATTGGATGTGTAAGATGTGGAAGGTATATATTTATTTGTCGATGGTGGATTAGGAAAGGGTTGTCTAAAGATGTCAAGTGGTTGGTTGCGAGATGAGCCAGGATTTTCGATATGGATATCCCCCTGATTTATAAGTTTTTAAACATGGTCTTTAAAAGAACGAAAATTTCCAATGTCATGACTTATGACTTGATGATATTTATAATAATGAACCTCATGATACTAAGTGGGTTTGGGGTGTATGTGGCCAACAGGTCAAATGGGAGGAAGTATGAGGAGGTGAGTTGTCATTAGCTTATCAAAGATTGAACTGTACGATTCCCCCAAGTGAGTATAATTATAAAATGGTTTATAAGTTTCATGTGAAGCCTTGCATAAGAGGTAGATGGTTGTGGTTGCACAACATGAGAAATGGATGCATAAGGATGTAATTTTTTATAAGAGTGGATATAATTAAAGGGTGGAGATTAAATAGGAATAGGATAAGACGAGATAGGTTATGATAATGATTGTTGTTGAGAGACAAGAATGTGATGTGATTGTTGAGATTGAATAGAATATTGTGAGATAGGGATATTTGATTGTTGAGTATTGGGAGATTGAGATGGTTGGATAGGCATTATAGTGATAATATCAGATGAAGTAGGGATAGTGTTGATATAAGGTGGTGGGGGTGGAATATGATCCACCGATTGAGTGGATTGATAATATTGAGAGACTGTGGGAGATATGAAGTCATACATGTGACTAAAAGGAGGCCCAAGACTTTATAAAGGCATAGGAGATGGTGGTGTGGTTGGTTGAGGAGAGATAGGAGAGTTGGTTTCAAAAGGGGGATTGATTTGGATGACATGGTCTTCACAAGGTTGAGAGTCCAATGTGGAATCTCAAGATTATTTGAGGAAGAAGTTTTGTTAGATATATTATGTTGCTGCATGGTTTGAGAAGAGGTATTAATGGGCATGAAATGGGAGAAGATTTATTTATGAATTTTGTTAACAAAAAAATCAAGCAATGACATTTTTAACATGATTAATTAAGAAATACGAGAAAAAGAAAAAGTGGATAACAAGGGTACCTAAGGAGATAGTCGTCTAAGGATGGTTTCAGGTAGTTATAGCTGGGGATTTTTTGGTCACTTATTGTGGCTTCCTGTTATGTGATGAAATCCCAGTCAGTCCACTAGGTAGTAAGATTTATAGATGTGTTGATTAATGAATGAATTTTGGTTGTGTATGATAGAATGTGATATGTAACCGATTAACCCTTACTTAAGTTATGTTTTCAAGAAAGGATGTAAAAGGGTTATTTTTAAGACAAATCCAAATGTGCAATTTTTATGAGAACACACACAAGGAAGGGAAAATGTGATGTAAAAAGAGAAAATGAGACAAAAATGAGAATAATTGTAGAAATATTTTCCTTTTTATTTGATCTTCAAGAAGACGCAAGCGAATAGCAATCCAAGCAATCAAGTGCAACATGAACAAGAAGAAAAAAGTGAAGATTTTTCTTGCAGTGTTAGTATAAGACACAAGAAACATAGAAAATAGAAATAAATGCAAGGAATCACCTAAAAGGGTGGTCCCACTGGGCACGTAAGGAATTTTGATCTAATTTTTTTGTTCATTTTCAAGTTAATGAATTAGTACTAAAGAAAACTAAATAACTCAGAACATGGAGGGTTTATGATACCTCAGATGTGTGATAGATGCAAGTAGATGGGTGTAAATTGAATGATCTTGCTACAAATTTGGTGAACCTGTAAAACAAGAACTAAAAGAAAATGGATTAGATGATAGATGGGGGGTTGTTGGGCCTCGAAATATTGGCTAAGTGCCAAAGGGTGCATGAGCACACGGGACTAATAGGAAGAAAGGTGTGCGGGAAGAAGTGCATAGGATAAGGGTTTAAGAAAGGTTTAGGATAAACCAGTGGAGGCATGCAAGGCAATACATAGGGTCTAAGGAATTAGCCATATTTAGTGTTCTAGAGGAACTTTCAAGTAGAAACGTGACCCGACTAAGCATGTCGAGTGGATAAGGTGCCAGCCTGGAAGACTTGGTGGTCAAGGAAATAATATTCCATGCATGGAATATTCTTAGAAGACATCATTATAGAAAGTGGAGAGCTCAGAACAGAATAAGCATGCACCATTGAAGGACCACATGGACACTTGGCATCTGATCTACTCTTGAGAAAAGGCATGGTGGTGGGTGTTGGTGCTATAAAGAGAGATGCTTGGAAGAAAAGAAGACACACCGAGGAAGACATAGATGGAAGACATATAGTATGAGGAAAGCAAAGCTCTATAGAAAATATTAGGAGGCCCTAGGAGTTGGGGTTCTCATTAGAGGACTGTAGGAATGTTATCATGTCTAAGGGATGGGTTTGTAAAAATTTTATAATAAAGAAATCATAGCTAGGAATTCTGATATATGGGTTAGATCCTTGTCTTGATACATTTGGTCTGATACGACCCTTTTGAATGTAATGTGGTTGCTGAGACTATGATCAATATAAATATATGGCTTTGTTATGAATATCTAGTTCAGGGGTGCAAACCCTAGTGTTATTTCCTTATATTTTATGGCATATCTGTTCTTTGTATTTCATGCCATGATGTTTCTCTTGTTATTAAATGCTTGGGTATAAGGATATGATAGCTCATGTTGTGTTTTACATGAATATTCACTTCTCTGTAACTAATCCTCTAACAATGGCAAGATATTCTCACAATACTCACATAAAGGAGGGGTTTGACACCCATGCATGCCTCAGGTGAGTACCTAGCCCCTGCTGGGTGATAGGTCGACACGCATGGGATTAGAAGTTAGTAGATGGGTAAAAAAGACTACATCTCGATTCTGTTATTAGGACCTCTTTTTGAAGTTGTGATAATGATGCATGATGATAGAGCGCTTGACCTTGGATAATGTCGAAGCATGGTTTAAGAGCATGGAGGATGAGTTTTCTCAGAGATTTAGTATTGGAACTGAGTTTGATGCACACAAATGGGTAGAAGAACACCTGTATCATGAGATGTATGAGACCTTATTTTGTTGCTTTCTAGTAGAGTTGTATGAAAGGCTTTCCGTGTATGCATCTAGATCAAGATGGTACTATAGATCTTGAGTTTGGATCCAATATGAATATCAGAGGCTGTAAGATGATGATCTGACTTAGACGTGTACTATTGATCATTGGTGGAAGAGAGTTTTGACCATTTATACCCTAGAATATGCTATTTCTATGTATTCTTGTCCTGAGGTTGCTGAGTTTGAGTTCTTAAAGGAACCTAGAGGATCATTTTTGTGTGTTATCCCTTTAGCCATGAAGATCCTACTCATTACACTAAGTTTGGAATCATTCCCTATGGTTGGCTAAGATTCTCTAAGCATTGGGTGAGGAAACTAGGGTGGAGGAAGATGGAAGAAATTGCAGCTGAAAAAGAGAGAGAGGAGAGACGACTCAAGTATAGTGAAGCATGTGAAAGGGAGTTGGCTAGACAATGTGAGGTTGTGAGAGTGATGGATTTATGGAGGCAGATGTTGCAGGAAGGAATTGAGGTTCACGTGGAGGATGTGGAGCCTAAGAAGTTAGTGGTACCCCATCTCAGATAGCACAAAAGAGAGACCCCTTTAGCTTATGATGAGATTTTGTCACTTGGAGAAAGGAGAGTTGTCAGTGCACATCTGAATCCACCTAGTGACCAACTCCTTGTGCTTAGTCTTCCAAATCAAGAGATAAGTATTGCTAACCCAGTTGGTATTGGTAGGAGTGACCGATCTACACCTAGGAGATATAATTTCTCATTTGATACATCTATGGCTACACAATCATTTCTTGTATTTGGAGGAATATTATCTGGAATGACATTTGGGTAAAGTGCAAGTAAAAAAATCTTGGGTATCGCATTTGGGAGTGGCGCAGGACACACATCTGGTAGCGGTGCAATATCACAAATTGTTGGTGTGTAGTTCAGTGGAACATTGGGAACACTAGGCGTGACCACTTCAGGCCCATTACCAGCTATAGGAGGTGGATCTGGTGGTATAGGAGCTAGAGGACCTAGAGGATCTGGTGGATCAGGAGGAACAAGACCTAGTGGATCTAGTGGATCTAGTGGTGGAGGTAACACTGGAGGAAATCAAGGTTTTGGATCAGGTGGACAAGGGCCTCAACCACCTCAGCAAGTCTTTTTTGAAATGTCTTTGCATCTACCAGACTACAAAGGTGTTGAGGATGTTGCAGAGCATGTACACAAGTGTGAGCTACTATGCATGCGAAGGGGATCACTACCCTAGAGTGGAAGGTAAGTTAGTTTGTAACAATGTTGCAAGGATGTGCATAGTTGGTACTGAAAGTATGACCCCCATCAGACAGTGGTAGATTACACCGTGTTGCAGAATGATTTCTTGGCTGAATTTCATATCCCTGAGTTTGAACAGAAGAGCATCAACATGCTGAAGGATATCCAACAAGGAATGGCAGAGAGTGTGCAGGAATACGACTCACATTTTAAAACTCTCTTATCAAATCTATCCTATGATATTCACCACTCTCAACATGCTCATTGGTTTTTTGAAGGATTGATAACATCGTTTAGGAGAGCACTTTCACACAAGACTTTCATAGACCCACGCGAGGCCTTAGAAGCTACCCTACACACTGAGGCTGTTGGAAGCATGGATACTGGTGTTAGCCCTTTTCTTGAGGCTCAATTTTTTGTAATGGTGAAGCAGCTGGAAAAGCTATCTGTGAACTCGGCGCATGAGACTCGCAGTGGTCTATGGTGCACTAATTGTAAGGTAGAGGGGAATACAAAGGATAGTTTTTCCCAGAGATCGGTATGCACGATGATGGTGGATTGTGAAATTTTCCATGGAGATCATGATGCAAGTAGGTGCCCATCACTGCAATGCGTGATCCATAAGAATGTGTCTTGCTATTGCAAAATTTACACTTCTACTACTCATGACACCAAGGATTGTAGACTGATTGACCAGATACATGATGCCATTGATATTGGTGTGTGACAGACCAGCCTCGCAAACAATTCCAAGGATGATGGTCATCACTATGAAGGGCACATGGATGGAGGGGTGCATGGAAGAGATTTATGAGGAGGATTTCGTGGTCGTGTTAACCGTGGAGGAAGAAGTGAGTTCCCACATGGGACCTATTATAATTGTGGGTCTATGGAGCACTATAAGCATGAATTCCCTGTTACAATGCTCTTGGTGTGGAAAAAAACATAAGTATGAGGAGTGTCTAGAGCTATTTGAACATATGAGCCAACAACATTGAAAATACAAAGGCACTAGGATGGTAAGCATGAGGAAGGCCGATTCACAATGGATGTCATGAGTGGCACGCAATTATGAACTAGAGCCAGTACTAGTTACAACGCGAGCTGAGGCTACGCGTGCTAGGGAGGTACCAAGGCAAAGACCACTGGTTATTAGAGAAGAGGTGGTGCATGGAAAGTATCTAGACCCTAATCATCATAAAGAAGTGTATATCAAGAAACCATGGATGTGATTCAAATCCTACAAGGAGAGATCCAGTGCCTGAAAGAGAAGTCAAGATAGTTAGAGCAAAGGAAGAATGTTGAGGCTCCACAGAAGGATATGGATGAGGTTAGAGAAGTATGAAAGATGTTAAGGCAAGATAATATCATCCCCTTACTAGGAGAGTGGTTACAGGAGAAGGTACTGCATGTTGGAGAAGGGTGCAAGAGGTAGGTTCTGCATGCCAACCTTCCTCCCCACAACCTTGATTATGACAAGGAGATTACCTTGAATGTTGTTGTAGATGGGTGGCTTCTAAGCAATATTTTGATTGACATGGGCGCAGAAGTCAATGTTCTCACTCTAGATGCATGGCATCAAATGGGAAGGCCCCCATTATAACCATCTTTGAATGTGTTGTATATGGCTAACAAGACAAAGGTAATGCCCATTGGTGTCTTGAAGGATGTTATTATCACTATCCAAGGGGAAAAGTTCACTGGAGACTTCAAAGTCTTGGTGCTAGCTGAGGTAGAAAAATTTCCAGCATTACTTGGGTGCCCCTGGTGTTATAAGAACAATGTTGACCTAAGGTTCAATAAGGGATACATAAGTTTTGAAAACAAGGAAGAACAAGTCATCATCCCCTTCACTCATGGAAAATCAGCACCCTATACTAAGCCCTTGGAAGAAGAAGTTCTTGACAGGATCTATGTGCGCTCTATCAGGGACCCTGAGGTGATTCACCCTACAGAGGGATTTATTCAGTTTGAAGATGCTCAGTCCATGAGTGATACAACTAGTGTGGCATGTGACAATTGGGTGCACGGGACTTATGAGTTAATTGGGTGACATCTAAGAGGCTCTGTGAAAAGGGTAATGAAGGAGTGCTCAGTTAAGTGCCTAGCAGGGAAGAGGTGTCCAAGTTATTCTGGAGGAGCCAACCCTGAGGGTTTCTTATGAGAAATGGAGGCTCAGTGGAAAAATGAGGTCAAAAGTAAGAGGGATGCTTAGCTATAACTTTCTTGGGACCACAATGCATTGGTGGTTGACACATCACTGATATCCTTCTAGAGTGGCACAAGGTAAGAATCATGTTCTCTATTAGGTTCTCCCAAAGTAATGCACCCACTACAATACAAGACTACCATGGGAAGGAACCACCTCGTCTCACATCCAAGCATGTGAGAAAGCATGGATGGAAGGTGCGGAGGCCTTGCCACCTTCTTTATGGGTGCATAAGCTTGTATTCCACCTTACAAGGTTGTGCACGTGCATGGTATATTGACTTTGAGATGCACCATCAAATAGGAAATTGGAAGGAGTTGACGACTGACCTCCTTCAAGCTTTCAAGTATCAGATTACTAAACCATCAGTGGATAGGGTGTTGGAGGTTGTTAAGATCATAAGGATGGGAGATAGTGCCATGACAGAAGATAGAATATTGAAGTTATTGGGTGAACCTGGTTTGGAACCATGCTTTGATGAAGAAGATTCAGAAGAGGTGTAGCTTGAGCGTGTGTGCATGGAGAAAGAAAAGGGAAAGATGGTCTATGTGATAGATGGTGAAGAGATGGAGAGTTTGGATGCTAACCATACTGAAGGTACTCATGAAGTTATTGATAGTGTTGATGAGCAAGAACGTGCCTACCATGAGCCCCTCAAAACAAAGAAGGTTAACATTGGTTCACAAATGGAACCTAAGGAGGCCACTATTGGAGATTATTGGTCAGAGAAGGAGGTTTTAAAGATCATTGATCTATTGCACGAGTTTTAGGACCTATTTCCATGCAGATACCATGAGCTTAAAGGATTCCACCACTCATTGGGAGAAATGAAAATCAAGTTAAAGGAGGGTGCACGCCCGATTCAGAAGAGGCCTTATCGAATGAATCTGAATCTTCACATCAAGGTTAAGGAGGAGATAGACAAAATGATCGCTTCAGGCATCATTGAATCTATGGAGGAATCAGAATGGATAAGCCCCATGGTCATCAACATTAAAAAGGATGGAAGGATAAGGATTTGTGTTGACTACAGGGACTTAAATACAATATGTGTAATTGATCCTTTTCCAACCCCTTTTACCGAAGAGATTCTTGAGGGAGTAGCTGGATGCGAGATCTATTCCTTCACGGATGGATTCTCATGATACCATCAAGTTAGAATTGCTAAAGAAGACCAAGAGAAGACAAATTTTTCCACTGAATGGGGAATTTTTTCCTATACAGTCATGCCTTTTGGACTGAAGAATGTGCCTGTTGTGTTTTCGTGCATAGTGGTCTAGGCATTTCAGGATTTTATCCATAAGTTTCTGCAAGTCTACCTTGATGACTGGACATTATATGGACTAGTGAAAGACCATTGTGACAATTTGAGACTGATGTTTGAGAGATGTTGGTAGTTGAGGATATCCCTCAACATTAAGAAATGTGTTTTTGCTACTCCATTTGGAACCCTGTTGGGGCATATTATATGTAAGGAATCCTTGTTGGTGGATCCCACCAAAGTTATCATTATTGTGGGATTGGGGGAGCCTACCAACCAGAGAACGTAGTGCAGATTCCTTGGGTATATAGGATACTACCAGAAGTTTACCAAGGGGTATGCCAAAATCACTGTGCCATTGGAGAAGTTACTAAAACACAAGAGTGCCTTTCACTGGGGAGAGGTGCAACAGACGACATTTGACACTTTGAAGGATAGACTTGTCATTGTGCCCATACTATGATTTCCTTCTTGGGATAAACCTTTCCATGTGCATGTTGATGCTTCAGGGATGGCAATTGGAGTAGTCTTAGCACAACCTAGAGAAGGGATTGTTGATCACCCCCTTTGTTTTGCTAGCAGGAAGTTAACACCAGCAGATTAGAACTACACCACTACTGAGCGTGAAGCACTATCGATGATCTACATGCATTGCATAAGTTTAGGTAATATCTACTAGCAACACCCTTCATATTTTAAACAGATCACATGGCATTGAAGTACTTAGTGAACAAGCCCATTTTACAAGGGTGCATATGTCAGTGGGTCTTGTTATTTCAGGATTTTGAGTTTACACTTGTTGTGAAACCAGGAAAGAGTAACTCAAGGCCTGACCATTTGTCAAGAATTGACTCAGGGGAGGATGCGTAGAGCATTGAGGATGCTATGACAGACACGCAACTATTTAGGTTGCGGTGCGCACCCTCTAACTTAGAATATATTGTTATGTTTCTCAAAATGGGTGTGGCACCAGAAGGAATGAAGACTTTGGAAAGAAAATAGTTAGCTATACACGTTGTGCCCTACATGCTCATTAGTGGAGACTTATACAAGTTAGGTTGTGATGAGGTTTTACGCCGATGTGTGTTAGAACATGAGTGCATTGCAATCATGGAAGAAGCACATGGTGGGATTGTAGGAGGGCACTATGCAGGGAATGCTACAGTGTGGAAGATTCTACTCGCAGGGCTTTGGTGGGAAATCATCTACCAGGATTGCATTGAGTTTTGCAAGGCCTGTGACCATTTCCAGCGCCTTGGCAAGCCAGGAAAAAGAGATGAAATGCCCTTGAGACATATAGCCAACAAAAAACCATTTGAGAAATGGGAAATTGATTTTGTAGGACCAATTTCACCTGTCGTGTGAAGGACTGGTTCACTATATCATTACTTACATTGATTACTTAACAAGGTGGGTAGAGGCAGCACCTACAAGGGATTGCACAGCAGCAACAACTACTAGATTCTTATGGGAGAACATAATCAACATGTATGGATGTCCTTTAAGCTTGACTAGTGATAGGGGTACACATTTTTTGAATGAAACAGTCAGGATTTTGTTGGTAGAGTTCATGGTGGCCCATCATAAGACCACCCCTTATCACCCACAAGCTAATGGAACTACTGAGGCATTTAACAAAATTCTGAGTCACACGTTAACTAAAATTTGTGATGTGGGAAGACAAGATTGGGATGACAAGGTATCAGTCATTCTATGGGCATACAGGACAACCTACAAGAGATTGAACAAAGCCACACCATTTCAATTGGTGTTTGGCATGGAGGTTGTTTTACCGGTTGAATTTATGCTACCATCGTTGTGTATTGCACATGCAGGAGGGTTAGCTAATGAACAAGCAATTCAAGAGTGCATGGAGAAGTTAATGCAGCTGGATGAAAGGTGATCACTTGCTAGATGGAGTCAGAAGACTGAAAAGGCATGAAAAAAAGCATGGCATGATCGCCATATTAAAAACAAACAATTGAAGGTTGGGTAGATGGTTTTGTTATATGATTCCAAGTTTTTGCGCCATCCTGGGAAACTGAAATTCCATTGGTTAGGGCCATATATCATCTCATACATCCTTGATTTAGGTGCTTTCTAGTTACAAGCACTTGATGGAACATGGTTACCAGGCCATTTCAATGGGAGTAGGTTGAATCCCTACTATAAATAAGTCTTCCTTGTGTTTATAAATAAGGCAATATTGCCATTTAGCCTAGGATTTCCTTTTATGCATTTCTTTTCCCTGTGTTTCCCTTTCTCGTTGCTTGTTCCTTTCTCTTTGTGTTGTTTTTTTTCACACCTTCTGCACCGGTAGCCACTTATTATTTTCAAAAGGTTGTGTATGCGCAGAGGACCGCACATCTATTTTTGTGTGGGGTGGAGTAATGTGAAGTAAAATGGAAGCTGGTAGTAGAAGTTGTGTTTCAGTGGCCCAGATTAAAAGCGCGTAGTTTAGAAGAGCGTGTAGAAAAGGTGGACATAAGGAATTTTGGTGTCAGGAAAGCTTTACAAAGACCACGTACAAAGGATGAGAAGTGCAGGAACAACATGAGGTAGGCAAGGGAAAAAATCAGGTTAAGGACAGAAGAAGTGCCTTCGGCGCTGCAAGAGCACGCGTGAGGATCTTCGGTCAGTAAGGATTTTTACGTGCCAGAAGGTTGTAAGGATTTTTCACGTAGGATTGGGTGCAGGGGTAAGAGTGCTTAAGGTTGGCTTTAGTGGAATAGTCCACCTTTATTGCAAAAGTACATTGGTAGGTGGCATAGCATTTATCACGGGAGAGAAGAAAAAGCTATAAGTAGAAGGTCGGGATACATTATTATTACCTTGCATTTGTGATAAAGAAGAGCTCTTGTGAACTAGGGCATCCGCGAAGAATATTTGTGTGAAGGAAAAAGTGTGAGAAATCTGAGTGCGTGACTAGTGCGACTTGAAAATTAGAGTGGATAAAGTGCATGGTTGTAGGGAGGAAGGTTTCAGAAGGGTATGCCATCTTGTGGGAGGATTGTCTAGTTTAGGGTTCTGCAACTAGGGCAAGGGAGTAAAGGGAATTTTTCATGAAGAGAAGCCACATATTTGAGCATAGCAAGGAAGAGGAGCAAGGAAGAGGTTATTTTTAGTAACCCGACAAGAAGATGGAACCAAAGAAGGTAATTGTTTCACCAAAGAAGGGCAAGGGAAAAGGAAAATAAATTACCACCGCCAACTTCAACTAGAAGTGGTATAGAGAGATGTAATACCCATATGGCATGTTTCTTGAAAAGGAATGGGTATCCCATGTAAGGAAGATGGTAGTGAGTGATTACAACCATTGCACAAGCACCACTGAGAAAGAGATGGCATTGGAACTGGTTCACCCGACAGACAAAAGGACACCAGAAGGGATGTCAATCTACAGTGATGAAGTGAAGGTAAAATTGGAGAAGGTTGGGTTGCTGAAACTTTATGAGTTTCCCTACTTTGGAAAACCCAAGTGACTGTACCAATGGTTGATGTCACATGCATGAGGACCACTTCTACTTTGCAAAACAAAGAATTTGCATAACCCCTCAACTAATCTCTAAGTTTACCAGCCTTGTCTGTGAAGGGGAGCCGTTAGATGATGACTTGGAGGAAAAGGAATCCATTAAGGAGATAGTCCAAGCTTATGATTATAAAAAAGGCTTGTGTTATTTTGATATCTTAGATATCTATGACCCACTGATGAGGATGGCCGCACACTTGGTATCTAAGCTGAATGGGCAAGAGAGGTGGACACAGATAAAAAAGGCTTGGTTTAATGTGTGCTAAAATATTTTGGAAGGAACCATCTATAACTTGTCTGCCTTCATTACAGAAGAAATCATCAGTGTTGCACACGAAGGAGAAAAGATCATGTTTGGCAATGTCCTCCTCACCATCATCTTCTCAAAAATTAGAGTGTCTGATGGGCTAGAGAATTTTGTATGGGAATATCCAGATGAAGATCCTTCCCCCACAAAGAGATTTGAAAAATACACTTGTGACACCATGACGGCCACCCACAAGGTGCACCTGGAGAAATGGTACAAGAGGATGCGTGATGCATTTGGGGCTGAATGGAGGATACCCGAACAATTGCCAGTGCTAGTGCAAGGAGAGGTTGAGTTAGCTATTTACCAACACTTTTGCATTGGCAGATTCACATTGATAGATGGGACCAAGAGCCCATGGTGTAAACTACCTTTCTCATTCACCGTGTAATATTTCCAAGTAGGGGTCAATCACTTCAAGGAGGCCAAAAGACTAAGGTTTGACCTCAGTGAGGTGGACCAAGACCACCGTGAGCTACGAAGAAAGCTAGTATACCCCAAGAAGCATGCTTATGTGGAGAAGTATGTCTCCCATGAGGTGCACATGAAAAAACCTGTGACGTTGCCAATTGCTGGAAGGACCGCAATGAGGGTATACCTGCACATCAGGCCCAAGTATGAGAAGGGTGCCTACTTGGAGAATGATGTATCCATCCTAGAAGACCCCACCAGGAGGAAGAAGGCCATACTAAGGAAGAGGGAAAGAGAAGAGGTTCCAGAGAAGAAGACACCAAGTGTGCAAACAACACAATCTGTGGGCGCACAAGAGTCAGGTGACAAGATGAGAACATATGCATAGAGGAAGAAGTCCCCCATTAAGGAAAAGGAAAAATCACTTGAGGAAGAGGCACCAGAGCAAGAAGAGCCTCCTACACAAGAAGAATCGCCAAGGAAGGAGTCACCTGCTGAAGAAGAAGAGAAGGAAGAGTCTCCTATACTAGAATCACTAGTTAGGAAGAGGCAGAAGGTAGCAGAGAAGGTGGACTCAGAAGAAACAGAGATCCTAGAGGCCTACAGAGGTGAGAGAGATGATGATGAGCATGAAGAGGCTCAGGACCATCCTATGTATGATGTGCATGACTCTGAGGATGAGGGAAATGAAGAAAAGGATGGGGAAGAGGAAGGTGCTCAAGGAAAAGGGGAGAGTGAGGAAGTGAATACAAAGGATCAAAGGACCCCAAGCCTCACCAAGGAGCAGATAGAAGAAGCCACAGAAAGAGAAGTAGTGGTCATAATAAAGGATTTGGTGGAGTAGGAGGTGGAGCGCAATGTTGATGAAATACTCAAAGAGATAGAGGAGGAGAGTGTAGGAAAGGAGTATGGGAGCATGGGCGGAGATCCCAACCTAGCGGTAAGATTTCCAAAGGCATCACACATAGGAGGGAAGAATGTGGTAGTGGCGCAGGAGCAAGGAATGAGTTACATCAATGATCCAAGTAAGGTACTATGTGCACACTTCCAGAGTACCGTGCCCATAGACCAACTCCTTGCATGGTCTTCATTCGAAGAAGAAGGCACGTACCCATGAATAAGGAAGATGTTATCTTGGGATTTTGAGTCCCATGTTGATGAGCTTGAGTTCAAGGTTAGCTAAGGAGAACTGATGAAGATACCAAAGAAAAAGGGAGTGAACCCCCTGATAAACACTCAACAGTTATCCGATGAGAAAGTCTAAAATGCCCTCAATAAGGTATCGGTTGAGGTTGAGGTGAGACTCTTTAGAAGGAATGATAGGGTAAGGTTCCTAGAGGAAGAACTAGAGAAAAAGGAGGAACTCATTGAGAAGAGAAAGGATCTGAAGCAAGAAGAGCTGATCATTGCATAGTTAAGGCACAAACTAAGGGAGGAGAAGGTGAAGGTGTGTGAGGTGTACAAGAAGATTGAAATGATCATAGATGCCATCACTTTGAAACACCCAGACCTAGCACCGCTTGAGAAGAAATATGAGTCAACCTTGCAATTCTTGGAAGACTTAACCCACATCCTTACCATGGAGAGGCGGTCGCTCACTCTAGAATTAGTAGAAGAGGCATTGGCGTGCCAGAAGGAGGAAGAGAAAAAAAATATCGGGGAGATAGTGACATGATATTTTGAGCTCCTTGCCACTGTACAGACCACCGCGTGGATGACTGAGGCTGTGTATGATAACTACACTGATAGAGATAGGGTAACAAGCATACTAGTTGCTACACATGAGGTGGGTCTGAAGGAATACCAAGAGAAGAATAAAGGAAACATGGAAGAGAGGGATAAGATCCTAGCCAAGGTAGAAAAGAAGATGGAAGCGATTGAAGCCTTATGAGGATCAATTAAAAATCAGCTTAAGGAACTGTATCCCTAGATCACCCATAGAATGGATGCACTAGATGACCTTAGAAAGCAGCTAGAAGGGATTGTAGATATGCTGAATGCTAAGGGTGATGAACTAAGTTTTGAGGAGGTAAGCACTCTAGTGGGTGACCTACTTCAGTAGGCACAGGGTGAAGTGGACACCTGGGAAAAGATCGAGGCAACAATAAGGAAGGAGTTCCCACTCCTCTTGCAGCAGTAGAAAGATCTTTGATTCTTTCATTTCTTCTATTCTTCATTCTTCCATTCTTTACTTCTTCATTCAATTTGTCTGGGTTCCACCATTCATTATTCTTTAAAGGAGCAGTATGTTTCCAAGGACAGAGAACAAGCTTAGTGTGGGGTGATGTTGGGCCTTGAAATATTGGCTAAGTGCCAAAGGGCGCATGAGTGCGCGGGACCAATAGGAAGAAGGGTGCATGGGGAGAAGCGTGTAGGATAAGGGTTTAAGAAGGGTTTAGGAGAAACCAGGGCATGCACACAAAGCAATACACAGGGTCTAAGGACTTAGCCATATTCAGCGTTCTAGAGGCACTTGAGGAAAAATGTGACCCGACTAGGCATGCCGAGTGGATAAGGTGCCAACCTGGAAGACTTGGTGGTCAAGGAAAGAATATTCCACACATGGAATATTCTTAGAAGACATCATTTCAGAAAGTGGAGAGCTTGGAATAGAATAAGCATGCACCATTGAAGGACCACATGGACACTTGGCATCCAATCTACTCCTGAGAAAAGGCATGGCGGTGGGTGTTGGTGCTATAAAGAGAGATGCTTGGAAGCAAAGAAGACACACCGAGGAATTCATAGATGGAAGACATATAGTATGAGGAAAGCAAAGCTCTGCAGAAAATATTAGGAGGCCCTAGGAGTTGAGGTTCTCATTAGAGGACTGTAGGAATGTTATCATGTCTAAGGGATGGGTCTGTAAAATTTTTGTAATAAAGAAAGCATAGCTAGGACCTCTGATATATGGGTTAGATCCTTGTCTTGATACATTTGGTCTGATACAACCCTTTTGAATGTAATGTGGTTGTTGAGACTATGATCAATATAAATATATGGCTATGTTCTGAATATTGGGTTCAGGGGTGCAAACCCTAGTGTTATTTCCTTATATTTTATGGAAGATATGTTCTTTGTATTTCATGCCATGATGTTTCTCTTGTTATTAAATGCTTGGGTATAAGGATATGATAGCTCATGTTGTACTTTTACATGAATATTCACTTCTCTGCAACTAATCCTCTAACAATGGCAATATCTTCTCACAATGCTCACATAAAGGAGGGGCTCAGTGCCCACGCGTGCCTCAGGTGAGTGCCCAGCGCCCGCTGGGTGATAGGTCAGCACACATGGGGTTAGAAGTTAGTAGATGGGTAAAAATGATTACAGGGGTTGCCCGATGAATTTGAATCCGAAAAACATTAAATTCTTTGGCGGATGTCAATCCCCATGTTTTATAAGATATGATAAAAGCAATAATAATAAACAAGGTAATATGCAAAATCTAAGGCACATAGAGACTGAAAATGTAGAAATGTAAGGAACATACAAATTTGATCTAAATTGACATAAAATAAATTTACCTAGTAGAGTCGATGGTGACCAAGGCTGTAAAGGGGCAGGTCAATGGCGACTTGAGAAGATGGAGCAGAACAACAATGGTAAAATGTAGATCTAGCTATTCCAAGTGTATGCCTGAGGATGTTGGGGGCTCTGTAAATGCTTACATAAACCTACAAAATGAAATCTGGAACATAAAAGAAAAAATTATGGCAAAAAACATGGATTAGGATATATTAGATGGAAAATAAGACTTGGGTCAACAACAACTTGGCGGTGACTGGAGTGCAGACAGAGTAGATTTAATGCAATAGAGAAGAAGGAAGATAGAGTAGATCTTGAGACAGAGTAAGTGATAACACATGGTTGGGTCAACGACAAGCTGGGTAGATGATGCAGCCAAGAATTTACTAGGAATAACCTAAGCGCGTTGGCACATCAATCATCTTATACTGAGTGCTCACCCGAAGTGCGCAAAGGTAACATGCCCCTATTTAGGGTTGTTGTTACATGATGTTAGCATGATGAAGACTTAATGCATTCTAATCCATAATTAATATAATATTCCACAGAGCATGTCCAGAGCTAGATCTAAAGAATAACAGATTCAAATAATATCCATAATGAAGTTAATCATGCAAGAACCAATTATACTCAAGATTAATACCTTGTTTCAGCCAATATACTCCATTATATTAAACATAATAAATACATAGAAGCTCATTACAATAGTTAATATAATAATCTTATGTGCGCATCATATCTGAAATCATAACTTCATATTAATTCTGTTCCCACACAGTCCTACTGTACTACGTAGATCATTACATATTTATAAGGGTGGGGACTTTCCCTTCATCACTTGTATAACTCCCAAAAATAGGTTGCATGTTGAAAATAGCCATGCGCCTTTACAATACTAGCCACACATGCAAGTGCGCTAACAATAGACCTCTTCTAGTTAACTGGTAGTGGCACCCCCTATTCTTAGCCTGAACCCATGCAAAGCACTTAGTATCCTCTCTTCTAAAAATAGCTCATGTATGTCGCACAAGTCGTTATCCAGTTTGTGTGCTCTACACACCATCTCCAAAAATAGCCTATACATGTGAAAATGGCTAAGTCCCAAATCCACCCTTGTCTTTCACGCGTGTTTCCTTGCCTATCCTTTGAAACCTTTAACTACACCTTTTTCTCACGTGCGAACCTTCTGTGTGCCCTCTCCTTCACACCATACTCTTATCTTCTCAACATTACCCCACACTAAACAACATTCTCTCCCTGGCAATGACTACTCCTTTAACAATAAAGAATAAACAATGGAAAGGAATGAAATAATTTATGCATAAAGGATGAATTCTCACTGTGCAACATCCTCCATCTCAACTGGAAGAATCAATTCCAGATAATCTTCTTTGATCTCTGATTCCAACATCTGCCACTCGGTTAGTGCGGCTTCTGTCTTTCCTGGGATGTCCGCTGCAATACTTTCCAACTCATCTTGGGCAATTTATCCCTTCTTGTTTTATAGCACTAGAATAATGTTGGACATAGAAGATATTTTCCCTTCTAATAGATCCATCTTCTGCATTATCTGTTTCCCAATCTCATCCATTTTTTCCTTATAGGGGTCTTGTGTTACTGCAAGGGCCTCGAGCTTCTGCTTGAATAGTGACAATATTTCCACATGTCCCAATGTGTCATCCTTCATGGATTTCAGGAATTCATTGTCCTCTGATATTGTCCAGACCCTTATTAATGCCTCTGGAGATGCACACATGTTCAGTGTTTGGTTCACTTTCTTCAGCTCCTCCTATAAAGTTTGAAGCAATACCTCGTATGGTGAAATCTTTCAAACTACTGTAACCTTTTCCCTCTCTACCTCCTTCTCAGGGTCCTTTGGTGCTGGCATCCAAACTGGTCCCTCCTCAAGCACTAAATTTACTAAGTTACGCACATAGTGCATAGCCGAAGGGAACCTTTCAAGTACCTTAGACTCCAAGTGTGGTATCACTTTTAGGACATGGTCTCCGATCTCCTCTTCCATGCTGATAAGGACCCCATTATTCTTCTGCTCTATGTCCTTCTCTCCTTTCAAGCGTGTGATCTCTACATCTTTGTCCTTAATCTCTTCTCTTAGTGCTTTAATAGTGGCAGATTTGTCTATGTTCCTCCACACCACTTATGTAGATACTTTTACTAAGGAATTACTAACTTGTTCATCAGACATAACAGTGGGTTTTACGGCTATATGTCTGTCCTGAGGTGCCTTCTTCAACCTTCTTAACACACATGATTATTTGCATACATCAAATTTTGTATCATCCATGTGTGTGTGCATAGACCAAGATAGTTGCTTCCTTGTGCGCATGGTGGCCATGGCCTCATCCATCATCTCCCATCCATATAACTCTTTAGGGCTCACCGTGCTTTGAAAACAAGCATGGAAATTTTTACTTATGTCCTTAGCATAGCCCAAAGACGGAATAGTATACTCTCCATGTGTTCTTTTAGTTCTTAGCCCCTTAGGAACCAAAGTGCCAAGATTTAGAGTTGGGTATTTTATGTCTTGAGCATTATCTGGTCTTGATTCTCCTTCCTTTACCCCTTCTCCTTCATTCTTCACATCTTCATATTTCATTTCTTCATCCCACGTCTCTTCCACATCCTCTGGTGGTGTAGGAGATTTAGGTGCACCCTCTTCAGACTCTTCCGCCTCCTTGTTCAGCTTATATTTTCTCCTTCTCTTCTTAGTTGTATCCTTCTGTGGAGAGATTCGTGGAGACCTTCATATTGATTGGGGAGTAGCATCTTGATTTCTTTTTTTTCTGAACACCCTCTTAAAGTAGTGTTATTTAGGGTTTACTCCTACCTCCAATTCTTCATCTCTTTCTTCTTGTGCCTGGGGTGGAGTACTTGCGTGGTCATAATCTACCCTATCCGAGGGTTGCCTTCATCCTCTATGTACTAGGCCACCACTATCTTCATGCTCTTCATCCTAATCATCTACCTCTATAGGTTTAGTGGGCTTCAAAACTGGTACATTATCCACTGTATGTTTTCCCTTAGGCAGCCCTGGGAGCGCGAACTCGTTCTCCACATATTTGTTACCCTCCAACTTATGCTTTTGCTGAAGGTAGATAAGTGTGGCCCCACTATCTCCAATTGCCAAAATCACGGGCTTTATGCTTATCACATATGAAATTAGCCTCTCAATGTAGGAAGTCTAACCTAGATATACAAAAGTCTTATGCAACATGTGGTAGTTACAGTCTACCTTATTTGCAAACAAAATTCAAGCATCGTGTATTATTGAACCGATGGCATGATGCCTGGAAGTAACGCATTGTGATGGCATATGGTAGCTTACATCAGGGGCTCCAAGTCCCTCCTTCATCGCAAACCGTGTGATGCAGAAGTGTTGATATACCACAAACTGGACCGCATTTCCCACCACTGAAGGTAACTCCTTGGGGATGCGCCACTCCTCTTTGAACACCGTGCGAAGTCTGTCATACCACATCTCCATCCTCTACTTGAATGGCCCACTCATTGACCCTTCACACAAGTACTTCTCAAATCTCTCTATAAGGGACTTATTCTTTATGGGGTTCTCCCAAATCTTGTTCTTTGGCCCATTAGGCACTCCGATTTCCATAAAAATACCAGGGATAATAAGATAGCACTGAAACTAACTTTCTCACTTGTGTGCGCTTCCTCGATGATAGTGTCTATAATGTATCCTGATATGTTGTAAATTTTTCCCTGTGACATTCCCCTTGTAATTTGCAGCCACATGGTATTCCACTGGCACCATCTCTCTTGATCATTCAATTTGGAGACTAAATGTGCAGTTGTCTATACCACTGGGTACTTCTTTAGTTTTTTGATAGCCATGTGGTATTCCAATGACACCATTTCTCTTGATCATTCAATTTGGAGACTAAATGTGCAACTGTCTGTACCACTGGGTACTTCTTTAGTTTTTTTATATCCATTTTGTGCATACCTTTGGTGTATCTTAGCACCTTTTGCGTATCCAGGATTGATGCTTTATCTATTGAGTCGTTATTCAGATCCACTCCCGTGCCCCTCAACCTTGTTATAGTTAAAAGCAAAGTGGTTGTAATCCTGACACTACGTCTGGTAAAATAGAAAAAAAAATCATGTACCCTGCTCATCAACCACTGGTACAAAGGTTCATACTTGCCGAAATATGGAAGTTCATACAACTGGTAAACTCCAATCTGCTTTAGCAGCTTCTCTCAACCACCATCATACACTGGCATGTCCTATGTTGTGTAGTTTTTTGTCTTCGTATTCAACAACGCATTTAATTCCTTTTTGTTATCTGACGTGTGGTGGTTTAAGTCACTTATCTTGCACTTCCATACATGAGAATCCCATTCTTGTCCCACTATCACGCCTTTTGGGTATTGCATCTCTGAAAAATTTCTCTCGAGAGCAATTTCAACCTTTTCTTTCACATTTTTCTTTCCTTTGGCTCCTATGGCAGGTGATTTCTTTGGTGCCATCTATAAATCACAACTTTTTGTCCTCTGTAGTGTGTAAAATCTTTCCTTCTACCTTCTGGAATGTGTAAACTCAAACCTTAGCTCAAATCCGCATGCCCTAGTTAAAATCATGTTCCCTAGCTCTTTTGTAATGCTCCGCCTTGCTCAAACCCTTCACCAATGGGGACGTAAGATTCTCCTGTGCACAAATCTTCTCCTCACATCTAGTTTTACACTCTTCACACCTCAACATGATTCGCTCAGTTCATTCACACTTAGCTCTTTAAATTTTTTGTGATTTACAATGATAAAAAGGAACTCGTATCCCTTCTTTATATATATTTTCAAAAAATTGATGCATTTATTACTCCTTCACCTACCAACAATCCTCATTAACTGACCCTTTTCACATTTTTCCACACGGTACATCTTTTTGCCTCAGCTATAACCTTTTAGCGTGCCTTCCTACCTTCTGGCTATAAGATTTTCTTTAGTGCGCTTCCATGCACCTGAGTACCTTGCCACTGCGCCTTCTCTGGTAGTCTCCATGGTCGCTGTTTACCTTGCGTTATATTGTTCCTTCATTTATCTCCATCTATGCTCCTTATTTGGAATCAATCTTATGTTCACCAACTCTTCAACTTTGAACAACACCTATAGCAGGTTTTTCCTTTATGTGTACCCATTTCTAAATAACCACCCCACACCAATGGTATGCGCAATCCTCTGTGCATACAAAATACTGCAAATGGTAATTAGCTTCTAGCGTGCAAACATGCTTATTTCACAAAACACCAACTAAATTGACAAAGCATAGCGATAAAGAAGGAAATACATTAAGGGAATACATAATTAAAAACCTAATCTAAATGGCAATACTGCCTTATTACAAACACCAAGAAGACTTATTTATAGTAGGGCTTCAAGTCTACTCTTGTTGAAGTAATCAAGTAACCGTATTCCATCAAGTGTTTCTAACTAAAAAGCCCCTATTTCAAGTAAGTGAGTGATAACATATGGTCCTAACCAATGTACTTTGAGTTTTCCAGGATGGGGAAAAAACTTAGAATCATAAAGAAGCACCATCTATCCTATCTCAAGCTTTTTGTTCCTAATGTGCCTATCATAGCCATGCTTTCTACCTGGCTTTTTTCTTGCTTTTGACTCCAGCATGCTATTGCTCATCACTCATCCAACTTAATCAACTTGTTAATTCGTTCTTCTAATGCTTTCTCATCAGCTAGACCTCCAGCATGCACAATACACAAAGAAGGTAACATGAATTCCATAGGAAGAATTTCTTATGCACCAAACACTAATTGAAAAGTGTGGCCATGTTTAACCGCTTGTATGTTGTTCTATACAACTAAGTACTGTAGAAAATTTATCATCCCAATCCTTTCTTCCAACATCACAATTTTTTTTCAATGTTTGGCTCAAAATCTTTTTGAAAGCCTCAGCAGTCCCATTTTCTTGAGGATGATATGGTGTAGTCAATCATGAATTCATCCAATAGAATTATTATTGTCTCATTCAGAAAATGTGTGCCCCGATCACTGGTCAAACTCAAAAGGCACCCATACCTTGTAATAATATTTTCCCATAGAAAACTGACTGCTGTAGCTACTGTACAATCCTTTGTAGGTGCTACTTCTACCCACCTTGTCAGATAATATATGAAAGTGATGATATAGCATGATCTAGTCCTGTGCATGGCTGGTGAAATAGGACCCACAAAATCTATAGCCCATTTCTCAAACGGTTCTGCATTAGTAATAGGTCTTAGAGGCATTTCATCTCTTTGACCTAGTTTTCCAAGGCACTGAAAATGATCACAAGCCTTGCAATATGCCTTACAATATTTATACAGGGTCTCCCACCATAATCCAACGAGTAGAATCTTGCGCACAGTGGCGTCACCTGCATAGTGGCCACCTGCAATACCACCATGAGCCTCCTCTATGATATCTATGTGCTCATGTTCCAGTACACAGTGATGTAATACTTCATCCCGACCTAACTTGTACAGGTCACTACTAATCAACATAAATGGTATCGCACGAATAGAAAGTTGTTTCTTCTCTAATGATTTCATCCCTTCTGGCATCATACATATTCATAGGAAGACAACAATGTCCTCTAATTCCGATGGCGCACATTCTAACTTGTATAACTATGGATCAGTGGGCATGGTATCTTCAATTTCCTACACTTTTTCTCCTGACTATATTCTAGATAGATTATCTGGTCCAAAATTACTTTTCCCTGGTTTTACCACAAATGTGAATTCAAATTCTTGGAATAAAAGTACCCATCTGCATATGCACCCCTGTAAAATGGGTTTGTTTACCAAATACTTCAATGCCATGTGATCGGTATAAAATACAAATGGTGTTGTGAGTAGGTACTGTCTGAATTTATGTAGCGCATAGATCATTGACAAAGCTTCACACTTTGTAGTTGTATAATTCTACTCTGACATGAGTCAAATTTCTACTAGAAAAATAGATAAGATGATTTATAATACCTTCTCCAGGCGGAGCCAACACCGTGCCAATGGTCATGCCAGAGGCATCAACATGTACATGAAATAGTTGGTCCCATGAAGGAAAGCACAAAATAGGCACTGTAGTAAGTTTCTCCTTCAATGTCTTGAATGCGCGTTGCTGCAGTTCTCCCCAGTAGAACTTCCATTTTCCTTTAAGTAACTCCTCCAAGGGTGTGGAAACTTTAGCATACCCCTTTATAAATTTTCTATAATACCTAGTGTGACCCAAGAATCCATGCACCTCACTTTGACTGATAGGCTCTTCTAGGCTAATAATGACTGCAACCTTAGCTGGATCAACCAACAAACCTTCCTTGTAGATGATGTGCCCTAATAGTGTTCCAAAGGGTGTAGCAAATACACATTTCTTGATGTTCAAAGAGATCCTTAACTGGCGACATATTTCAAACATTAAGTGTAAATTGTCACAATGATCCTTAACAAGTCCATACAGTGTCCAGTCATCTAAATAAACCTGTAAGAAGTTGTGAATAAAATATTTGAACGCTTGAATAATTACGCGTGAAAATACAACAAACACATTTTTCAGACCAAAAGGAATCACAGTATAGGCAAAGCTGGCTCATTCAGTAGTAAAAGTAATCTTTTCCCGATCCTCCTGTGTAATCCTAACTTGATGATACCTGGAGAATCCATTTGTAAATGACTAGATTTCACACCCCACAATGCCTTCTAGTATTTCCTCAATGAATGGTGCAGGAAAGGGATCAGTCACACATGACAACATTCATCTCCTTGTAGTCCACACAAATCCTAATCCAACCATCCTTCTTAATATTGATCACCATTGGGCTAACCTATTCCGACTCGTCTAGGGGCTTGATGATTCCAGACTTCAAAATTTTGTCAATTTCTTCTTTGACCTTTTCGTGCAAGTTGGGGTTCATCCTATAGGGTCTCTTTCTGATTAGGCATGCACCTTCCTTAAGATTTATCTTCATTTCTCCTAATGATTCATGCATACCTTTGAGTTCATGGTATCCTCGAGGGAATAAGTCCTGATAATCTCGTAGTAACTCAATGATTTTTTCCACTTCAGATTTAGACCAATAGTCCCCAATTATGGCCTCCTTAGGCTCAACATCTGATCCAATATTCACTTTCTTTGTCTTCATAGGTTCATGATAGGTGCGCGTGGTCTTATCTACACTGTCCAAAACCTCACGCCTACCTGTTGAATGGTCTACATCCATATTTTCTACTTCTTCATCATCCACTAAGTAGACCATCTTTCCTTTTTCCTTCTCAAGGCAAGCACACTTAAGTAGTGTGGCATCTATCTCTGTTTCTTTAGAAAAATGCACCCCTGAGTCTTCTTCATCAAATAAATCCTAAAGGAGTTCTTCCAAATTGAAACTATCTCCCACAGTTAAGCTTTATAACCCTTAATGCCTCTTCTATTGGAGGTTTAGTAGAGAAATATTCAAATGTCTAGATCATTCCTACAATCAAATCCTACCAATTTCCAATCTCTATGGAGTTCCGCATATACATACCAAGCACGCGTGCAACCTTGTAAAGTGGAATAAAATTTGTGCACCCAGAGTGAAGGTGGTAAAGCTTCCTGTCCCTCTGTCTAGAGTCTCTCACACTACTGAATGTGGTGCTAAATAGGTTGATTACCATGATAAGTGCATATTTGAGTAGGTGCATTGCTCCTAAAGAACCTAGTAGAAAGAGCAATCCTAATTTCATTCCATCCTACAAGATTATCCTTGTGAACCACCCACCATGTTGTTGTCCCATGCAGGGTATATGCTAGCATATTTATGTCTCTCTAATTGGTCTATCCACTATTCCTCCATGGCGCGCACAAATACCGTAGGATCTCCTTCTCCAGTGTAACGAGGTACCGAGTTGTTACCTATTCTCCTGATACAACGAAGTTATTTATCCTATGCAAATGTGATTTTTCTTCATGCCCTACCAACTCATAAGTACTATGAGCCCAATTATCACAAGCAACACTTATAGTATCACTAATAGACTGTGCATCTTCCCACTGAAGGATTCCTTCTTTAGATGGCTCAAGTACCTCTGGGTCCCATATGGCGTGTACATAGATCCTATTCAGATCTTCCTCACTCAAAGGATCAACATAGGGCGCAGATTTTCCATCTATTAAAGGGATAATAAATCTTTCCTCCTTGTTTTCAAAACTAATATAACCCTTATTAAACTGAAGATCATCATTATTTTCTTATCACCAAGGGAACCCAAGTAGAGATGGGAAGCTATCTACCTCTGCTAGCGCCAAAACCTCAAAATCCCCATTGAACTTGGCTCCTTGTATGGTAATGGATGCATCTTTTAAAACTCCGATGGGAGTGGCCTTAGTTCAGTTAGCCATGAACAATACATTCGAATATGGCTGCACTAGAGTTCTCCCCATTTTTACCCATGCATATAAAGTAAGAACATTTACTTCTGCACCTGTATCAATCAATATATTACTCAAAATCCACCAATCCAGAACAAAATTCATAAGTGATTTCCTTGTCATAATCTAAGCTATGAGGGGGAAGGTTTGCATCCAGGATTTTTTGTCCAGTCTCAATACTTGTGCACGGAGTGTTTCCCTTTAACCAATTCCCTAACAGTGGAATGATATTCTCCTGGTACAACATCTTGCACACTTCTTTCAAGTCATCCATATCAGATTGGACCATTTCTGCTAGTTTCTTTTGCTCCATCTTCTGTGATTGCTCCTTTAAATACTGTATTTCACCCTGAAAATTTCTAAGTACCTTCCATGTTTTCCTAATAAAATTCCTTCTGATGGGCAAGATCTGGGTACTGTGCATGTAGAACCTCCTCCTTAGTGATGGTAGGATTCTACTAAAATGCTTCTTTGGCGCCCACAGGTTCAACGTGGGTAGATATCTTTACAAGAAATGCCTCGGATTCTAGTTCCAACTTGGGCATCCACTGATTTACCATAGCACGTTGTATCCTAGCCATCCATGCACCCTTGTTTTCTTATTTATGTTGCTTACTAAGATGCTCATATAAGTCTAGGCATTCCTCATAAGTATGATTATTTCCATAGAAAGAACATGTAATATTATGAGGACATTCACACCTGTAGTGATTAGGAGATCCACATGTATAACATGTTCCGCAAGGAAACTCACATCATCCACCACCTCGGCCTCATCCTATCCAAATCCACCACGGTATCCTCGACCTCTGCCATGACCTCCTTCAAAACACCCTTCATTCCGATCACAGCATGCATGACTGTGTTCCTGATCATGATGCTTGTTCTTCCCTTTAGAGTTATATGAAACTCTTGTCTGTCATACACCAATATATATATCATCCTAGATATGACCAATCAGCCGATAGTCTTTCGTGTCCTAAGTTATAGACCTATAAATTTTACATTAGCAAGGGACGTTCTTGCTTATTGCACATTGTAATAATGGGTAGTGGCTAGCATCATGGTTTAAATGACATATCTCACAATCTAGCAGCAATGCATGTACTAATATATAGGGAAAACTATCCTTGGTGTGACCTTCCACCTCACAATCTGTATACCAAATCCTTGTGCGCGTTTCATGTGCTAAATTTACTGATAGCTTCTCCAACTGCTTCGCCATGGCTGCGATATGTGATTCTAAGAAATGGGCTCACCCTAGTGTCTATACTTTTGACTGCCTCAACATGTAAAGCTACTTCAAGTGCCTCACATAGCTCAATGTATGAATTATTTGATAACACCCTTCTAAAAGGTATAATTAGACCTCTAACAAACCATTATGCATGTTGGCTTGCATGAATATCATAAGAAAGCTTAGATAAAATCATTTTGAAATGGACATCATACTCTCTGTAACTCTTAGTGGTGCCTTCCTTAATATCCTTTAGTGTAATTATACTCTTCTGCTCAAACTCAGGGATGTGAAATCTCTTTAAGGAAAAGCATATTTTAAAGATGCATAGTCTACACAAGTTTGATCAGGATTAAAATTTCTGTACTAGCTGTGTGCGTGCCCTTGTAACACGTAGTGGAAAATTGACTTTCCCTACACTCAGAAGCCATGATTCCTTTTGTGCATGCCACAGGATTTCACACATGTGCATGTGCTCAGTAGCATCCTCTATGCCCATATACTCTAGAAGATGAAGAGACATTTCCATGTAAATATTCTGAGGGGTTGGTGCGGATCTTATCCACCTGATCCAGAACCCTTTGTGTTTCTTCTGCCTCTAGAACCACCAGATCCACTAGAACTAGAACCACCTATACCTCCTGATCCTCCACCTGTAGCTAGAGATGGACCAAAAAAGGTATTTCCATGTGTTGCAACAATATTACTGAACTGTACCCATATAGTATGCGAGGTGTTACCATTTCCAGAAGTGATTCCAAAATTCTGTGTGCTTGAATTCTTTGCGGATGTTACACCTGAAAAGGTACCTCCAAACAAAAATGAAGACATTTACCCTGCCATCGATGTACTTAGTATATGACTTACTCCTACTCTCCCACTGCCTAAATTAGCTTGCTGACTGTTTGTTGTACTAGATACTGGAAAACCAAGTGCAAGGGAAAGGTTTCTAGGTAGATTCAGATGCGCACCCTCAGCCCATGCCGTCTCTGCTAATGCACTTCTATACATGAGGCTGAGGGGGGTTCCTTGTCATGCTTTTCTGAATGGGGGAGTTCTTGATGCTCTAGCTCCACACCATTTGTGTGAGCTTCAAATCCTTCATGAGCCATATCTCTCCTCAACGCCATTCATTTTGCAACATTCCGATTACTTTTCCATCTCCCTCTCGCATGCCTCATTGTACTTAAGCCACCTTTCTTCTCTCTTTCTGCCTTGTCGCTAGGTCTTCCATCTTTCACCAAACTTGCTCCTACCCCCATGCATGGTGGGGTTTAGTTATCCATCGGTTTTATTTTTAAGTTCAAGGTTACCATCAAGATTTTTATCACCAATGGAATGCATTACATGTAAGGTTCCCCTGGGATATTGTAAAAAGTTGAATTCTGCTACCTCTGGGAAAGAGTAAGTGGAAATTGAATACTCCAAAATATTACTTTTCAGAACACCATGAAACCAAGTATCCACAATGCATTTCCAAATTATATCAACATCATAGAAGGCTTGAAATTCTTCATGTATCCAAACAAGTGCGTGATACCTCCAATCCCTTTTAGATGCATAAGCAACCAACCACTCATACAATTCTAACAAAAAAATAGTAAAGAATCTCTCATAAAAACTGTCATATAGATTATGTTCTACCCACGCACCTGCATCAAACTTAGATCCAGTGTAGAACCTCCATGCGTATTTTTCTTCTAGATCATGTATCCACTCCTCAACACTTGCTTGGGTCAACTGATATGTCTTCATTGTGAACCATCTTGAAAAACAACTTATTAATAGGTCTCGATAATGGAACCAATGATGCAACCTATAATTTACTAGTAATAATCTAGGTAGTTTGATACATCACTCAGCCTAAGACTGAGTGCTCACCCGAAGTGTGAAAAGGTACTCAGGACCCTCTTTAAGGTTGCTTGTTGTAGGATGTTAGCATGATGAAGACTTAATGCATTCTTATCCATAATTAATATAACAATCTACAGAGCATGTCCAAATCTAGATTTAAAGGTAATAAGATATTCAAATAATATCCATAATGAAGTCAATCATGCGAGAAAAAATTATACTCATGATCAATACTCTGGATTCAGCTAATACACTCCATTATATTAAACACAATAAATACACAGAAAGCTTATTACAACAAGTAATATTGTAAACTCATGCATGCATCAGATCTAGGAAGCATAATCTCATAGCAATTCAATTCTCACACATCAGTCCTACTACACTACGCAGATCACTACATATGTATAAGGGTGGGGAATTGCCCCTCATTGCGTCCTATAACTTCCCAAAATAGGTCTCATGCTGAAAATAGCCATGTGCCTTTACAATAATAGCCACACATGCAAGTGCTCTAACAATAGACATATTCTAGTTAACTAACAGTAGCAATTATATTCTTAGTCCTGAACCCATGTAAAGTACTTAGTAGCCTCTCTTCTAATAATAAACACATGCATGTCATGCAAGTCATTATCTGGCTTGTGTGCTTTGCATGTCATCTCCAAAAATAGCCCATACATGTGAAAATGGCTAAGTCCTGAATCCACCCTTGTCTTCCACGCACGTGCCCTTACCTATCCTTCCACATCTTGAATTGTGCCTTGTTCTCACATGTAAACCTTTTGTATGCCCTCTCCTTCACACCATACTCTTATCCGCTCAATAGCAGAGCTACGACAACCTGGAAAGTGCAAAGCAAGGCCAGATGGAAAATGAGTTGAATAAGAAGACTTGCAAGCAAAATATCTAGAAGAACAAGTTGAGAATAGAATGTTGATAGTAGCTAGACCTAAAAGAAGTTAGATGCAAGCAAGATAATGATAATATGATAATAACTGAATAAAACAACACGGAATGATGATAATATCACGAAGGATGGAACGAGTGATGCAAGACAAGTTAAAAGGAGTTCCAAAAGGTTTGTAATTGTTGCAGAGATGCTCATGCACTAGAGGAAGTTCGCAAGTTGCAAGAAAGCTCACATGTTTGCATGCATGCCCCGAGAAGAGGGAGGTGAATATAATTTTAAAGGGTCAATGTCGACGTGACTAGTTCGCCACCAAATGCGGGGAAACTTTCGCCAAAGTGTTGGATTTTGTGTTTTTTAATCGGGATTTTGGGCTCTTAAGGATGGGAGAAAGCACTTTAAATCATATAGGCAAGGAGAGGTTGTTTAGGGATGTGTTATGGGTAGTTAGGGGATAATGATAGGTAGGATAAAAGTTAGAAAAAGAACAAGGATGTAGATTTAGGATAAAAACATTCTAAAGGGAAAGTCCATTAGGGATAGTGGATATTAATTAATCAATGTTAATTAATGAGGATTAAAGGTGATGGGATAATAAGTGTGAATTTAATTAAATTAAGGGAGATGGATTAAATTAATGGGGTCTAACACGAACCATGGTGAGATACAAGCACATTGGCAGACAAGGATAGGGATACCAAATTTAGGTGTCTACACCAATATGTATTGAAGATGCAAGTGGTAGGTGGATTTAATTAAATGTTTATAGTGTGTGCATTGAGCATTGTAATAGGATTTAATGTGAGTGGGTGAGGATTATTAAATGGGTGATATGCCTTTATTCAACCTTATTTAATATTTTTGAGTTATATTATAGGATTATATTATTTTAAATGATTATTATGTTTTATATTATTTTTTGTATTTTTTGTAAATGATGTGCTCTTAGAGGTGTATTTTTCTAATGTCTACAATCTCATCAAACTCAAAATACTCTTCGATCTATGTGATCCAATCAACAAGTCCATCTTCATTTAGTATCCTTAAAAAATAAGGAACTTCCATTCACACTCAACCAATCCTTGACACATCCTTCAACAACTTACCTTTTGTGTTATTTACATTATTTGGCACTAGACCTACTCCAACCGTGCCACTGATAGGTGTTTCTTGTGTTATTAACTCTTCTTCCACATAAATTACATCATCATTCAGGAAACATTCTCTCATGCGGTCCTCTTCTACTACATTCACTCTGAATTTTATTTTCTACAACATTTTTGTAATCTCTTCACTCCTTTCAGCTATATTATTTACCATTACACTCCCTTTCCCTACTCTTATATATTTGGCATCTTGCTTTGCAAGATCTATTGACACACCTTCTTTTGAAATCATGCATGCCTTTCACTAGCTCTTCCCTATTATCTACCCACATCAGAAGATCGAAAAAATCAAGACTTCACTTCATATAGTTATGCCTAGCTTTGATACCAAATGATGTAGATGTGGGTATGATGCTCCAACAGGGAGTCACTATTGTCTAAAATATCCCCCCAGTATACTTTTATGACTTACGAATCCATTTTGGGAATTAGGAAAATTTTCACTCAAAAAAACCGCGGAACAATGAAACTTGGTCTTCTGTAAGATCCAGGGGCTTAGCGTTTTGCAAGTTCTCCTAACCCGCGAAACAAAGGGAGAAATGAAGGACTCATGTGGAATTTTAGCTCAAGAAATCCATGGAACATTCGATATTAGTGTTTCACAGAATGTATGGACTCAGTGCTCCACGGGTTCTCCTAACCTGTGAATAAAAGGATGTAGTAACTTGTGGGTTTAAGGCATGGTAAAGGTTGCAGAACTAGTGATACATAGGGGAAAGGGAAGGGAAACCCGTAAAACAAAGAAACATGGTTGCACGTCAGATTATTGCGCAATGAATAAATGGACCACTGCGACATGTGAAAAAGTGAATACCTTCACAACATAGTGAGAGTATTAGAAAAGCCGCATAATGTTGGAAAACCAGCGAAGCATTCAAAAGAGTCGTGAAATGTTGTAAAAGTCACATAACAAGGTGGAAGTAGCTTTTAACCATAACTTTTGAATCAAATCTCCAAATTTGATGGAATTTGTGGCATTGGAACCATCTCTTCAAGGGCTTCATTCTAGCATAAAGAAACATAGGATTTGATGTGCTTTTTTGGGTGAAAATGTAAACATAGGATTTGAAGGGAAAAAGTGCAGCTTGTGCATCTACATGCATGTAAATCACTCAACCACCAAATTTAATGATTCTGACCATCCATGCCTCCTCTTGTAAGTTTATTGGATAATAATGATGGCATGTAAGAGGTGCCCACTTGTTTTTGTAGTGATTTATTACATTTGGTTTGTAGTTGGATTAAGAAATGGTGTGCCCTCTCTCTTTCCCTCCTCTTTCTCTCCCCCTTCATCTATATGTTTGTAAATCACTCATTTGTAAAGGGTTAGACTCTCTCAATTTTCAAGGGGCATCATGTCAAAATGTTTTTCTAAGAAGATATGAGTTATAGACCTCCATTTGGATTCTTTGATATGTTCTTGTACCTTCTACTTTAGATTTAATTGTATGTGCATACTTCTTTGGCAATAAAATCATGTTTTGTGGCTATTTCTTTCTTTAACCTATATGTTGTTGCATTCTTGTCTCTCCCTTTACTGTTAAGTATGTTTTGCAAGTATTTCTCCTTTGCAGGTTTCATTTTGGAAGTGTTTGTGTGTGAAATGGAAGGTTTCATGCATTTTTGGTCTATATCACACTTATCTAACCTCTCCTCCTACATTTACTCTCTATTTTCCCTCATAGAAAATTTGCATCCCCTTTTTATTAGTGATATCACCTCTTTTTTAGCTTAGGATTTCATTTACATACATCTCTCTAACTTTGGTCCCTTTGAATGACTAGTTTAGTCTTAGATAATTGTGTTTTCAATTATAAGAGTAGTGTTAGCATTAGCTTTATAGGTAAAGAAGTTGATCTTCTGTAGAGGTTTTTCTCAAGATGCAAGTCCCACACTTGGATAAAATTCCATGTTATCCAAATTATTTGATCTTCCATGATCAATTCAAGGGTGTTACTTCGAGTCTCTAGTAGTTCTAGCACGCCTAATGGGACCAAATTGAAGATATTTACAACTTCATATCACCAACATTGATGTGTTCTTGATTGTATCCAACCATTAGAGGAATTTCTCAACACATTTGGAAACTCCACTGATCTAAAAAAACCCATTTATCTCATTCGCAGACCTGTTCCTTTCTTCCATTTTTTCCTCTTATTTGTGAAGTTGTGTAATCATGACTTCATTTCCTCATTGGACCCCTCAATTTCAAGAGAAGTATCAGTCCCCTCCATCTCCTTTTTTAAAAAACTCCCCTCTATATCAGTTTTATCATCCTTATCATGATGAATATGCATATGACCCAACCCTTACTAATCCATATGGTTATCCTATTAACTATGATGATTATCAAGAACAGGGATATGTAAATGATGGTGGCAATTTCATGGTTGAAGATGATTTCCATATCAAGATTCAAAGGATGAAGGAAAAAATTGTGTAGATCAAGGATACATGTCAAATGAAGGTGGTTCAAATTGGTTTTAGGGTGCCCTATCCATGGGTTAGTCCTATGCCAACCCAGTTCAACCCTCAACAGAAGCTAGATTTTATGGATGAAATGTCATCTCAAATATCAATGTGGGTTTAGTTAATGGAGGATCATCAATCTATTTATAATGTGGGTTGAGTTAATAGAGGATCATTAATATAGTTTTAGGGAACCCTGTCGATGGGGAAATCATGCGCTAACATCTTATAGCCCTCCCATTTCTTCTTCCCAACCTACACCATCTCAATCTGGTTTTCATGCTCCTATATTTCTTTTTACTCCTTTTGAGGATTCCCTTTCCCCATCATTCCAACCCTTGAAAAATCAATCATAAGTTCAACCCTTCCCTCCTTGCATATATAAAAATTCATTTTAGGATGAGCTTTATGAGCATAAAAACTTGGGAGGGCAGCCTTCTGAAGAGCCAAACAGATAACATTTGTTGCAGAGTTTCAAGGTTTTGAGCAAGAAGTTTATGAGAAACAAATTCTTCATCAAGAAGCCATCAATTAATCTCCTTCTAGTGCATCAAAATCAGTTGAGGTGAGCTCCATCATTGTCATTAATAATGATATATCTATTGAGTAATGGATTGATTATGAGAGCATAATTGAAGATCTTCCCCAAATGTTTGAAGAACCACATGTTGTTTTAATTGAGTAATTTGTAAAGGAGGATGAAGTGACTTAGCCCAAAAAGGATGAGTTTAAAGTTAAAAGGTACCACGAGAAACTGAAGGAAGATTGGAGTGATATGCCAAGAACATCCTCAAATGTTGCAACAGATCAAATGGAGCTTTATGGTGAGGAGGATAAGTTTGAGTTGTTAAAATTTTTCCTTGGTGAGGAGAAGGATGCAGATCCAAAGGAGGCAGAGTTGTTTGAAGAAGAAGCAAAACACATTTCAAATTAACTTGAAAAAAATTCTCCATCATAAGGATTGTCTACATGATGACCCCATTTATGGGGATGAACTTAAAGGAAATGAATGAACCATAAACCTCATCCCATCAATTCAAAATTTTGTTTTCCCAATTAGATATTTTGTTAGTCTAGAACCAAAATTAGAGTTTCCATCGGTCATGCTCACTTCTAGGTACGAGGAAGAGCTTGAAAACATTAAAATTTGGCACATGCACCCATCCTAACCAAATGCAGAAGAATTAGGGGATGTGCATTCTCTTTTTTCAGTTGATACTTTGAGAAAAAAGGGAATGTGGGCCATGTTTTCACTTCCACCATTTCATTTAGCTGCAAAACTAATCACATTGCCACATTTTGTAAGAAAGAAAAGCTATTTCTCCCATCCTATATCAGGTTTTTTTTAGATTCTGTACTTTTGGTTAGAGTAGGAGTAGTCCAGGTTTATTTATTACAAAACAAGTGCATTGTGCACACTCTGCACCTTTACTCTTGGAACATGTATGATTTGCATATTTGTACATATTTTTTGGGTCTTTTTGGTTGTTGTACAGTTCAAGTTTCAAGCAAGTTTCATAGTGTAAATAAGGTGTTTTGGTGCAGCCTTGAGGTGCATTCATTCAACCCCTAAGATCATATGAAAATTAGAGTTCTCCATGTTCCTTCCTTGGCAAGAAATCAGTGTTTTAGGATAGTTTGTAAGTTTTATCAAAAACTCCCAAGAAATCAGTTCCAAGAGCACTTCAAGCATTTCTAGGTCAGCTCGAAGTCCATGTAGGTCAAGGGGTAAGAATTTCAAGTTTAAAAGATTAGTTTTTCAAGTTTTCAAGCATTGACTTCATGCCCAAGGATTCTTCAAGGTCATTGATCTTCTATCTAGTAGGCAGATAGCCCCATTGAGTCACCAAATTGTTGTCCAAAATAACCCCCCAAGATATTTTTTCTCAGAAGAATGAAACCAATTCTTCCACAGAATGCATGGATTTAGTGTTCCATGATTTCTCCTAACACTCAGAACAAAGGGAGCAATGCATAACTTAGGCGGAATTTTGGCTCAGGAAAGCCACAGAACATTAGATCTTAGTGTTTCAGAATGTATGAACTCAGTGTTCAACAGGTTCTCCTAACCCAAAAAAAAAATGATTCAGTCTCTTCCAGGTCTAAGGCATGGTAGAGGTTGTAGAAGTCGTGATACACGGGGGACAAGGAAGGAAAATCTGTGAAACAAAGAAATATGGTCACAATTTAGAATGTCACACAACGAAGAAATGGACCACCATGGCAAGTGAAAATGTGAAGACCTTCGTGATATAGCGAGAGCATTAGAAAAGTTGTAGAACTTGAAAAATATCGTGAAGCATTCAAAAGAGTCGCGAAACATTGTAAAAGTTGTGGAACATGGAGGAACTAGTTTTTTGGCCATAAATTTTGACTTAGATCTCCTAGTTTGATGGAATTGGTGATGTTGGATCCGTCTCTTCAAGGGCTTCATTTTGGCATAAAGAAACTAAGGATTTGATGTGGTTTTAAGGGTGAAAATACAAACACATGATTTCAAGGGAAAAAGTGTAGTTTGTGCATTTATAGGCATGCAAATCACTCAACCACCAAATTTAATGCTTCTGGAAGCCCATACCTCCTCCTATAAGTTGATTGGACAAGAATGATGGCATGTAAGAGGTGCCCACATGTTTTTGTAGTGATTTATTGCATTTATTTGGTTGTTGGATTGAGAAATGGTGTGCCCTCTCTCTTTTCCTCCTATTTCTCTCCCACTTTCTCTCTATATATACAAAAAACCTCATTTGTAAAGGGTTGGACTCTCTCAATTTGCAAGGGGAATCATGCCAAAAGGTTTTTCCAAGTAGATATGGATTACAGACTTCAATTCAACGTTTGCAATGTGTTATTGTGCCTTCTACTTCAAATTTAATGGTATGTGCATACTTCTTTAGAAATAAAATATGTTTTGTGGCTATTTCTTTGCCCTAACATGTGTTTTGTTGCATTCTCGACTCTCCTTTTTTTGTTAAGTATGTTTTGCATGTATTTCTCCTTTGTAAGTTTCATTTTGGAAGTGTTTTGTGTGTGAAATGGAAGGTTTCATGTAGTTTTGGTTTGTGTCACACTTGTCTGACCTCTCCTTCTGCATTTCTTCTTTGTTTTCCCTGATGGAGAGTGTTCATCCCCCTTTTCTTGGTTTTATGACCTCTTTTTAGCTTAGTATTTCATTTCCATGCATCTCTTTAACGTTGGTCCCTTTGAATGACTAGTTTAGGCCTAGATAGTTGTGTTTTCAGCTGTAGGAGTAGTGTTAGCATTAGGTTTGTAGGTAGAGGAGCCGACCTTCTCCAGAGGTTTGTCTCAAGATGCAAGTCCCACACTTGGAGACAATCCCACATTATCAAAACTATGTGATATTCCATTATCAATCCAAGGGTGCTACTTCAGGTCTCTAACAATCACCAAACCGAACCTACTACAAAATTTTGTAACAAAATTAGACTAACAACAATAATTAAACAACTCAAGTATTGTATTCAATAAATAGATTACACAATAAACGTGAATAATCACCCGTGATATAATATTACAAGTCCCACCAACACCCGTAATCTAATAACCATTCAAAACCTCAGTGACCTGCATAGATAATCTACACTTCTACACAAGTATATGCATGGAAGAAACTTCCAGCTTTAAGGCACTCTACTTTGATCCTTGAGTTTGAATCCACACTCTTCTCTATGATTTACTCAACTGCTTGAGAACTGCCTTCTTAAGGCTCTTAGGATTTGTTTATATACACATATAAGTGACCCAATGCAACACGCTAAGATTTCTAATCTACATAATTCAAATGTAAAGTCTTATAATACCCATCAATAGAAAAATACACAACTAGTCAACCTTTTCAAAATTGTCTTTAAATTATCAACGACTCACATCTTTAAATAGTGCGTAACGACTTCTTATATTAAATTGAATATTTTTCATCTTTAGTAGTAGCTCATGGATTCCAAAATAGGTTATTAGTATTTCACAACTTCCACATGATTGCACGACTATCTGTGTATGCTTGAAAGATCAATATAGGTTTGTGCAACTCAAACAAGTTCGTGTAGCTTAAGAAAAGGACTCCACAAGATTATGCAGATTGTACAACATACCTAACATTCCATAGTGGAACTGCATATTATGCAATCACTGCGCACTCAAATTATTCAGCTATGTTTGGTTGATAAAGGATTACATATGAACCAATATGCTCTTGTATCACATTTCCATGCATTAACAACCTCTTGAAATCGATTTGTAGTGCTCAATACTTCACCAAGATTGACCTAAAGTTAGATTACCACCAAGTCCTTTTCCATCTTGAAGATATTTGGAAGACAACTTTAAATACACATGAAGGATAATATGAATGGTTGGTTATACATTTTGGATTGACCTATACACCAACCAAATTCATCTATGCAATGGATAAAATACATCAACCATTTCTCAATTCTTTCACCGTCATCTACTTGGGTGAAATCCTCATAAATATCACAAATTATGAGGAACAATTAGAACATGCCTTGCATATCCTCGAATCTTTGCAAAAGTACAAGTTGTAAACCAACTTATCCAAGTGTACATTTGACACTTTGAACATCCAATATATGGGATTAATCATTGACCACACTAGTATTCATGTACAAAGAATATCAAAGTGATCAAAGATTGGCCTACATCACAAAATATCACTGAATTGAAGAGTTTTCTTAGGCTTGTCAGCTTCTCTTCTAGGATTGTTCTTGATTTCTCATAGATATTGTTGCCTCTGAGTTAGATCACACACACAAATGTTACATTCCTTTGGAAAATTGTAGAGCAACGTGCTTTTGAGGATTTTAAACAATGATTCTATACAAAACCTATTCTTAGAATTCTTGACATTGCTCACTCTTTCACACTTCACTCTAATGCATCTGACTATGCACTTAGAACAATACTCATGCAACATGGAACTTTTGTTGCATACCACTAAGAAATGTTTTATAACATGACACAATTGTACTTCACCTATATAAAATAATTATATGTTATTATACAAGCAGTCAAGGAATGTAGGCATTAAATTTTGAGTAAGGAGATTGCAATGCATTCCAATCATAAGACACTTTAGTTCCTACGAACTCAAAGCAAATAGGAGAATGTGTGCCTCATGAAGTGGATTCATTTCTTGGAACAGTTCCATCTCATGACAAAGTGCAAGAAGAGAAAGGACATCAAGGCCAAAGATTTCCCCAGTTGCTAGCTAGATCATACACTCATCACAAGGTTGGACATGCCTAACTATAATTTTTAGAATACGTTTTGCTCTACTTATTTGATGTGGACTTCGTAGACGCCTACACCACCATCACATTTGGTAAGTAGGTTCAATTTTCAAGTTTAGTCCTCCAGTTTCCATTTTCAAGTTCTTGTTTTGGGTGTTTTATGTCCATTTACTTTTTCAGAGTTACCTTGTTGTAGGATTACATGTTTTAGCTTTATGGGTTTCAAGTTTCAATGTTTTTGGGTTTCGAGTTTAATTTTTTATGTTTCAAATGGGATACTCACATTTTATATCAACCCACTTTCTGGATTTTAACGATTTTATAGTTTTGGTTGTCGAATTTCAGGATGAAATGTTTTTGGGTTTCAAATCTTGTGGTTTAAAGGATTATCAAGTTTAGGGCTTTCGAGTTTCAAGTTTCTTGTATTATGTTTCTAAGTATGAAGCTTTTGGTATTTTTGGGTTTTTTAGTTTTGAGTTATAGTTCTTAGGTTCCACGTTTTGATTTTTGAGGATAATATATATCAATCTGATTATAATCTTTTGTGGGGTTCCTAGTTCAAGATGTTTGGGTTTATGTTTCAGCAAATTTGTGTTTTCTGAGTTTGGGTCTCAAATTTAAGAGTTTTTAGGATTTTTAGATTTAAATCTTTAAGGATTCGAGGTCAAAATTTTAAGATTTTTAGTTTTGGGTTTCAATTTCTATGTTTCGAGGTAAGAGGTTTTTGGGTTTTAGTTTAAAGAGTCTTTTGGTTTTAGCTTTTGACATTTTTTGGGTTTCATGTTTTGGTTTTTTGGGTTTTGTGTTACAATTTTTTAGGTTTCAAATAGGATAGTCATGTTTAATATCAATCTATTTTTTACGTGTTTAGGATTTTTAGATTCATGGAATACGATAGTAAAACCAATACTGTGTATTTATCTTTCGTTCATGGCTCTAATAAAATAATTTTGTATGTCAACTTTTTGATTTAAAAGGTACCATATCACTTCAAAAGTATCGAGAACATTTTCAAGATTTTTGTGTGTATGCTTTTTGGGTTGCAAGTTTTGAGCACATGATAATGAGGTTTTATATCAACCCACTTTTCGTGTTCGAGAGTTTTTCAGATTTAAAATTTTTGGCTTTCAAGCTTCAAGATTCTCGACATTTACATTGTTGAGTTTCAAATTAAGATAAACATGATTTTATAAAAATATACTTTTCGTGTTTCTAAAAATTTTAAGTTCAATTGTTTTTGTAAATTTGAATTTTTAAATTTTTTGTGTGCATGCTTTTTGGATTGCAAGTTTTGAGCACATGATAGTGAGTTTTTATATCAACCCACTTTTCGTGTTCAAGAGTTTTTATGATTTAAAATTTTCGGCTTTCAAACTTCAAGATTCTCAACATTTACATTGTTGAGTTTCAAAGTAAGATAAACATATTTTATAAAAAAATACTTTTCGTGTTTCTAAAAATTTTAAGTTCAATTGTTTTTGTAAATTTGAATTTTTAAATTTTGAGAGAATAAGATTTACGAGGTTCATTAATTTTCTTACAATATATTACAATTATAATTATCACTCCCTCTTTTAAGTAAGTATAACGAGTGTATAATAGAACCGTCTCCAATACACCGTAGACCGTAGATGCCGTTGTGCATACGTATGAACAAACAAGTCGTAAGATTGACGGCGATGTAAAGTGCTCCCGTTGACGGTAGTTTTGACGTTTTTGTATTTTATTTAAAGCGGAATTTATGTGCTCGACAGCGAATATTCTGACGCCATTGCACGCCTTGCCCCTCCCCCACGTGTAACTTTTTAATATTCATTAACTTAATATGCAAATAAATAAATAAAATAGCAAATTCCAATGATAACTACATCACAAAAGGCTATATTAATACCTTTAAAATATTTAAAGGGATAGTGAGAGCCACGTGGGATGTTTGGGTTTTGAAGGACTAGGGACAAACACACATAAAGATCGACCTTGTTTATGTAGAAAAGGGTCAAAATGTATTTATGATGATTGTTTAGTAGTTTCAAAGTGGTCAAATTTGTCGTCCCTTTATAATTTGCAAGCTCACAAAGTATATGTGTTTATCACTTTTGAGTATCTTGATTTAAGAACATGTGGGTATGGAGACATGGTAGCTTTATTTTTTTAAAAAGATGTGGTGGGGGTGTGTGTCTCTCTCTCTATATATAATTTTAGATAGCTTTTAGAATATATTGAGTATTTATAGACAAGTTATCTCCAAGTATTTTAAATTTATTTTGGAATAAAATTTATAGTGAGGGACATCCTCCCTTATTATAGTTATTGTTTTGTTGTATTTTAAAAATTGTATCGTTTTTCCAAAATTTGTTTTCATGTTAGAAATTGTCGTGTTCTTGCTAGTAAGTATTTTCTGCCATCTAGTGTTTAACCATCGAAAAATTGACATAGTTATTATAGCTCGAGACCCTTGAAATTTATATTGGTGGGCTAGAAGGTTCACATAAAAGTTTTAAACTCAACTAGAATTAAGTCTTAAATTATGACAATTTTTCATTGCATATTCTTCTTATAGGGGTTGCAATTAATATTTTCATTTACTTCTTTTCCTATCACCATCCTCTATTTGAGAATGATAACATGAATGTCGACTTGTGTTTGGCATCATCCATAATTATTGTAATTTTCATTGTGTCATGTATATATGTATGTATGTATGTACAAATATTTCATAATTTAAAAAATTGTTATCTTCACATTATACTTTTACAATCTTAAAAACAACGGTAGTATTATATATAAATGTACAATTACGATCTAAAACAATTGATTGTTTATGTACCAATTGAATCAGATCGTTAACTTTTTAATAGAATTTAAGTTGTATGTTATTTTAGAATGATCTTTGTAAATAATCATTAGACACACACACGTGCACACACGCACACACACACACACACACACACACAAACACACACAAACACGTCATATATTAAACTGGAATACAACATGGTTACAATAAACGTAGTTATAATCTATTAAATTGGAATTACGTATTGATTTGATAATACAATATTATATATAATTCTTTCACCTTTTATTTAAACACATGATATATATAATATGGGTTTAATTCTCGTGATTTATCCACAACATATGTTGAGGGCTTATTGTATGTTGCTCTAAATGAGATCGATTAGTGACTCTCGCCTTGTGGCAATGTCTCGTTCCTCAAAGCTCGGGATAATTAGGTATTCAATGATCCCTCTAAATTACCACACACACACACGATAAAAAAAATTACAATAGAAGACAAATTAAACTATTTACTTGTTTACTTACTATCAAAGCATTACTTTGCCTACTATCAATGCACTCATTCTCTTGAAACTTAAAAAGGCTCCATAGGCATTTATTACATGTTAATCAATATAATTTTAACATATTTAAAAATTGTCAATCATGGGTTCAAATTAATTATTATTAGAACATTTTTAGTTTTCAATGGCTTTACATCCTTTTCCAACCTATCAACCTTTAATCTCTATCTCACATGTATGGTTTAGGTTCCAACATTTATGAAACTTATCATAATTATACATATGCTTTTGGGCCCTCTTTTTGGTGTTCATCGAGTGAGGGTGAACTTGTTCCATTTTTCACATATTTCTTATTTTAACCATTTGACGTCAACTTGCATGTAGTAAAATTCTGATCTGAATTCAATAACTAATAAACATATAAGAATTATAGTTCATTTGACATTACAAAATATATTGAGAATTCATTATGCATTATTGAGCACACTCAATAGTTCTAGAGAAATAAATCAAGCATTAAAGTAGTTGTCCTTATGTGAATTTGAAATACCCCGTAGAACACTTTTGATGCATTGTATAAGTTTTTTTAGATCTCTAAGTTTTTTCGTGTATGCAATTTTACTATTTTTCAACATATTTTTATCAAGTGGTTTCAAATATTTAAGGTACTGATAATTATATGGTGTTTATTGAGGTTTTTTAATCCACAACACATGTAGTGGCCCCCATCAAGTGACTAGATAAACATGTTGGGACTTTTTTTAGCCAGAATTTTCGATCACACTTTCAACTAGGGATGGAAATCGATGCCTCTCGATTTCCTAGTCCTATGCATTCATCCATACACATGCAAGAAGAAAAATAATATAATATAACTAATACAAAGTTCTTTATGAAAAATGTAGGTTTAAATGTGTCTCTTAACAATAACTTGTATAGTTTTCTTCTATTTCAAAGTAAGTGAATTAACCATGTGTAAACCATTAAGTATTAAAACCTATATTAGTTTGCATTTAATAGTTCATCAAAATAAACTAAGTCATTGTAGTTAAGTATATTAACATGTGTATCCATTCCATATTAGTGAACACAACCATTTAAGTATTAATTTCCCCATTTGGTTAGCTTCATCCAAATACCAAAACATAACCATAGAAGTTGAACAAAGTATTAGTCAAGACCAAAAAGACTCCAACAAATGAACTAACTCACCTCCAAATAAACCTCCCATACTAATAAATATTGAGGGGGAGAACAAGGAAAAGAGAAATGAATAGGTATAAGAAGGACAAGACCACATGCACACCACAAATGACAAACAATATTATAATCACAACATTGATAAGGGAAAGGGAATATAGGAATAATCTGAAGAAGATGATGAAGAAATTGAGCTAAGTGAAAAAGTTCCAATGGATACTATACACTCTCGCTTCCAAATGGGAAAATAAATGAAGATATTTTATTTTGGAACTACTTACAGGATAGATTTGACACTTTAAAGACAAAGAAGTTGGTATCCTTCACTTTAGAGGCATACACTAATGAGCCATAATTTGAGGTTCCATTATAAATATACCACAAAAATCCAAATGAGATCCCCTAAGGGTTGAAAGTGGCATGAGTGGACACTTTTCATATGTCTGAGATATATTATAGTGACACATTTTTGAAAATTTCTAGAGAAGTTGTACAAAAAAACATCCCAAATAGAGGGAACGTGTGTAGGAGTTAACAAAAGAAATCTAAGAAACTAAAAATAAAATAGCAACACGAGCTAAGGAACATAAGAAGCTGTTAGAAAATTACATGCATGATGATTTGAAGGAATTAAATCTCTATTAGCAAAATCATACCAATGAGCCTAAGCTAGCTCAGGGTGTACCATTAGATCAAGAGGGAACTGTAGAAAAAAAATGAAATAATTGGTTATCCTGTTGGTGAATCAGAGAGAAGTAAATGAAGGAAACCACATGTAGCAAAGTAAAGAGGAAAGATATAAATAAAAATATCCATGGATGGAGAAACTGAAAAACTTGCATAGACTTGGCTATCAATATATCTAAAAAGACTACATATGCTAATTGTTGGGGTGATAATGTCATGTGGGATATCTACCACTGCAGTACGCCCCAATATAATATTAAAGTTTGTTCATCAAAATTTATTATGAAGATATTCCACATTTAAGAGTGAAGTGGCTCGACTGATTCACCCATCCTATTGATTAGGGTGATCCCTCTCAGGATTGGCTATGAGCAACAAATAATAGCAGATTGATATCTAGATAGATATATCAGGCTAGAACATTATTCAATGATCATTGTATTGAACGAATGTGAGAACTAGCTTTGAAATCATTCTGTAAGAGACCAAAGAGCGAAGTGGAAGTCTTGGGTAAAATTTGTATCAAATTTTTTTAATAAGAGATAGTGCTTTATTCAATGGGGTTTTTTACCTTCATGTTTTCCCCACTTAAATTTGGTGTTACCATCTTTATGCCCTGTTTCTATTTGTTTTTAGTTTGTGTTATTACATTCTGTAATCTGCATGTTATAATCTATAATCTTTGAGATTTATTTTGTGGATCTATAATAAGTTGATTATGCATTCCTTATAAATCCTAACATGGTATCAGAGTAAGTGATTATGTGTGTGCAGGGTTGATTTGGAAGCTTTTAATTTGTTAGAACGAAGAAGCTTGAAGCATGTTCATGGATATGCGAAACCCTAAAAGTTTCGTAGTCATCTTCAAGCTAACTAGGTTTAAATTTCCAATTCCTTCCTAAATATTGTTTGAAATATTGGCTAAATTTTTGTTTAGATCGTGTTTACGCTATTGTATGCTTAGATCTTTACTTCTACATCTTGTTTATGTCGTTTATAGATTAAATCCATGGCTACGAGCTTATTTTAAGTTTTCATGTCGTTTATAGCCGTTAGTGCTATTTTTAATTATGGATCCGAAAGATCTCTTTAGATCTAGTTATTTTGGAGCATTTATCTGCCCCAGCTTTATAAATCTTCATCTTTTCACTAGATCTATATTTGCAAAACTTGATCCAATTGTTTTACATCATCTGATTTTGCTTTATCATTATTTATTTTGATCATATCAGTTTTGTGAAACTTGAACCAATAAAATTGCTCCAAATAGCTTCTATGTTCTATTTTACATGTTTGCAAAGTCAAATCTACTCATAGAGTGCCAAGTGGATTCGATATGTCATCCTTTTTCTTAGATATTTAATTTTCTATGATTTTCTGACTTTGCGAAGCTCGATCCAATCTTTAAGTGCCATCTGGCTTCACTTTGTCGGTCTTTATTGACTGTTTTGTTCTTTGCAAGGTTCTGTTGATTGCAAAGCTTGAGGTAATCATTTTTCTCCTCTAGTCATTTAATTAAACCCTTCTGTTTTTACAAATCTTGAGCCAATCAGAAGGCTCCATCTATCTTCGCGTTTTCAGTCATATCGTTTATCTGATTATCAGTTGCAAAACGTGAGCCAATAAGGGATTTCTGCGTGTCTTCGCGTTGTAATACTTGGTTTAGCTTTCCTCTGTCATTTGTGAAATCCAATCCACTATGGAAGATCTAAGTCACTTTTTATTTCGTGTTAGATCTTTTGTTGCTTGTTTATGTCTTTGTGAAATATGGACCAATAGAATTACTCCATATTTCGTATTGCCAATCCCTTGTTATCTATCTCTATTAATCTACATTCATTTAATTATCAGACCTAGGGACATAAACTTTCAATATTGCTAGTGTTGTATAAATAGTTACAGATGTTTGAGGAGTCTAAAGGTAAATTTTTGTCACTACAATTAGGAAATAATAATATTAGAAATGAACTAGATTATAACTAAAAGTAAATACTATGGCTATGGAAAATTATGTAAAAGCATAATACAGAAAAAGGAAGGAACTGCTATAATTCTAACCATGTAATTAATTAAAACAACAAAAAAAGGAGTGGGTTAGAGAACCGCAAGTGGGCCCTACCTTGGGTGCTAGTCACTCCTAAGGCCTGTGTCTAAAAAAAATTAGTAGAACTCAAATTCTTATTTTTTCATTATGAAGGTTACAAATGGAAGAACACAAAAAATTCTCTAGGTCTATCTATCGATCTGCATATACTCTATATCCTACAACATTAATCTTTCCTTTTTTATATCCTTCATTACAACATTAAATTGAAGAGATAGATTCATACTAGGAGTTAGAGTCGGCTTCAGTAAAATATCCTAACTAAGAAATCCAGAAATTTGAATGCAACATAAATGTTTAGGATATGTTCTAATACAATCACATAAATTAACATAACTGGTGGATTAAATAACTAGTTATTAAATTATAAATTCAATCAACTAGTTCATTGTTTGAGTTGCAACGCATGATCAGATGATGGAGTTGAATCTTCTTCTTGTTTGCATAACTGATTTTCTATCAACACATGTGCAAGCTCAAGATAAGTGTCCATATTGTTTAAGCTCCTCATAATAAAGACTTTATATATGTGTGTGACATCTTGTGGTTGCAGGAACTTGATAGTAGATGGGTCCCTTTGGCTGAATGTTAGTTGCTACTGACAACTTCTATGTTGTGAATGAGCTTATCTTTCCTACACGTTAGTGGATACACATAATAACTCTTTGACAATCAAGGATAATACTTATTCAAAGAACTATTTAACATCACATTAAATCCAGAAGAATAAATTCATAATCATAAATCAAAAAATAAAGTAAAATTAGTAATCATCATATTAACTAATATATGTGCCATAAGTTCAAGATATAGTGGAAATGTTCAACAGTATCACTGGGAAATATAAGTTTAGGGGTACACATGGATTAAAAAAAATACAAGAGATGAGGTGTAAAAATAGGAAATAAAACGACTCATCACACCCCTATAATTAATGTCTTGAATTTCCTCATTCAATATTATTTGGGCTCCTCACCCAACATAGGATTTTTCTAAATGATACTGCATAGGCACCTAAAGTCAGTTGGTATAGATGTTCCTTATGGCTCACTGAAGAAGTACCCTACATTATTTATGTACCTTTCCATTATCGTATCCTATGTGTCCTCATCCAGTTCCCTGTTTCCAGACCAATGTGGTATAGGATAGTGGAAAATTGGTGGATAATAACCAATAGGAAACCAAGATTTTCCAAATTCCTTAGAGACTTCAATATATGCATTTATCCTCTTGAAAGTTAGGATGATATTATGATAAGAATACATTTCCTTCCTTTACATCTCTTGTGACATTTCCTCCCATCTTTCCCTACATACCTATAAATATTTCCACTCCATTAAATTTAATGTAGTCTCTCGATTCATCATGAGTTTCATGTCTCATCCGATAAACCATCTGTTTAATTTCCTTAGCTTTCATATAATTCCCATATTATTCAATCATGGATTTGGTATTTCTTTCCTCTACCCTTATCATCAATGATTTCACTTTACATAAGTGCCTGTAGTCAACCATTTTCTTCTCTCTATACAAGCTCATTGTTAAAATAGGAACACATGCCCTAATTTGCACATTCCAATGTAGAGTATATGGATCTAGTCTCTGTCATACTCCAAATCATAATTATACATATATATCTCACATAAAAGAAACTGGATCTCATGGGGCATTTTCATATATATCTTGAAGAAAGTCTCAGCTCCATTAATATAAAATGGGATATCATTGTTGATATAAGTATACTTCAAATACAACATTTTTTCTTTCAAGAAGATAGCATAAATGTTAGATGGTGGTCTACATTTAAATATTTCATTTGTCACTTGAATTGTATCTTCTTGTTTCTTCTTTAGTCTTGAAATTTCATTTTATTTGGCCTTGATTTGTCTATCTTTTTCTTCAAGATCCTACTAATGTTGGAGTATTAATTCTTCCTTCTCCCTGTTCCATCTACCCCGCAACTTAGTAACATAGTCTTCAAATTAATCTACACCCACTAATCTAACAAATTTGTTTGAGTTCCTATTCTTCTACAAACTAGTTTTGGGGGTTCCTTGAAAAATTCTTTGATAATAACCTATGGCTGTAGGATATCATGTGGTAATGTTAAGGAAACTTCATGAACTATATCTTGAATGACTACAAGATTATCCACTTGTATGGTCTCAATATTCTCATATTATTTTTATGTATCAAGTTCATTAAAAATATTTCTTATCATTTCTCAACATGTTGTGGTAGATCATCCATGATGTATGTCTCAACAATATGTGGCTCAAATACTACAGGATCTAGTGCATCTTCTTTGTGTTCTTCATTAACTGTAGCAAAATGTAGTGTACTGTCAACTTCATCTGTCAATGATTCACCATGTTGTTTGTGGGTCTCCTAACAATGAACGACCTCTACCTGATCCCTAATTGATTCAGTAGGGCTCCCATGAATAGGTTGTTCACATATTCCTTTCCTAAGTTTCTTCCATTTCCTTAGTGGTGATCCTTCTTTTCACAAATTTCATGACCACCCTACTCAATACATTGTTAGGTTCCAGTCTTTTCAACCTCCTCACATACTTTCCAGTGAGATAGTAACATTTCTCCTATCTTTGAGGTTTTGGGATTTTTAGTGTGAAGCCTATGAGATCTCCTAGATGTTTTCAGGGGATTTTCTTGAGGACTTTCATTTTCCCTTAGAGGAAGAGGACTCAGGTGTAGATATATTTAGTAAAGTTTTAGAAACAAGAATCATGTTATGAGAGATGGGCCTAGGGCCTTGCTTTGGAGATGGAGGTTTTTCATGAATAGGTGTTTCTACAGGTATGGAATTTTCTGTAGAAATAGGGTTTTCTATAGGAATAAAGGTAGAAGTTATGGTTTCAGGTGGAGGTGTGGAAGAACTTTTTATGCTTCTCCTCTTTTTATTCCTTTTCCCCAATAAATCACCAATGTGTTTTTCCCTAGCAAACTCTCCCCATTTTATTTAGGGTTCTCCCTCTCTAATACATGTTTAACAATCAAAGGTAACAAGACAGTGATGAGATAATGTAAACCTCCTCCTTTGATTCTCCTTACTCATTTTCTTTAAGATTTCATGTAAGAAATTAGGGACATTAACATGTCTACAATTATTTAAATGATTAAGTAATTTAAAATGTACAGTATTCAATTTTGAGTAATTACCTTCAGAGGTGAAGTATTTTATTATGTATTTTGTAACATCAGCCCAAAAAATGTTTCAGGGAAGTATGCAATGTACCTTATCTGTCACTTCCTAAATTTTCATCATCGTCACCAAATTCCATTCGAGCCTCATCTGGATTTTATTTTATAGGAAATAACTCACCTTCAGTAGGAAGTTGTGTCACAACAACTTGAATTTATTCACCCACCTTAACTATCAAACCCTTGACAATGGCCTTTCCATCCTTGAATGTGGAAGAAAAATTTGTCACCATGGACTCGTTGAAGCCATAAAACTTTTTAATATAGTCCATCCATCCACTAGTCATGGATGTACTACAATATTTTTTACTAACTCCTAAGCTATGAGTGGTCTGTAGGCTCATTTTGAATCAAGTCTCCTCCCATTTATAATTTTTAAAACTTATCGAGTTTTGAGAGGAAAAATATTATAGTTTAAACGGTGATTATGAAAAAATTCGGGTAAGTGTAAGGTTGTTGAGCACTTGATGTTTTCAAAATTTTCAACTGACTCACATGCAGGATGAAATGGTATGCATTAATTTCATTTGAGGGGTGCAACCATGTGAGGTGAGGTCATGTGATGAAGTGGGATAACGTGGGTGAAAAATCATATAATTAAATGTGGGTGGCATGTTATGGCTTATAAAGTAACTTATGGCATGACACAAATATTAATCACATTAATTATTATATCACTACTTTTTTTAGTTAATTAAGTGAAATTATCTCAGAGATGTACGTTGGATTATGGTGACATATGCCCTGTTGTAATTTTCTCCTTTGGCTTCATGCATATTCATCATGACATTGTAGGTTGAGGTACTGTGATGATGCAGGATCTGTATAGGGTGCTGCAAATGTAGGTAGAGGTATGTTAAAGTATCCTTAGTAAAATAAGTAAATCCTCAAAAAGATAAAGATGGTTTTTTCTCTCTGGTTCCAGTCATCTCCATAGGTTTTTGAAGGTGTAGTTTGTTCCTTATTTTCTTCATGAAATAACAAGTTTTTGAAAAAAAACATAGGAAAACAAAGTGGGGATTTGGTGATTATTTATGTTTCTACCAAGTGGACATTTAGTCTTTGTACCATCAACTTCTGTCATGAAATAAACTAAATCCTACAAAAGGTGTCACCTAAGTTGGAATTATAAGAAAACAAAACATGTTAGTTGAGTGGTGATGATCACCATTGAGGCATGATTTTCACAATCACTTTGGCATTTACCCTTGGATTATTTAACAAGCTTAATAAACCAAGTCCACTGGAACATATTATTCTGCAAGCAACTTAAGAAAATGAACCAAAAGCTTGAAATTCATGACCTTAACTGTGATGTTCTGCATCTCCATCCTACCTTGACCTCCTACTAAATTATTACATAAAGGTGATCTTATCAGTTGGATTTTTGTATAATCTCAACCTATGATCATTCACCAGTAATTTGAATCTCACAGGCATCTATGGTTTTGAGTTTCACAGCTCCATTGGGAAATATTTTCTCAATCTCATATTGCCCTAGCCACCTTGTCCACATTTTTCCCATGTGGTTTGTATACTTGGAGTCAAATAAGGGACCTGAATCCCCTTCTTGGAATTGTCTTGTCTTGATGAATTTGTCATGTCCCATTTGATCCTTTTCTTTTGTATCACTTCTGTATTATGCAGACCCTATCTCCTCATTTCATCCAACACATTGATTTGGAGAATCCTCTAACTTTGATGTTCAGATAAATCTATGCCTAGTTCCATTACATTCCTTAGTGTTTTATGCTCAAATTCAATAGGGATAACAACATTCTTACCATAGAATAACTCGAATGGTGTAAATTATGTTGTTGTCTTCCAAGTTTTGTTGAACACCCAAACTTCCTCTGGAAGTCTATCTTTCCAATATCTCCTATGGAGTGCAATAGTTTTTGTCAAGATGGATTCTATTTCCTTGTTTGTTACCTCAACTTGACCATCAGATTAGGGGTGATAAGTTGTATACTTCCTATATTTAATTTCATATTCCTTATCTAGATAAAAAATAACTTCAACAGTGAAGTGTGTATCTTGATGGAAATAATATTTTCTCTTGGTACTCCATACCGCATGAAAATGTGGTCATATAATAATTTAGAAACTTTCTCACTCTTCTAATTCTGAAGTGATTTCACTTCTGTTTATTTAGTGAGGTAATTAGTACACACAAAAATGTACTCTTTCTGCTGAGATTTAGGATCTATTGGACCAATGAAGTCCGAACCCCATTTGTCAAATGGGTACAATACTAATTGAGGATACAGTAGAATCTCATCTCACTTGGTAGGCTTACCCATTCTTTAAAATTTATTAGACATTCTTGTACATACAATGTTGCATCCTTATGTTGTGTTGGCCAATAATACCATGTTCTAAATAATTTTTGATATGTTCTTTTTGTAAGAAAAATCTCCTCCACATGGTTCATTATGGCAAGCTTTGAGGACATCATAGATTTACTCATCATCTCTGCATCTCCTCATAACATTATTTTAGCTTGTTAGGTTATGGAGCCTGTTTTCATGTGTGAAAGTGTTGAAGACTATACACTAAGAGTACTGTACACTTTCCACGTTGTCTTGCCGGGGTTTGGGGCCAGGCCGGGCTCCTGAGTAGGGGTCTAGGGGGTCCCGATTGATGGGGGCTCGGGGGCGAAGCCCCCAGTAGTAAATTTTCGATGGGTAATTTATTAGCCCCTGGGTAATGGGTTTTTTTTGGGGCCTTAAAATGTGCCCGATATATCGGGAAATGTGATTTTGATCATATGGGTGGGATTTTGACCCATGGTTTAAGGGATAGTTTTCACCCATGGTTTTGTATAAAATTGCTTAAGCAATTTTCTATTTATATGGTTTTATGCATATGATAGATAGCATGAAAAACATTGCAGATGTGCTTTGAATTTGGGTGTGAATTCTGTAGAGTTTGTTGAGCATAGCTCCAAATAGATCTGGGGTATTGTATTGAGAGAGTGGTGGCTTGTAATAAAATCTGAGCAAGTGATTCTTGGTGGACGTAGCCCAAATTGGGTGAACCACGTTAAATACTATCTCTTTTGTGTTGTGTTATTTTATTATGCACTTTTATTTGAAATCTGTAATAATTTCTGCATATTAGTTTCTACTGTTGCGATTCTGTGAGGGATTATTCCACATATTTTATCTCTTATTTCCTAACAATTGGTATCAGAGCCTAGTTTGGTTTGCTGAAGTGTTGAATCGTAGGGAAATTTTTATCTTGAGTGGGAGCTATGGCAGATGATGGAAGATCTAGGGTTGATAAATTCAACGGGCATAATTTCAGTCTTTGGAAGATGCAGATGGAAGATTACCTTTATCAGAAGGATCTTTATACTCTGTTGTCTGAGAAGGTGAACAAACCCTTGAGTATGACAGATGCGGAATGGGATTTGCTGGATAGGAAGGCACTTGGGACAATCCGGTTGTGTCTTGCATCTTCAGTATTATTTAATGTTTCAAAGGAAAAGACTACAAAAGAACTGATGGATGCATTAGGGAAGTTGTATGAAAAACCCTTTACCTCTAATAAGATATTTTTAATGAAAAATTTGTTTAATATGAAGATGTCTGAGAATAGTTCAGTAGCAGATCATTTAAATGATTTCAATACGGTTGTGAATATGCTAGCTTTGGTTACAATAGAATTTGATGAAGAAGTTAGGGTTTTATTAATTCTGTGTTCTTTACCTGTGAGTTAGAATAGCCTGGTAATGGCGGTAAGCAACTCGGTTCCAGCTAACTCAAAGTTGAAGTTTGAGGATGTTGTAGGGGTGATTCTAAGCAAGGAAATGTGAAGAAAAAGCTCTAGGGAATCTTCTACTTCAGGGAATGCTTTGACAGTGGAAACTAGAGGGAGACAGAAGAATAGAGGAAACCGTGGAAAATTGAAAGATCGGGCAAGGTCAAAATCCAAGAGCAAGATTGTATGCTGGAATTGTGGAAAGTTTGGGCATGCAAAGAAGGACTGTTGGGAGCTTCGGGAGAAGAAGAAACAATAGGAAGAAAACAAGGAGGAAAATGTGGCAACGGGTAATGTATGTCAGGATGCTTTGATTCTTTCTTTGCACAATATTACTGAATCTTGGGTTTTAGATTCGCTTCTTTCCATGCTTCTCCACATAGGCATTATTTTGTTGATTATGTTCAAGGAGATTTTGGGCATGTTTTTCTTGGTGATGATGAGCCTTGCAACATAGTTGGAAAAGGTTCTGTTTAGGTTAAGATGCAGAATGGGAATACTTGGCTATTGAAGGATGTCAGACATGTGCCTACATTAAGGATGAAATTTTATATCGGTGGTGCAGTTGGGAAGTGATGGTTGTAATGTGATATTTACAGCTAACTCTTGGAAGGTTACCAAGGGTGCTCTTGTGGTGGCAAGAGGTAAGAAGGTTGGAACCTTGTATTTAACCACTTATAGAACTAATGTTTGTAATCTTGTGGCTTCAGAAGTAGATACAACATTGTGGCACTATAGGCTCGGTCATATGAGCCATAAGGGCATGGAGATCATAAAGAAGGATTTGCCTAGATATACAGAAATAGGTTTGGAATTCTGTGAGGACTACATATATGGGAAACAGAAGTGAGTAAGGTTTCTCAAGGTTGGACCTACAAAGAAAGAGAGTAAGTTAGAGATGGTGCATTCTAATGTGTGGGGGGCTAGCTCAGGTATCATCTCTTGGGGGTTCAAGTTATTATGTTACTTTTATTGATGATGCAACAAGGAAAGTTTGGGTTTATTGTATTAGAAACAAATATGATGTATTTGAAACTTTTGTTAAATGGAAATCCTTGGTAGAGAATGAAATAGGTCTTAAGCTAAAATGTCTCAGGTCAGATAATGGAGGGGAGTATTGCAGCAATGAATTTGATGATTATTGTTCTAAAAATGGAATCTAGAGGCAAAAAAAGCTTCCATGAACTCCGCAACAAAATGGGGTGTCAGAAAAGATGAACAAAATAATAGTAGAATGTGCTAGGAGCATGAGGTTACATGTAGGAATGTCTCTTTATTTTTGGGCAGAAGCAGTGAGTACTAGTGTACTTGATAAACAGAGGACCCTCAAGTGCCTTGGATGGAGGCATACCTAAGGAGGCTTGGTATGGTAAGAAATTTGATTATTCATTTCTTAGAGTCTTTGGATGTGAGGTGTTTGTTCATATAGACAAGGATGATAGGACCAAGCTAGAGGCTAAATCAGAAAAATGTACTTTCATTGGTTATGGTGGTGATGAATTTGGATATAAATGTTGGAGTATTAAGGAAAAGAAAATCATTCGATCTAGGGATGTGGTATTTAATGAGAAATTCATGTATAAGCAATAGTTGCAGGAAAACAAGGAAGAATCCAAGAAAGAATATGTAGTGGTAGAGGATATTCTAGATGGAAAAGTGACACATGAATCAGTTCAGGAACCTCCTCAACAGGAACCCCAAACTCCTATATTGAGGAGGTCTTCTAGGGTAAGAAGAGAACTTGAACATTTTTCTCCTTCTCTTTATTATTTATTACTCACTAATAGTGGAGAGCCAGAGAGCTTTGATGAAGCAATGCAGGTAGATGCCAGGAAGAAGTGGGAGCAAGCCATGGATGAGGAGCATTAGGCTCTCATGGAGAACTAGACATGGGATTTGGTGAAGCTACCCAGAAGGCAAAAGAGCATTACAGAACAAGTGGGTGTTCAGAGTCAAAGAGGAAGAAGGAGGCAAGAAAATATACAAGGCCCGGTTGGTGGTCAAGGGGTTTGCACAGAAAAAAGGTATAGATTTTGATGAGATTTTTTCTCCTGTAGTAAAAATGACTTCTATTAGAACTGTTCTTGGAATAGTTGTAGCAGAAGACTTGCACTTAGAGCAGCTTGATGTAAAAACTACATTTCTCCATGGTGATTTGGAGGAGGAACTATATATGCAGCAACCAGAGGGCTATGAGGTCAAAGGTAAAGAGGAGATGGTGTGCAAACTGAAGAAGAGCTTGTATGGCTTGAAACAATCTCCACGTCAATGGTATAAGAAATTTGATAGCTTCATGATGGAGCAAGGTTATATTAGATGTCATTCTGACCATTACGTGTATACAAAGAAATTTGAGGATGGAAGTTATATTATCTTGTGTTTGTATGTTGATGACATGTTGGTTGTAGGTAAAAACATGCAGGAAATAAAAGTACTCAAGAAGACAGCTAAGTGAATCCTTTGCTATGAAGGATTTGGGGGCAGCCAAACAAATCCTTGGTATGAGGATATCTCAGGATAGGAAGGAACGGAAGCTGACTTTATCTCAAGAAGAGTACATTAAGAAGGTCTTGGATAGGTTTAATATGCAGGATGCTAAACTGGTTGGGACTCCTTTGGCAGGCCATTTCAAGTTATCAAAGGAGCAGTGTCCCAAGATAGAGCAGGAGAGAAACCAAATGTCCAAGGTACCTTACTCATCAGTGGTTGGCAGTTTGATGTATGTCATGGTGTGCACTAGGCCTGATATTGCCCATGTAGTGGGATTGGTGAGTAGATTTATGAGTGATTTAGGTAGATATCACTGACAGGCAGTAAAGTGGATCCTTCGGTATTTGAGAGGGACCATGGGGACAGTTTTGTGCTACAGTGGATCAAACACCACTTTTTATGGTTATGTAGATTCAGATATGGCTGGAGATGTAGAAAGCAGGAGGAGCACGATAGGTTATGTTTACACTGTAGGTGGGACAACAGTGAGCTGGATTTCACGACTATAGAAGCTGGTGGCTTTGTCAACCACAGAGGCTGAGTATGTTGCTGCCACAGAGGCAAGCAAAGAGATGATTTGGTTACAACAATTGCTTGAGGAGTTGGGGCATAAGCAGGAGGAATGTAAGTTGCATAGTGATAGTCAGAGTGCTATACACCTAGCTAAGAACTCTGCTTTCCACTCCAGGACAAAGCATATATAGTTGAGATATCACTTCATCAGGACAACTTTGGAGGAAGATAAGTTGAAGTTGGAGAAGATTCATACCAGTATAGAATCCTGCAGACATGATGACCAAGGTGGTCACAAGGGATAAGCTAAAGTTATGTTCAGATTTTTTTGGCCTTCGTGGATGATAGTGAAGGGTTGAGAAGCTTGCTCAGTGGAAATCAGTCTCAAAGTGGGAGATTGTTATGTTTGTGGAGCCTATTTTCATGTTAGAGTGTGGTACACCTTCTATGTGTTACACTCAGGTATTTTTACGGCGGTCCCACTCGCTGATGAGCAGCTTAGGGGGGTGAAGCCCCCCTGATTGATGGGGGCTCAGGGGTAAAGCCCCCGAAGAAAATTTTCATGGGTGTTTTATCAACCCATGGCTAATGGGTAACTGTTATGGGATATTTTTGGGCCCATGGTATTTCTGTACCCATTGTTTTGATACCCATGGTTTTTTCCCATGGTTTTTATACCCATGGTTTTGTATCAAATTGCTTAAGAAATTAGTCTATTTATATGGTCTTATGCATATGATACATAGACATGTAAATGTATTGCAGATGTGTTTTGAATTCGGCATGTGAATTCTATAGAGTTTGTTGAGCATAGCTCCAAACGGATCTGAGTATTGTATTGAGAGAGAGGAGGCTTGTAATAAAATATGAGAAAATGATTCTTGGTGGATGCATCCCAAATTGGGTAAACCACATTAAATCTTGTCTCTATCTATGTTGTGTTATTTATTCTACACTTTTATTTGATATCTGTAATATTTTCTGCATATTAGTTTCTACTATTGCGATTCTGTAAGGGATTATTTCGCATATTTTATCTCTTATTTCCTATCAGCATCAATATGAATGTGAAATGGAAAACTCCAATTTGGTCCTCTTAACACAGGGGTTGAAGTCAACATTTTCTTTAATGTTTGGAATGTAACCTCACATTTCTCAGTCCACTCAAAAGTAACATCTTTTCCTAGTAGGAAAAATAATGGTATTTCAATGTTACTAAAGTCTTGTATAAATCTTCTATAATACCCAAATGTCCTAAGAAGCTCCTTACATATTTTTTCTTCTTTGGTGTTGGAAGATTTACAATCATAGATATTTTTTTTGGATCTATCTGAATTCTAGCAGTTGATAGATAATGCCCCAACACTATTCCTTTAGACATCATCATGTAACATTTTTCGTTGCTTAAGGACATGTTATTCTCATTGCATCTCTTGAGAAATTTGTCCATATTCTTCATTGCTTCATCAAAATTACTTCCATATACTCTAAAATAATCTATATATACCTCCATGTAATCATTGGTTAGATATGAAAAAATGCTCAAAACTACTCTCTGAAATGTAGCAGGTGCATTGCACAAACCAAAAGGAAGAACATAATATGAAAACGTTCCCCATGGGTATGTGAATGTGGTCTTGTCTTGGTCATCTGATGCAATATGAATTTGGTTGTAGCCACTATAGCCATCCAGAAAACACAAATATTTCTTGCCAGCAATTGTGTCAAGTACCTAATCACTGAAAGGAAGCGGAAAATGATACTTCTTTGTTGTTGAGTTCAGCTCTCTATAGTCCACACAAATTCTCCATTTGCCATTTTTCTTAGGTACAATAACAAGGGGTGATACCCATTGACTGTTTGAAATTGGATATATGAATCCAACATCTAATTTTTTTTAATTCTTCTTTCACTATATCCCTCACTATTGGATTCATTCTCCTTTGTGGCTCTCTTATTGGCTTGCAACTATCTTTGATGTACATCTTATATGTATAGAGCTTAGGGTGTATCCCATGCATATCTCCATTGTGCCATGCAAATATTGTCTTGTTTTTCTACAGAATAGCAATTAACAGATGCTCTTACTGCATGCTCAATGTTTTTTTCACATTAAGTGTATTTCCTAGAGCAATTTGCACATGCTTAGAGAGATCAGTTATGGAGCATACACTGCTACTTATAGAATTTAATATACAATCATGTGGAAGAAATTAGTGTTGACTATTTTCGCCCCCTAGACAAAATTTATCCAACATGGGCCCACATCCGGTTGAACGAGTGAGAAATGGGTAAAATATGATAACTCCAAGGAATTTCTTATGTTCAATCTCTATCATGCCCTGAGATCAAGAAGATCGGTAAAAAATCCAAAATTTTGGGTCTCAAGGGTCAAAAGTTCACATTTGGGCCTTATAAGGCCCACCGAGCCAAAAATAACTTCCTGAGCTACTCGGTGAACTTAGCGATCTCAAAGTTGTGTTGATGCGACAAGTAGCTCGACGAGGTACTTGGTGAGCCAAGTTAGATTGGCACCGAGGTGACACGTGGAATAGCTCAGGTGGAGGTAACTTGTCGGGAAAAGTTGGTTCTATGCAAAGAATGGCTCGACTCGGCCATGTGGATCGTGATCTTTGAAGCAGCATGAACGATCTCGATATAGCTTGTGTGTGGGAGATTAAGTTGGTATCTTAAGATCAAAGTTAAAGGAACAACCAAATTGGCATGTGGAAGGTAATCTTGTGGCATGAACAGATGAAGATCAACTCAACATGAATTAAGCGAGCCAAGGTGAAAGGGCACTTGTTGACGAGTCCCGAGGGTAACAAATAAATAATGGCATTTACAGTAGGGTAAAAATCATGTGATGAGAGAAAATTAAAGTCAATCCATGTAGCCACAAAGTGTGTGAAAGCATCATGAAGGGCCGAGATCGCATGTTTTGATGGGGTGTGAAGCCAATGCAGACGAGAAGCTCGCTACTGTAAGCGACATGAAAACCCATCGAGTCGTCAACATGGAACGACAAGATCCTTCGAGCCGAGAAAAGCACCAAGTCAAGCCATAAGGGTGGGGGTCATTTTCGTAGAAGAATAAGGGCTGAAATCCCCAAGCTTGGCCAGAGAACTTCATCATGTCGGGGTGATATTGAGCTCCTTCGACCCACAGTGGAAAAGCAACTTATGAGGCAAGTCGTACATCGTGGTGAATGGAGCTCAAGCTTTCCATGAACGAAACAAGTAACAAAGGGCTAAGCAAGATATATTCATCATGGAAGCCTAAATTCTTCAGACTTCAGGGATTCAGTGGTTTGGAAACTTTGTTGAAAAAATGTAAAAGGTGAGTTGGATGCCTGAAAAATCGAAGGCTCGAAACCCGAAAGGGTCGGGATGATGTGACACATTGGCACGTTTGGGGTCAACCCTCCATTTTAGGGTTAACATGGTGATTCTTTTGGAGGTTTTCTTCAAGATTTGGATGTGGGAAAGTTCGAAATGGACAAGCTCAAAAACTGAAAAAAGCAAATGCTTGAACTCCAAAGTGAAAGGCACATGGCAAGTTTCAGGGTTCAGTAGTCATGGGTATCAGACATTGGAGTGAGTGGCTTTCAGGGATGGGGCAGTGAGGAACCCAAAGTGGGTGTGTTGGAAACCCTGAATCATGCATTCCCATCACAATACACAAACACCTCGTCAAGTTTCATATAGGAGATTAGGTTGTCATTGGAGACTAAGGCGGTAGAATGAAGATTTGGCGTGGGTAGATGGATGACTAGGTGGCAAGTTGACATCAAATGAAAAGGCTCGGCAGTGCATCAAAACATCTTGATGATGGAGAAAATGTAGCCCAATCAATGATAAAGGAGGTCTCATGGGAGATAATGTAAAAATTAAATGGCCTAGCTTGCTGAGTAGCTCAGCGAGCTACTTAGTGAGCTAACTCGCTCATGAGGAGTCGCAAAGCCCAAATGAGCCATTCAAACCCTTGATTTTCAAATGGTGATATCTGGAGCTAGGGGTATCGGAATGACACAAAACTATAGTTGTAGAAAAGTGGATAAGAATCCCATATTGATGGAATTATGAAAAATGGATTTTTGGAGGTCCTTCAAACCCCGAAATCGCAATGTCCACCAGACTCTGAAATCGAATATATTTTTCACCCCATGTCCAATTATCGCAAACAAATAGTCGTAAGAATCATGGGAGTGAGCTCCACAACATGAGAAACATGAATATTAGGATTTTGAAGGTTTTGGACATCTAAAATTTTGGAATAAGATACAATGATTTTGGTAGGTGAAGGCCATTAATGAAGGTTGGTGGAAAGTAGGGTCATCATGAGTCTATAGGAGCTAGACTAGACCCAGGTGTAATCACAATAGTTTCCTTCATGCACAAGGCAATGTCAATAATGAGGTTTGATTTTTCAGATCCTCTAATCAATCATGGTAGATTAAACAAGGATTTTTATGGGTTTTAGGGTGAAGTTGGTATTCTTTTTCTCTCTCTCCTCTCCTAAAAATTCTTCTATAAATATGTAAGGGGTTGCACAAACAAAGTTTTTTATCACTTTTCTTCTCCCATGCACCCCATTTCTTCTTAGGGATTCAAGTCTTCCTTCAAACACTATAATGGTTGCATGACGGTTCCTACTACAACATTGTACTCTATAAACTTGTGTGGCGAAATAAAACATATTTTTGTTACATCTTGTCTAATCCTCTGGTTTGTTTTCATTGTTTGCATCCTTACCTATCTATTGTTCTTGCAAGATCTGTGTGCATTTCTCTGTTCATGTGTTGTAGGTTTTTTTTGGTTGTGCTCATTAGAGATGGTGAGGGTTGTGTACATTTCAGGTTTATGTGTGTAGCTATCCAACCTCCCCTCAGTGTATTAGTGTGAATTTTTGGTTTGTGTTGCATCTTGTCCAACGTCCCCAAAATTCACCCTTTCTCCATTTTGAAGGGCTTGGGAAGAGTGATTAGCACTCCTTTCTTGGTGTATCACCACTTTAGTGTAGGATTTAATTTTATACATCCTTGTATTCTTGTCTTCTTAGAAGCATTAGATTAGGTTTAGTCAGTAGTTTGGCCTGCATTTGGAGTAGTTTGTGGCAGGTAGGTTAGGAGTAAGAACCGGTCTTCGCTGGAGAGCTATCATGTTTTGCAATGTCGCACACTCATGAAAGTTTAATGTTGTGCAACCACGGTGAATGCCCCATCTCAAACTGGGAAATTTGGGGGGTTTTGTGATTCTACATCAATAGTTTTGGTACACCTGGTGGGACATCACAAGAGTTAGATTTTTCTCATCTTTCAGAGGTGTCTCATTATCAAACAAAAAATCTTAAGGGGGTGTTGTGATTCACACATCAACAGTTTTGGCACACCCGGTGTGATAACTTCAGGAGTTAGTCAAAAGTTATCATTTTTTAACAAAGTTGTTCTACACTGAAAGACCTTTTCACATTCAATTCAGGTTCAAAAAATTTGGCAATGTTATGAGGTTTCCCTTGCACATTTTAGAATTTCAGGAGGTTGTAAATTTCAGATTTTGGAAGGTTTCAGCTACATGGTGGAAATCCATGAAATCAATTTTAGAAGGCTTAAAATGTGCAAAATGAGCTCAAAAATTCACAAAGAATAGATCTGGGGCTGAGCTTCAAAAGGGTATCCTTAGTTTTTAAAATTTTGACTTTCAAAATTTTGAGGTTTTTCAAATTTTATGATTTTGGGATTTTGGGATTTCTATACCTTTCAATATTTTGGAATTTTGAGGTTTTCAGAATTTGGGAGTTCGATAGTATTTTGTAGACTTTTTAAGAGGTTTTTGGGTTGCTTCCAAGATTTCTAGAATTTCAGGGGTTTCATCACTTTCAGAAGGTTTTAGGACTTTTATGGATTTTGAGAGGTATCCAAGTTTTAGAGTTTCACTTTAGATTTGAGGTTTTCAAAACTGTGTTCTCCTAGGTTCCGAATTTCAGACTTCAGGGATCATTTACAACTGAATCAGTCAAACCCCGCAACAATTTTTTAGCTCTTCAAGGTGTGCATACAAGTCTCCATATCATTTCATTAAGTTTTTTGTGCACTTGGTGGAACCTCAGTCTTTAGAGACACATATGCAAGCACATATGGCGATTTCATTTGGGTCAAAACCCATTCTTTGAGTAACATACCTTTCCATTTAAGGTCTTCAAACAATTATCCATTTCCATCCTTTCCATCTCTTCCATTTTCTTCCATTTCATGAAGTCTTGTCAGTCATGACTTCATTCCCATAGTGGAATTCACATTTAGAACAACAACAATGACTCATTAGATAATGCCTCCTTCATTTGCAAGTACATATTCTCAAGTTATTTATCAACCACCTCCGGAACCATTCTATGATAAAAATTATTCATCATTCCTATGACCAAGGAGCAAGAGTAGTTTTCTGCCCACCAAATTACATGGAGATTTTCAAGGTCATGAATATGTAGATTATGGAGGATATCGTACACCTGAGGATTATGAACTGTAGCTAAAAATTCAAGAATTAGAGGAAAATATGGTGCATCAAAGGGCTATGTCTCAGATACAAGCATGTAAGATTGGTTTTATGACCCCTTGTCCATGGGTAGGTCCTATTCCAAACTACTACAACTCGCAGGAGAAGCTTGAATTTATTGTTGAGATGTTTCCAAGGCTCACAGAGTGGATCCAAGAGATAGGAGCTTTTGTAGACAATGTCATTCAATCCCATCAATGGGAAACCCTTGCATTTCCATCCCACAATACTCTCTCCACTCCCCAATTTGTACCATTTTAGCTGGAGCCTCAATTCCAAGTTTCTCATTTGTTGCCCCCGTTGTGGATTCCCATTCTTCATCTTCTACTCTCTCACCTGACCTCAGTTTCTCTACCCTTTTCCCTTCCAAACCCAAGTCCCCTCCATAGGAAAAAATTTGTAAACCCCTTCCATCATCTCCACCACCAAAAAAGAAAAAATATGGAAAACCACCCACCACTCCTCTCGTAATCCTGAGTCCATGTCGGGAAGAAACCCATAAAATTCAGTCAAAAGGAGCAACAAGGAGAAGAGCCAAACAAGGAATGAAAATGATGAAAAACTTTGGTGAGCTTGGCTCTAAAATTTGGAATTGAGAAAACTCAGTCTGTCTAGTCAAACCTTCAGAGGAGGATCAAGGTGGAAGAAGAAGAGTAGGTGAAGGCTGATTTAGTTGCAATGCAAAGCGAATAAAAGTAAGTTAGAAGAAGATCAGGATAATCAAAATGTTCAGAATGTAGTATCCATAATGGCACTCTATTTGTAGGAATGACTTTGATCAATCATCATCTGTAAAATCAACAGTAGAAGGAAAGATGAAAATAATTAAATCTAAATCAAAATAAGAAGATACAAAATCTTGTTTTGGAGGAAGATCAAATGGGGCCCAAAGGATTCAAGCACATGGAAAGTCATGCAAGAAGCTCCAAGTTCTTTCCCCACTTCATCCTCTCCAGATTTTTATTTCAGAGAGAAGTTTGAGCTCTCCAATTTTTTATTTGAGGATGAGGAGCCTCATGGTGAACAAATTTCAAACCCAAAAGACACCATGGAAGTGAGCGAGAGCCAATTTCAGGGGTTCTACAAGAAGAAGAGATCATTGAGAGCTTCTTCTCTATTGTAATGATGAAAATGCAAATTTCCCTCTGTCCTTCATCATTTGATAAAATATGACTTGCCTAATGAATCCATTGTGGAGGAAGAGTCTTGAAGGCCCCTATTATTAATAACAACCGTCATGAGAAACAACATTCAATAACTTGCAATAAGTCATCAATGGGTCAACAGGAGGCTACAAGTGATCCCGAAGAGCTGCATACAATGGAGGGGCTCCACATTGCCATGGAAGGAAAAGAGAACAAGGAGGTCATCACTTCTTAGATACCATCCACCAAGGTGACAAATCAGTTGTCTGTAGATGTAAGAGAAATAAGATCTAATCATGGAACAGTTCACCTTTTCTAGGAAAGTCCACTTAAATGAATATTTTCTTATTAAAACTTCCAATTCAGAAAATGTGGGAAAATCAAGAAGTTTAGGCCATGTCCTATCAGATATCTAGCTTCAATGGAGTTAGAAACAGAGTTTCCACAACTAGTCATGTTCATCTTCCAAACATGCGAGGGTGATGCTTCACAGTACCAAGGATTAGCTACATCAGTTACAACATCTCCAAGAGCCTCATGTAGATCATTTTGAGAGGAGTGTTTATTTTTATGTTTCAGTTGGTTGATACCTTGATGACATGGGTGGAAATTTGTTGTTATATCATTTTTTCACTCATATGCACAACCATGTTCAATGTCAAATCATCCACGTGGCTGCCTATTGTAAGAAGAGGAAGCTACTTTGCACTACCACTTATGGGATTTTTTGAATTTTTCTCTCTTCTAGTTAGTGTAGGGTAGGAGTAGGATTTGTTTTCAGCATCACAAGTTCTTAGGCACACTCTGCATGTCTACTTAGGCATGTATGATTTGTATTTTGTACATATATTTTGGTTCATGTTTTCTCCAACACATTACATGGTGTTTTAGTAGGCCTCCCGCATGCATAAAAAGGTTCACACTTGTGGGAAACAACTGCAATTTTAAAAGAAAACAAATGTAGAGCAACTAAAATTAGGTTAAGGACTGATTTTAATGAGTTTTCATTCTTTGAGTCCTTCAAGGCCAATCACAAGTGAAATTCAAAGTACCTCTGCCGAATCAAGGAGCAATCACTTCTCCAACATCATGCCAAAGAGTGGAACTTTCAAAAGAAAGCAGAAAATGTCAAATTTAATAGAGTTCTAAGATGACAAAAACTTGAAAATTATCTTATTCAAAATTCTACATCGTACAATACCTACCAAGCAATCGTCATTTGTGTGCTTCATACTTGGAAGAATTAAGCTTCGAGATAATCCATTTCAGTCTTACAAAATAGGGTTGCAGAGAGAAATAGGTGAAAATCTTCGATCAAGACAATTTTCTACTCTCACAAATCTTAGTTTTAATATTTTCTTATGAAAATTGAGATTATAAGTAGTGGAATAGGTTCAACTCAGCAATGTGCGGGTGGTCTTTAGGTTTCAATTTCATCAGATTCGAGATCAGTTGTAGGCATTTAGTGACTCTATGCTCAATGGATATGCCTAGGCTACTGGTTCAGAGAGATCTAGTAGGAAGATTTAACCTCAAGTCGCAAAATTGTTGAAAAATGTTTTGGCCCCTGATGGGAAAAATTATCCAACCAGGGTCCAGAATGGTCATCCCAAGCTCCTAAGTGGGCCCCATAAGGTGTAAATCATGTCACAGGTCATTCCCATGGTCTAGAAGAGCCATTGTAAGTGTCTTGGAACATTTAGGATGCAATCTAGCCATTCAGGGCCATCCTGGGATCATACGGCCCTATTACAATGGGCCTAAAAATGGCCTCCAGCCCCCAAAAAACATGGTCGAAAAATGGCTACTATCGATGAGCTCAAAATTTCAACATTTCGATGCTCTTGGTAGCACTTCTTCTTCCCTCCCTCAATCAAGATAATGAACCAATCAAATCCCAAAATATGCTTCAGAAAATTAAAAACCCCATTTTTGCCTCAAGGGCTAACCGAGCTAAAAAAGTTGCTTCTATACTAAAGAATGGATCAACTCAGGCCATGTGGTCATACAAGCTCCAAAGTAGCAAGAACGAGAGGATACTCATGCCAAGGAGATCGGAAAGCTCTTAGAAAGCTCGAGCTCAATAGGTGTTTAGCAGGTGCAACCAAGTCAGCTATGAGCTCATGGTAAGCTCATGACACGAAGAGATGAAGTCAACACGAATTAATCCGTAGCAAGGTGGGTGGAAGAACTCGCTTTTTGACCAAGGTTAGTGCATGAGGGAACTTGATTAGGAATGTGCATTCGTACATGAAGTGCCAAGCTTCATGTAGTATAGGATGAAAAATGATCTTGATGGAAAGCGATGGATCAATAACGAAGCCAGCTGTGGAGGAAGGAAAGGACCGAGTTTGAAGCTCGAAAGGGTGATTATCGAATTCAACTCGTAAATGAGAAGCATCACTATTGCATAGTGATGGGAAAGGCTACCAAGTGAGCAAAGGTATTCATGGAATGCTCGGGCTCCAAGCTGCAGAACAAATCACTTGAGTCAAGGGTTTCATAATGCTAGGGTATCTAGTCACATAAGGGCAATTAGGGCTGAAGGGTGAAGCTCGGCTGCAGAAAAATTCAACATTGGGAAACTTGGTAGTTCAGAGCATCGAGATTGGGTCAAGTGAGAAAGTCTTGCTCATTGTGGAAATCAGCTAAAGTGTGGAGCAATGGTGGAGCACAGGCTTGGTTCGAATGAAATTTATGGTAACGAGAGGGCTCATGATTTTGAGCTGGGGGTGAGGTCATGGAATCCCCGAAGTTTTCGAAGTCTTTAGGACTTTAGGGGTTCGAGTGAGTTCGGGAACTTTAGTGCAAACAACGAATGCAAAAGGTAAGCCAGAATTCCCAAAAGATCCAAATTTTAAAACATGGAAATGGGTCAGGGCTACATGGCATGATGGGGATTGGGATTGGAGTGTACAAGGTGATTTTGAGGTCAAATTCAGGTTGATAAGATTTCAATAGTCCGAGATTTCAGAGGTTGAATTTGGAGGGTTGGGACAACGAGAATCCCGAAGTGGATCGTGCAACAAGGTTTATAAAATCAACAGGACCTGAAACTATGAAGTTTGAGTGACATTGGTGAGATTTCAGGGGTTGAAGATTCTTCAGAGTTTCATTGGTTTGAATTGTGAGTCATCTCCAAAGTTGGGTCGCTTCAGAAGGTGAAACAACGTGGAGATAGGTCTGAAATATAGAAAAACCAATAAATTCATATCCGTGGTGAATATCCAAACTGCAAGGCAAGTTGCCCGAAAACCCGATCACAAATACAAAACTTCTAGCCAATTCATCGATAGGATGGGAACTAAGCCACACCAAAAGTGGGAGCTCAGAGAGGATGTTGGTGAGTTGTATGTAGCCAACTAGGTACAGGTTATTTGTATTGATGGGAATCAAAATAAATAAATGAGCTCGATGGTGAATTGGAACCAGCTGAAAACCAACTGGGAATGGAACCTGATAGAGCTTGTGAAACCCTAAACATAGCCAATGATTCAAACAGCACATAACTTGAGCATTTTCCACCTAAATTTAGCAAAAACTTATACTTTCCTGGAAAGGTGGTTTAGTGATAGGATTTTAATGGTGATGGCTAAAAATAGTTTTCTAGAGAGAGCAAGTTAAAGAAGAAACTCCAGATGAAGCATCCATAGCAGTAAAAATGGCATATCTTCTATTGTACTTATCTTGTTTCTCATGAAATTACAATCGTCAGAAAGGTATTTTCAGGATCTAGAGCATGGCAACATGGGATTTCAGATTTTGGGGGTTATGAACCTCAAAAATTTGGTAATAGAAAGAAATTTAGTGGTAGGTGAAGGTATTTAATGGAGGTTGGTGAAAGGTAGGTTCATCATGAGCTACAGGGAACTAGACTAGACCCAGGAGGTTTAATCACAGTCAGTAGGTTTCTTCAAAGCTCAAGGTAAATCCATTAATCGATGGGATAGATTTTGAAGATCTAAAAACATTCATTACAAGATTAAACAAGGATTTTTTATGCGTTTTTGAGAAATTTTGGGATCTTCTTTCTCTCTCTCCTCTCATCAAATTTCTTCTATAAATATGTAAGGGGTTGCACAAACAAGTTTTTTGATCATGTTCTTCTCCCATGCACCCCATTTCTTCTTAGGTCTTAAAGACTTCCTTCTCAAATTTATGATGGCATTTCTTACCTCTTCCTTCTACTAATATTGTATTATGTAAAATTCATATAGAGTAATGGAAACATATCTATTTTAAATCTTATCCAGCCTCTATGTTCTTTGGTTGTTCTTTCTTGCATTACATCTACTATTGTGCTTGTAAGATCTATGCAATTCCTTGTTCATTACAAGGTTTTAGGTGTTGGCTGAGTTTGTTCAGGAATGGAGATTATTTACATTTTAGGTATGTGTTGTAGTTCTCCAGCCTCCCCTCAGTGCATCGATGGAGATTTACATTTGTGTTGCATCTTGTCCAACCTCCCAAAAATTCACCCCTTCTCCATTTTGCAAGGTTTGAGAAGAGTGGTTTAGAAATTCTTTCTTGGTGTAATCACAGCTTTAGTGTAGGCTTTACCTTCATGCATCCTTCTATCCATGTCCCCTTGGAAGTTATAGTTTAGGGTTAGTAGTATTTTTACCTGCACTTAGAGTAGTTAGTGGCAGGTAGGTTAGGAGTAGGAGCCGGCCTTCTCCAGAGAGTTGTCTGATTCGCAAGGTCCCACACTTCATGAAAACTCCATGTTGTGCAATCACGCCAAATGCCCCATTCAAAATTAGGTAATTCAAGGGGTGTTATGATTCCACATCAACAGTTGGTGGAGGATGCAATTCTTACCTGGAATGTTCATAGTTATTTGTTGCAGTAGGATTTGATTTTTAGGATAGATTATACATCGTAATTTTCCATCTACTTCTTTATTCTTCCCATAATTATTTTATAATACGTTCGAAAGAAAAACTTTTTCTTTTTTCTCATCAATTGTGCACAACTTCTCTAACATAATGAGCTACTTATGAATGCGTTAGTAGTTGCCAACCATAGCTGCATCTTATGAATGTGTTAGTAGTTGCCAACCATGGCCTTCCTAAGATAATATGATATCCTCCCAAGCTTGCTTTTGGCTGAAGAACAATAAAATCCATGGGGTACTCCAAAGATTCTACCACTACTACTACCTCCTTTAGGACTCCTTCAGGAATAATTGTTGATTTTTCTGCAAGCTGTAAGACTATGGATGTTGTTCTTAGTCCTTCTCATTTCAAGTCATCCATAATTTGTTTTATCATTACATTTATTGTTGCCCCCAAGTCAATCAGTGTGCTCTTGATCACTGTACCATTAATTGTGACATCTATCTGTAGAATTTTATTTCTTTATTGCAGGTTATCTTACAGAGCTTATGGTTCCTCTTAAATATCAATAATGGTGGGTTCAGTTGGTGAAGGAAGTGCTCTTTCTAAGTGGAGGTGGATATTGTTGACATCAATAGAATATGAAAGGTATTGAGTTGGTTCAGTGGAATAGGTTGACTGAGAAGATTTATTGTTTGGGTTAGGCGTTGGCTGAGATGGTAATTATGTAGCTTTTGGTTGAGAGCCTACTTTGGGGTTTTGGCATTAGATATCCCAAGGTGGGGGTTACATATATGAATTATTAGACCAATTTTGAAATGAGTGCATAGGGTCTTGTGTCATACCTCCTTGCCTCGATGGCCATGGTTTTCTTTGAGCACCATAGAAAAATTTCCCATCTTCTATCTCCAACCTCTTGAAATCAAGTGAAGCCTCTCTTTCTTAAGAAATTTTGGCCAATTATTTACATCTACAGTCGGGTTTATTCCTTCTACATGCATGGCAGTACTCTGTGAGTGTTGCTTATGTGTCTTTCTTTTTATTTTTTGCGTGTAGAGCATCTAATTGATTAGCCATGTCATTAATAATCTCCTACTTCATTTTTTTAAACATGTTGACAATCTATGACTTGGCTATGTCCCCAATTGTTTTGGTAGTTGATCCACCTCGTGATCTTACACTTCTTACCCTCTTCATAGTAGCTCTTGAGTAATTTTTGTAGGCATCACAGATGTCTACAAAAGTATCTTTTGAAATGTCTCCTTCTCCTATAAAATCCAAAGAAACCATGTCCTCCTTACTGAGTCCCTTCAAAAAGAGTAATTTGAGAGATTCATGTGGTATTTAGGTACGCCTTGACTTCTAAATGTAGAATAGGAACCTTTCCAAATCAATGGTTCATCCTTTTTTTTCCATTATGTAGATCTCATCACCTCCTCTACTGTTTGGTCTGCAATAGTCCTGGTACTTATCAAGGAATTTATCCTTCATTTATGTCTACGTGGTTACAACATTTCTTCCTAATCCCATGAACCATCTCAAGGCTACATCCTTGAGTGTAGTAGGAAATAGCTTCAATATATGTGCATCAATAGTATAATCATAACTCATGGAAAGAACATCAAACTCAAATAGAAAGGTGTTTAGGTCTTTTGACATGGATCCATGAAAGTTGGGAAAAGCTGATAGAGAAATATTATTCATGCCAACAGCTGCATTGTTTTCATTTATGAGGAACTCAAAGATGATTGTCCCATTGTTAATATTCTGATTTACTTCTTCTGTCATATTTGGCTGCTTAAGAGTAGCTATAGAGCCTTCACTTGGAGGATTGTCTTCGAATAGAAAACTGAGTACAAAGGTTTCTTCTTTATAATCCTCAGAGGTATATGAAGATATCTATGCTACCTGTGGATTAGGCAAAAATCGACCACATGCATCCCTTGTGTAGTGGATATATCAACTAATCAACTCTATCAATGGAAAATTAGTTAGGGGGTTTGGAAGTGAATTTCCTAAAACCTAAACTGCTCTAAGAAATAAAAACCTCTTCAAAAACCTTATAACTTAGTAGTATCCATGGCAAAGAAACCAAAAATGGTGGTGCAAATTAACTTAAAACAATTACTCTGTAGCCTTTTGCGGCTTGTCTTTTTTAGTTTTTTATAGTTGTATTTGTTTTCATTACCTTATGAGTATTAAAAATGGCTATTTCTTCTAGTTTTATGATGGATAAGTCTCATCAGAACAAATTATAAAATCTAGAGAGTGCATTTAAAATCTTGTTTTACGACTAGAAAGCTCTGGGATCTTGTGACTAGTTTAGAAAAATGTCCCACAGGGAGACAAAATACCCTTGAAAATATTATCTCCTTCTCTCAGAGATATTATGAGGCTTTTTCCATCCTTTTGCAAATCATAACAGATGAATTCTTAATGTATATAGGTCATATGGACTCACCTGTTGATGCATAAAAGCAATTAGAGACTATGCATGAAGGCAGTCACCTGTCAAAGATAATTAACCTAATTATGGAATTATTTGCAACTCCTATGAAAGGGGATGAGAAAATAGTCATTTATTTAGCTAAAATTAAGAACATTAAAGCTCAATTAGATGGTTGAAATTGTGAATTATTCCAAGATAAGATTTTGTACTTCATAATTGAGATAAATATTCATGATAAATTTAGAAACTACATCTCAATTGTTAGTTCTAAGTATCAGAATGAGAATGATCTTCCTGATTTAGACACTTTGTCTTCCTTGTTGATGTAAGAAGAGAGAGTCATGGAGAATTTTGATTCAAAAAAGACTGCTTCTCAAGCCTTGTTATCTCATAATCATAAGGAAACTGGAAACAAGTTTAATAACAATCCTAATCAGAAGTCTAACATCAAATCTAGATTTAAAGAAAACCCTAAGCCTAATTATGCTAAAAATAGTCATAATTTCAAAGTCAAGTTTAATGTAAATTGAAAAAAATGTGAAAAATTTAGTCATAAAGAATTTGATTGTAGAGTAAAAAATAACAAGTCAATCAAGAATGCTAAAACTAATAAATTTAACAATAAAAAAGAAAAATCAAAATCATAAGCAAAATCGTGCAAATAAAGCTAAACACTCCACTTCCTTATATACTTCTCTCTTAGATTAAAATGAAAATGAATGGATTCTTGATAGTGGTACATCTATTCACATGAATTTTACTCCTGGTATCCTCTTAGATGTAGTTAAATGTGAAGAAAACATATATCTAAGAGACAATTCTATCATTAAATCTGAAGTTTGTGGCAATGTTAAATTGGCAACTGGTGTAATTAGGAATGTCTTGTATGTTCCTCAACTAACAAATAATATGTTGTCTTGTTCTTAGATAACTAAATAAAATTTTAAAGTTGTCTTGTTATAAGATAAATGGTATGTGAAAGATAATTTCAGCAATATTATTGCTTCTAGTATTCAGAAAAATGGCTTGTATATATTTGATGGTTTTGTGTCTGAGTCTTATTTTTCTTCTTCTTCTAGAAATGATATTCAGCTTTGGCATGAAATATTAGGTCATTTAAATTTCAAAAGCTTGTGTGAAATGTCTATACTTAACCTTATTGTTGGTCTTCCAAAGATAAAGTAAGATCATGAAACTGGTGAAAGTTGCCTACGTGGTAAGAAACATGCTCAACCATTTCACAATCATCATGATCTAAATTCTTCTTGATTATTAGAACTAATTCATAGTGATGTGAGAGGTCCACTTAAGGTTCCTTCTCTTAGTGGGATTTTTATGTTGTTTTCTTTATTGATGACTTCTCTAGAATGACTTGTTCTTACTTCATTAAGAAGAAGTTTGATGTCTTATCTAAGTTTTAGGAATTTAAAGCTCTAGTTGAGAATGCTTTTAATATGAAAATTAATAGAATTAGGACTGATAATGGAGGTGAATATTTCATCTAAGAGTTTTATAAGTTCTACGTTTCATGTGGGATTCAAAGAGAGTTGACTACTCCCTATTCCCCTCAGCAAAATGACATTGCAGAAAGAAAGAATATGTCTGTCTTAGAAATGGTTAGAACTATGATTCATGCTTATAATGTGCATATGTTTCTATGGGATGAAGCTATGAATATTGTTTTCTATATTCTTAATAGAGTTCCTATAAAATCCCTTCATCAAACTACTCCTCATGAAGTATGGACAAAGAAAAAACCATATATCTCCCACCTAAAGATATTCGGTAGTCCTGCCTCTATCTTCATTCCAAAAGTTAAAAGGAAGAATCTTGATCCAAAATATTACTCTTGTATTTTTGTTGTCTATGGTTGTCAAACTAAAGGATTAAGAGTTTATGATCCCTTCAAACATGACATTGTTGAAAACAAAAATGTTCAAGTCTTAGAAAAGACATTTTGTGATGCTTATCATGAACCCTCCTCTGCTACTCCTAAGATAGAACCTGATAATATTTCTCCTAACATTATGGAAACAAAATTTCAAGAGGTTGATTATCCTAATCAAGATACGGTGGAGATTGAGGGAGAATCATCTCCAGATGTCTTGCATCATAAGACTCCTAAATGGGATCAAAGTATTGTTCAAGACTCTCATCATGTTAATATTAGAAAAGTAATTCGTAGTGAGAATAATTATCATGCCTTGATGACCCTCTACGAGGTTGAACCAAAATACTTTGAAGAATACTATCAAGATGATAGATGGATTCATGTTATGAAATATGAATACAATTCTTTGATTAAAAATAATACTTGGGAACTAGTCCCTCCTCCTAATAGAAGCATTGTATGATCTAGGTGGTTGTTTAAGATCAAATATAGCTACGTAGGAGATATTGAAAATTTCAAGGAAAGGTTGGTAGCTCATGGTTTCACTCAAAAACCTGGTCTTGATTGTGTTGAGAATTTTTCTGATGTAGCTAAAATGAGTACTGTTAGTATTCTTCTTGCATTAACTACCCAATATGTTTACGAAATTCACCAAATGGATGTCAAAAATGATTTTCTTAATGGTGATTTAAAAGAATAAATCTACATGAGGAAACCTAAAGGTTTTGAAGACCCTGGAAAGAAAATTTATGTCTGTAAGCTGAAAAAGTATGTTTATGGTCTTAAGCAAGCCCTTAGAGCTTGGTATGCTAAAATTAACAATTTCTTTCATGAACATGGATTTTCTAACTATTGTTTTGATAATGATTTAATTTTTAAGTTTGAAAACAATCATATTATCATTATTTTTTTTATATGAAGATGGTATTTTAATTACCAACAGTGATAAAAATTTAATTATTAAGATCAAAGAAAAGTTAAAGCAACATTTTGAAATTACTGATTTGGGTTTATTAAATCGCTTCCTTGGCATGGTTATATTTCAAGATCACAAGTCTATTTTTGCATCTCAATCTCATTATGATGTGAATTTTATTAGAAGATTTCACATGATTGATTGTAAGTTTGTTGTCATTCATATGGAAGTTGGTGTTAAATTAGATCCTAAACCAGCTTATGCTAAATTTTATCCTACTCTGTATAGACAGCTAGTTAGTAGTCTAATTTATTTGACTATTACTAGACCTAATATCTCTTATGCAGTAGGAGTAGTTTCAATATTTATGAAAGAACCTTATGAGGATCATTGGAAAATGGAAAAATAATAATTTTGAAATATATTAAAAGAACAATTAATAATGGTCTATTTTATTTTTCTTGTAATGATGCAGAATTATTTGGATATTGTGATTCTGATCATGTTGGTGATGTTGCAGATAAAAAGTCTACTTTTGGATATATTTTCAAGTTTGGTGCAGGTTCCATCACTTGGAGTAGCAATAAGTAACCAATAATGTCTATATCTTCTACTGAAGCAGAGTATAGAAGTGTTATGTAAGCTGTAAAGGAATCTATGTGGCTGAAAAGACTGTTGGATGAACTACACATGGGCATCAAAGGGAGCACTACTCTTCTATGTGACAACCAGAGTTGCATTGCTCTTGCAAAGAATCTAGTTCAATATCAAGGGACCAGACATATTAAAGTTCATATCAAATTTATTCGAGAGAAATTTTTGAATGGTGATATTAATCTCAAGTTTTGTTCAACTGAAGATCAGGTTGTAGATATCTTCATAAAGCCATTTTGTTCTGTAAATTTGTGCAAATTTTGTACTTTTTTGGGCCTATCAGATTTGCCATTAAGGGGGAGTGTGCATGAAAATTCTACCTCTTAACGTCCTATTGAAAACTTCCAATATTTTCTCCATTTTGTAATAAGTAAATATGGCACATTATGTGAAGTTACTTGTAAATCCCAGTGAAGCATTAGTTATGGGAATACCTTGTTTTATAAAAGGCTCCATAATTTGATATAAATTTACATATATAAATCATTGGTCTTAAGAATTATGTATTTGAATATCTATATGATTTCCCTTGTTTTCATGCTATTCAGAGTCATTGTTGTTGATTCTTGCATCTGTAAATCCTTTTGTAGAAAAAGGTAAATCTGACATATCTTGTTTTTTCTTCCCACTTAACATTAAGGGGGAGTGTTGGTGTGATAATGTCAAGTGGGATATCTACCACTGTAGTATGCCCCAATATTATATTAAAGTTTGTTCATCAAACTTTATTATGAAGATATTCCACATTTAAGAGTGAAGCGGCTCGACCGACTCACCCATCCTATTGATTAGGGTGATCCCTCTCAGGATTGGATATGGGAAACAAATATATTAGTAATATATTGATATCTAAATAGATATATTAGACTAGAACATTATTTAATGATTATTGCATTGAACGACTGTGAGAACTAGCTCTACAATCATTCTATACAAAACCTAGGAGTGAAGTGGAAGTGTTGGGTAAAATCTGTATCAAAAAATATTAATAATAGACAATGCTTTATTTAGTTGGGTTTTTTACCTTCAGGTTTTCCCCACTTAAATATGGTGTTACTGTCTCTATGCCCTATGTCTATTTGTTTTTAGTTTTTGTTATTACATTTTGTAATCTATATGTTATAATATATAATCTTCGACATTTATTTTGTGGATCTATAATTAGTTGATTATGCATTCCTTATAAATCCTAACACTAATAATTTATTGAAAGGGTTTTCCAAGTAAAAAAAAATCATTGAGGCATGCATCTACCCTAAAATAAAAAAGAAAAATTCCTTGGGTTTGTAATTTTATTCCACCACCGCAGACAAAGCAAACAAGGGAAAAATTCTCTAGGACATTGAAGATATGGAGGAAGAAATATGTGTAAAGAAATATAAGATCAAGAATTTCCTCATGGAGTTAAAGAATAAAAATCCCAACGAATAAAGTGTGTTAAACAATATAACTTTATAAGCAGGGAAGAGTTTGCAAATCTTACAAACTAAGACCCAAGATCCTCACAAAAGTGCAAAGGCCCTAAAATAACTAGTCATGTAAATTGACAAATTAGGCCCTCTCCTACGAAAAACCATGGATAAATGGAAGGTTCATGAAGATATGATAATGCAGGAGGTGTCATAATTTTTTGAATAGATTGATAAAGGGTTACTAGTTATCCGAGGGAAGGAAACCAATTTAGTGCGGGTTAATGTTGATCCCCAGTTTTGTTCAAGTTAATTTACAAGTTTTGGCTAAGTCCTAAGAAGATACCAATTTTGGTGCACACAAACACCTTTTGGGAAGTGCTCGTATATTTTCACTCATATATATTAAACCAATAAATAAACATGTAAAATCAAAGGTAGGAAGGTGGGACAATAAACATGCAAAATAAAAGGGAGGAAGGTGGGACCAAGTTATGATGTGTAAGGATCTAAAATAATAGGAAACAAAATAAACTATTTGAGCATGTATGGAAGCAACATGTAGTTGAAAGATAAATTTTTGAAAGGGGATGATAGATAAATCCATATAATTTTGGTTTGAAGTGCGTACATGATAAGGTAAAACTAGTAACACACACACAAAAAAAATGCACAAGTAGTTAATTAATAGATTATATCCCCTAAGTGATAATGATTTCATGCAAAGTGGTAAGAGTTCCATGAAAGACACAAGAATGAAATATGACACCATGTGGCATGCATGCCACCCATTTTAAATAATTTAAACTACTCTAAATTGTACTCAAGGGATAGTAGAACTCTATCTGAAACTAGCAAAGGGAAATATTCATACATGGTCGAAATTATTATCAACCCATCTCTAATGCCACCAAAGTATGAATGTGACCATCTTAACCTTTATAACATGAATAATTCATAATAGATACAAATCAACCTACCAAAATGATGAAGACTAAGGATGTAGCTCATAAAATTTAAATGAGATAAAGACTCAAAATGGATTGAATGGATTCCAAATTAATCCCTCTTAACTCTCCATATTCATAAGTGATGTATGTTAGAGTTGAACAATTAGAAGAGAAATTTTGATGAATAAAGAACATAGATTTTGGAGTCATTATGCAGTTCTTTTGCAAAAGTAATTAATTGTTAATGTTTGATTACATGTTTTCATAATCTGATGTTGTCTCTATGACAATTTGTCTCTTGAGTAAGCAATACCTAGTTGTAGAACACTTCATTCCCAAGCCAAATGTGATGGGGATGATATTCTCTTGCACTAGATTTTGCCTTGGGTGAGCACATTAATCAAGGGATCCACTTTTTCTTAGTTGTATCATAAGGTCATCTCTCTAGTTGCTAAGACTTACATATGTTTGCATGTTAGGGTGGTGCATTTAATATTTGAGCACCATGGTCGTGTAGGATCGCATGCACAATGATTTTGAGAGTGGTAACCTAGAAATAAAATGCATAACATTCCTTTTATATGCCCTAATCACTCTGTAACAATTTGTAGAATTAGTGAACTATAAAAACCCTCAATTTATATAATTTAGATCTAATTAGGGTTGTCACTTATCAATTTCTAAATTATTACATAGTTTTAAATATTGATATTCTTATGTTGTAATTTTATCAAATCATATATAAGAGGAATCATCATGTGAATAAGTCCTATAGACCAATTTGGTATAAAGAATGTTGAAATTCTTCATCATATCACATATTTACTCAATAAAATTTTCCTTAACCTCCTCTTCCAACCTCTCTACAATATAATTTTAATAATCAAATTTTTAGATTAACTATTTACTTACTTTATATTTATTTACTAAGGGATGTAACACTAGAAAAGTACAATATCAACTGATTAACTAAAATGTGAAATTTATATCTATATCTATAGTTAATAAAAGCAGGTACATAAATATAGTAAATGAAATAAGTTGAAATATTGATGCTATACATTTTATTTTGATGTTTAGATGAAATGAAATGAATGAAATAGAAGGGGTAAGATACTAACATGGAAATAACTTATCTCATTGTGTGTCAAGACCAAACAAAATGATGTACGAATGAAGGATAGTGTGACGGAACAACTTAGAAAATTGTAGCAGATGGTGATTTTCCTAGACTGGGGCACCTAGAATAGGACTGGGGCACATGTGGGTGCCCTGGTTTTTTGTAGGGGAACTCTAGTCTACAGAAAAGCTCAGGATCTAAATCTTTGAGTGTCATTGTATCTTCGTAATGTCTTGATCCTTGTCACGTGATTTCCACAGTAACTTAAATTATGTTGTCATAAACCTAAAATGAATATTTACCTATAAAAACCCATACAAAGCATCAAGTTCCTAAAAAATAAAGATGCATATGAAGGGGTCAGACTAACCTTAGCTACCACAATGGTGGACTTATAACTAAGCACTACACTACATTCCAAACCCAATGTAGTTTTGTGTGTTTATGTGTGAAATTGTGTTCCTAGGGTGCCCTAGCGCCAATGATGCAGAGATAGGGGCAATAACTAGATGTAAAATGTAAATGGTGGATGGAATAGAATGAATGTAACCATTCCTATGCAGTGTGTGTGATGCAATGATGCCCAAATGCAGTCGATTTCCTTAGTAGATAGCTAGCCCTTGATAGTAGATAGTCCTTCCATAAGATAGTAGGTATGTTATGTTTATATAGGGATCTATTGCTCAAATTTCGACACTAATGACCCGACATGTCGACTAGTACCTATGGGAATGAGAGGGAAAATGAAAAATACCAACCTCAAATAGATAAATTAGATCGAAGTGTTGTCAAGGCCAGGGCGCCTAAAATTAACGATCGGGGTGCCCATGGGTGCCCCAGTACTACCGTAGGTTCCCTAGTCAAAGATTAGAGATGACAAATGAACAAATAACAACACTTGAGACTTCCTGAAAGATGACCAGAACTGTGTAAATAACAGACGACTATGTAAGATAAATGACGATGATGACCAACCAGCTGACAATAAGACTAGGGGATAGGTCATTAGTGAATACTTTTCTTATGCAAGATCCATTTATAAAATAACATATTTAGAGGTATAAATGTAACAAAAAGTGTGTGATGTTGTGACTACATTTTCCCCCGCTTTATGTTGGTTAGCGGAAAGCTCGGTAACATAAAGTATATAGAGATGTGTACAAAAGAGAAAATCCAAAGAAGCCCATATTATAGTAGAACACACAGATGTGGAAGTAAAAGTGTGCCAAAAGAACTATAAAAGCATGCCAAACCATGGATCAACAGGTTGATCCATACAACGTACTGAAAATTGTACTAGTATGATGAAGTGCACTAAGCGAAAGTGATGATTTCCATGTATGATGATTTTAAATGTGTATAATGAGAATAAAATGGGGAAGGGAGTGATCAGTTCCCCACCCAAACGCGTGTATACGAATAAACGACTGGAGGATTTGGGTGTTCTTCCGCTAGAGGTAGAGTGTAGGGAGAAAAGTGTGTTATTCTCCAATCTCTAAGTACATCCTCAAGATCTAGCCATTGCAGACGGACTCAGATCAAATATGTGGTTTTTGGATCCAATTAATTTTGATCAAACAGTTGACCCATATAGGAGTGGTATAGGAAAGGCACTCTTGCCCTCACTCCACAAGTGTCACCACAATATGATAGATTCCAAATTAATTCATTTGGAATCAAACACAAAATGTATGATGGCTTCCAAGCTAGGTCGTCTTGAATCAAACACAAAGATATATGATGGCTTCCAAGTTAATTCATCTGGAAGTAAGCACAAAATGTAGAATAACTTCCCAAGTTAGGTCATCTAAGAAGAGTAATGAATGTAATCTCCCAAGTTAGGTCATCTGGGAGGCCAATTGTGTTGCATTTGTATTGATGATATGATTTTGATTGTTAGAAATTTGAACGTGTTGATTGATTGATTAGTTACTCATAGAGATATTTTATGCTAGTTTCCCCTAGGTTAGGTCATTAGGGGTGAGAAATTGATAGAAGTTGGTGAAATATCACATGAAAATATTTGTAATCACTTTTTTTGCCAATGTTAGGTCTTTAGGGGGAAGTGATGAAATGTCGCATAGAAGAATTATACATTTGTTGCCCCCAAATTAGGTCATTAGGAGGAATTAATAGTGAGATGTCGCGCGGTGAGTTAGTAAATGTTTGAAAATGATGAGTTGGTAGTTTTGATTGATCACATGGTAATCTAAGGGGAATTATAGGATGACCCCTATGATATGCCCCCTTTTAGCGAAAGGGGAAGTGATGAAAAGAACAAATGCTAAGCCGAAAGTAAGCACGATATAGATAAAAAGTGGTAAAAATCATGAAAATGTGGATAATTTGGTGGAAAACAATGTTGAAGAGAGAAAATGGACACGTAATGTGTCGAGTATGGTAGTAGGAAGATTTTAAAAAGAATGCCGCAAACGGGGTGTAAATCAGAGTAGAAACGCTCAAGATATGACGAAAATAGTGTAGTGTGTATTAGTTGCATGAATAAGTGCAAAATAATGACTATAGTAAAGTAGGTGACAAAGTAATCATAAGTAGTGAAGTGAAAAAGTGTTTAGTCACTTCATTTTTTATTTGTGTGATTTTGAGATTGAGTACAAAGTGAGTGAAAATGTTGCAAGTGAGAGCAGTGCGTCCTAGTTGGTTTGAGATGGTGGCGATTGACGTAGCATCATGTACGACCACAGAGTGGGTATGTATGTTAATTTTTGAAACATGTATGGTGTAGTAGTCGCTTTTGTTGAATTTTTGAAAATTTGAGATTTTTAATTTTCTCAGCATTTGAGACCTAGACAAAAGCATTGAGGGCGTTAGTGACCCATGGGATAGGACTGCCTAGATCTGGGCACTAGTCACCTACTCCTAGTCACCCCAGTCCTACATCTAGGCACCCTAGTCTAGAATGTGTGTATTTGATATAGAATGATATAAATGTGGTTTGTAAATTAATGTGATGAGCGAGCATATTTGGACTTGTATAGTGCTCTAATGTGGTGTTTGTTGTTGTTTTGTGTTGTGGAGAGGGATTTCTGTGGTAGACGTCACATGAGTAATTTGATTGGGTTAGGGCTATCAAATGATGATCGGGATGTCATGGACCATGTCGTCCTATGACACATAGCATGGATGGGGGATGTACCCCATAATATGCCTATGTTGATTGCACTATTGAAGAGGTTGTGGGTAGATACATGCACATTTTGGTTTCCTATGGTGGGATGACTATGAATTTGGAGGATGTGTATTGTATATTGTGGTTGCCGGTTGTTGAAGAGAGAGTATAGGTGATGCCATTTGAGGATATGGAGAGAAAAATGCATACTGTGAGATGGTATTTTGTGGGGAATCAAGTACCTTCTGAGGCCCATATAAGCCTAGATGTTATTTTACGGTCTAAGGTTCCATTCTTACAAAAGTTAATAACAGTTGTGATTGTTTCATCTATAGTAGCGGAGGGAGGAGGTGTAGAAATATTGTATAAGATGCATGATATATGTTAGTAGATAGAGGAGGAGGGTACTAGATATACGTGGGCATGGAGTGTGTTTTCCCACCTATACAAAGATCTATACCGATTTAGTCATGATGAGCATGGTGGTGGGATAGGAACCACTACGTTATTGCATGTACAAGCTTACGAGCATATAGTTGTGTTGAGACTAGTTGGAGGTCCACGAGGAGAGTGGGATAGGAAAAATATATATGCGAGGAGGTAGATTAATATACGTGGGCATAGGATGGACACAGATACCTACATGACACTGATAGATAGGATGGGGCCTAAGGAAGTTGCATGGAGATCATACCGCGACTATGGGGGATGACCCGAGGATGTGCTAGAGGTGTGGTGTATTCGGAGGACTATGTGGTTAGAGGATCAATTTCCATGTGTGGTTGAGCTTTTTCAGGTAGAGAGAGTATCAGAGACAGTTCGTTATGTCTCAGGATGTGCCCCTAGAGGCATATATATGGTTAAGAGCTTTCAGAGAGCTTATGAGGGCCGGCGCAAGACCAAGGCCCACAATAGAGCAACTAGTACTGCCAAGGCCAGATGAGGTAGATGCAACGATAGAGCTGATAGATTCAGATGATGCAAGTTTTATAGAGGACTAACATGCATGGTGGGCGGCACACTGATGGGTATTGTTGTTTTGATTATTTACAGGTCTAGCAGGGTTACCGTAGGGAGGAGTAGGAGAGAAGGAATCCCATGCCCCCGATGATGTAGTGATAACTGTAGCTGAGTGTAAGTATCTATATGTAGCCATGTCATGTATTTTTTAGTTGGCTTATGGCTTAGTAATTGTTGTCTAAGGTGTTGTGTTATTTGTTTTTTCAGAAATGTGTAATATTCCTTGATAGTAAACACATCTATTTGCACCTTGATGCAAAATGTGCCTACCAACGTACTTGGTGGAGGTATACTTGACCGAGTAGATGATATAGTGGGTGAGCATGCCCATTTATTTGAACTAGTGGCCATAGTAGTGACGACATGAACAATGCTACTAGGCAAGAGGGACGAGGCCTATGAGGAGACTCGATGATCCTGAGAAGCAGTGGGTGGTGGTACTTTTGCAAAGGATGTGTTTACATGATACATGTATTTACAGCGTCAGTTCTCATAGAATTCTACAAAGAACACCTTATTATGTAGGCAAGTGGAGAGGTATTGAGGCCGTGAACAGTGACGTAGAGTTAGTGGTGAGCATCTAGCTCTAGGGCTCTCGCAGTAACCGAGAATGATAGTGATGATGAGGTGTCATTAGTATAAGTGTATATGATGTAGGGGGCTTTCCCCCTAGTGATGAGATATTTTGTGTGATGATGATTTTTTATTCGATATATATGTATGGGCACACGTTATTGTTATATGATGAGTTCATTTTGTGGTGTATTGATGTGTATGATTAGGTGATTAATGTGTAGATGTATGTGGTGTTTTTGGATGTTGTTAATGTTTATTAAATGGAATTTTGTAGTGCGTAGTTAGTATAATGATGATAGTAAAATGAAAGTATAAAGAGATGATGTAAGATGATCTAACTAACATGTTGTGATGAATGTGTGTCACGATAATGTAATGTAATTGTAATATGGTAGTGTGATAAATGTGGGGAAATGAACTATGACCCTAGTGTATGGATGATTAGGTTCATGTAATTAATACCCCTCATCAGTCAAGAATGAACAGCATAAGAAAGAGTGTGTCATCAGGAAATTATTAAGTGCGCTAGATGAGTGATGGAGCTCATGTGTAGACACCAATTTTTTGTGTAACTCTTCTCTTTCATCCAACATTTATTCTACTTCATGCAACTTTCCCTCTCACTTTTGTTTCCCCTTAATTTGAGTAAATTTCATCTATTTACTCACCCTTAATTTTAATTAATTAATGGGCTCCATGTAAACCCATTTAATAATTAAAATTTGGCATTATCTCACATATCCAAAATTTATTCAATTCATGGGCAATAATACACAAATCCGACATCCCACTCCTAAATTCAAAAATAGGATGCATTATTACACCTAACCATGTCAATCATGCTCCCCACTCCATATCACCTCCTTATTTCTTTGACCTAATAATTCAAATCATGATCCCCTCTTGATCAAATCATATCCAAATCAAACCTAACTACTCAAATCATGTCCCTTAACCAGGGTTACTTTACCCAACCTTGTTTACCTAATAACCCACAATCTAACCTCGACCCTAGGCTATAAATATGGGCCTTCCCCCTCATTTAAAAAATTTGAAAATTTTGGGAAAATGTTGTTTTGAATTTTTAGCTACTTTTTTTTATCATGGTATCATCATAATTTCCTTGTAATCACACTAGAATCCCCACAATACTCTGCTCCTGATATGATGGTTCACCTAGCTTGGTTCATGTTGCATGTTGTGTCTGGATCAGACAAGTAGCTCCATCTACATACCATCATCTTCAGGTTTCTTTGTTCATTAGCTTTCATGTTATCCATTTATCTTGCATTTTATCATTATTCTTTATCACATGGGGGTTAGCAGCCACCGAGGAAGTGAATGCTTCTCAGGTCCACTTTTTTGGCAAGTCCTTACATAAAATATCTAAGTAATTTTTCTCTAGTGTCTTTAAGTTGCAGGTTTGTTGAGATAGCAATAGGGATCTCATCATTTTCTTTATTCCTGTATCATTCATCACCATCTCTAAGGTACTAAGCCCTTGCATATTTGAGGTTGTTTGGTGTTTATTGATGTCACGCACACTAAGTTGAACAGGAAGTAGGAAACTCTGATCAACATTTGGCATGCTCAGTGGGACCAGACCCAAGTTCTGGTCACTTTTCTTTTTTCTCACCTTATATAGGTGTCGTAAGTATAACAATTATTGTGTTTCATAGTTCTTGTCAATCTAGATATATGTTACGAATATTTCGTTTGTATACTCACCCATTTGTAGGATTTTTAGTAAAACACACATATACTCTCTTTCTTCATACCCCTCCTGCAGTCATAAACAGTGCCATTTTTAGGTACCTGAGAATTCCAGGCCACTAACAATTATTTTCACATACGCCATTATCACATGCAATACATCCATGTGTTGTGGTTTGTACATTTAGTCATTTAAGTCATCATTGAGGTAAGTGCATTTATTGTTTGAAAGGGTTTGTTATTGACTTGTTTATAATGGGTGTCAAATTTTATTGTTATTGCTAAAAATAATAATCAAAATAAAATAATAATAAGTAGAAAAAAAACAAATTAAAAAAAACAAATTATTTTCCTAACTTGTTTGGTTAGTACAATAATTTTATTTGTATGCCTATAATCACTAAATCTACCACTAAGAATATGGAAGACAACCTCGCCACACATAGTGCTTCATCTCAACCAATCACCACCTCAGCAACTTCATCATCCATACCTCTCCCTACCTCCCTCATAGGCACCCATTCTCTCGCCAATATACCTCACCAAATACCCTTCGGTCACACTTCGGTTTTAGACCATCATTCCATCCCATCTAGCCTAGCCAATCCACCTTCTGTCAAATCAAATCCTATTTTCACTCTCAACTTCCCTCTCGGTGATCTAGAATTCTAATAACTTCTTGATGCCAATCATGTAGCTCTTCAAGACTATCTTTTGAAAAGATACATAAAAATTCCTCTAGATGGTCCACTGCTTCAGCAAGTTTACCCTTACAATACTATTTCTAAAATTATTCCATCCACAACCCTACATGATTTTGCTTCATCCTCTATCCACCCACCAACCCACCTTACTACTCAGATAGTCACACCCATTCCTCCTAATCTTTCCCAAATCAACACAACCATTATAAATACCATCCCTCTCACCACTGCAACCACAACTATCACTAGTACTCTTATCTAACCTCCTCATGTATCATATCCCTTATCTAAACAAAAAATCCCTCTCACATCAAAAGTCTATGCCATTGCTTCTCAACCTCCTTCAACAATCTCTTTGCAGTATTCAGTGTCACTTCCAGTCTATCAACCTATCTATGCCCATATCCCCACTCAACAATTGCCACAACAATCTATCCAGTCCCAACAATCATACCATGCTCCTATTTCTCGTCAACAAACATTCTATCAACCTCCACCTCAACAATAACCCATAATTTACACTCACCCATATCAAGTTCCTTAAACACCCACACATCCACAAGTTCAACCACCACCTCTCATTTCTCAACAAGAGATTCCTAATGATCCCATGCAGGTCTTAGTATGTCGATTAGCCAACCTAGAGGCCACTACTTTAGGGTTCAAAGTCACATTATCTTACGGAAAAATATGTAACGAACCCATTCATCCATCTGTGCCAATGAAACCCTATCCTCTACACTGGGAATTGCCAAATTTTGCCAAATTTAATAGTAAAGAGGACCCACAAAACATCTCTGAGCATTCAAACATGTGTGTTATCTTATCGCACATGGCCAAGATTTGATGCTCCATACATTCCCCATGTCTTTGGCTGGCCCTACCTTATATTGGTATAATAATACTCCCCAATATTCCATATTTTATTTCTCTCAATTTGAACAATTATTTCTAAACATTTATCAATTAATATTATGCGCAAGGTAGCCATCAACGATCTGTACACCATCCAACAATTCAAAGATGAATCCATCAGAGATTTTGTCACACAATAGCGTAATATTATAAATCAATTATCTTTTCCTCTTCCTCGAGCTGACCTAATCGTGCTCTTTACGCGCTCTTGTGAGAAGCATATTTCATCAACTTTGCAAATTCAATCATTTCAAACTTTTGAAGAAGCTTGAGACATGTGCCATCGAACATGGCCATTTAAAATTAAAATCAAATAAGCCCAAAATAGAATTTATCAGACCATCCGCATCAAATGATAAGTCAAAAACAATGGGAAACGCTATCATCATTAAATCATCTCCTACATCTACATCTACTACAATAGCCCAACAACTATTCACACGACCAACATTCAATTATACTCCTCCAAGGTAATCATACAACACCATCTTAGACAAATTAATAATAGCACATTTAATCATGATGCCTCCTATCCAACCAGTTGACAAATCTAGGCCAAGACCTATGTGGTATCATGAGGACCATTACTACAAATACCATCAAGTCCGAGCACATGACATAGAGATATGTCATAATTTCAAGGATTTGGTCCAAAGACTCATTGATCAAGGAGATCTTCAAGTAGATAATCTAAATGGTTCACCTAATCAAACATTATACATTTTTAAACAACCATTTCCAAACCATACACCCACATCGACGATTCAAACCACCACTAATTCTATATCTCAAACTCCTAATACCCACACCATAAATAATATCCATGTTGGTGATAAAGATCCAACTTCATCCATAGATTTACCTTCTTCATCAACCATTACATCTGTTCCCCTAGACACTCTCCCTACATCCATAATCTCATCAACACTCATCCCCATACCAACATCAGTCATGTCTACGTCCACTTTAGCATCTTTTCCCACACTCACGCCCATTTCCACACCTACCACACTTTCCCCATTTACAAATATTACTAATGCTTCATCACTTATTATACCCACTTCATCAAATCTAATTACCTTATCAGAAATTATTCCACCTTTACCCATTATCCCATCCTTATTATCACTTAGTCCCTCTTTCCATACTTTTACCCACACCTGATACATCTACTATTGTAAACGCATCTATCTGACCTTCCTCTTCCATGGCCATATCGAAAATCATTCCATATTTACCCATTATCCCATCCTTAGCATCACTTCCAGTCCCTCTTTCCACACTTTTTCCAACACCTCCTAGATCTACTATTGTAAACTCATCTATCTCACATTCCTCTTCCACAGCCATGTCATTACTTGAAAAATTTTGGAAAGCATTTCAACTTTCCCTAATTTCACATTATCATCCCATCTCCTCTATATAATCAGACACCCACACATCTAATCAATCTCCACTCATATCTATGACAATATCATCTTCAGTTCCTCCTATAGAAATTTTTTTCATTCCTTCCAAATATCCCTATTCACATACAAGGTTTAGACACCCATTTCCCAAACGTCCTCCTTCACATACTCACATAAAATTGGAACTCCCTATCCCTAATATCAATCCCCTTGATACCACACCATATTATTCTATTTCAGGACCACACCCTTTGTTATCCTCTTCCATTTTGGGAGCATCCCTAAGCTACTAATAAAGCAACACAACGATCCTTTTCCAACCAATATCTCAAAATTGAGTCAAAGGCATTTTTATCCTCCACCAATATCCCACATTAAATGCATTCATCTCCCCTTCCCAAAAATAAGACAACATCAAAATCTATCATTACGCCACCAACATATCCAAGCATCATCCCAAAATCCTTCATCGATGACCTCAGGGTATTATACCACCATGTTTCATCAGTTACTCCAAGCCTCAACAATCACCTTACCACCAATTAAATATTTTGACCCAAGTGTGCCAAGGCCATCATGGTTTAAATCTAATCTTGTTTACGCATTTCACCATGCCCCTAGACATGACATTGAATAATGAAAATATCTCTCCAAGCCATTATACACCACTTTGTCAATGAAAATCTTAATGATGAAAAACCAACTCTTTCACCAACCCAACCAGCCCCCTCATCCCAACATGCATCTGTTAAAACATCTAGACCACCCCTTTCTTTAAGGACTCCTATCACTATTCCGCCACCAAAATAGGATACAACCAATGACACCACACATGTACCACCAAAGGAGGAGGATCCAAAGGTCCTCCCCTTTTGATCAACGTTGTTTGGATAACCACCCATTCGAGGCCATATAATATTGACACCACCTCACAACGCACTCCAAAGACTTTTGTCTCTATCCCTCCTCCTAAGGAACTTATTGCCTCCACACCCCCATCATGACCGAAGGTTGTCATCGCTTCTCCTACCAACTCATCCCACATCAACATAGTCATCTTCCTCTAAGGCCAAGGTATCTGTTTTGGCCGCTCTGTATCCTGCTTCCATCGAATAAATCATTATAAATTAATTCATCAGAACCTAGTAAAAAATGTCACTTTATGAGCTCATTCAAAGATCTCCACACCAAAAAAGGATCTTATGGAAATTTTGTAACACATCCAATTATCATCTGATGAGCCCCAACCCTTCGCAACTTTAGCTCATGCCTTCGCAACATCCGCCACCGTGTCTTTTGAGAGTTCAGAAATCCCCAAAATACCACAGGAAGAGCATGATATACCTTTATTCATCATAGTCCACATCAATGATACATGTATCTGACAAACCATGATTGATGATGGTGTTAGTATCAATATCATTTCTTCTCATACCTTTAATCAACTCAAACTACCTAACACTATTGTTGCTAAGTCTCCTACCATCCTTCATGGCTTTAACAATGTTGTAACTCCCTGCATTAGGAACAATTTTCCTTCCCATCTGTGTTGGCCATAAACTCCTCCACGAGCTCTTCTACATCATCAAAGGAGAATTCTGGTACAATATTTTACTTAGATGCATCGTTGGATTCACACCATGCATTATTTCCCATCTACTCTCCATCGATGTATCAAATATGAACATGAAGGGACCATTTATATTCTTCCTACTAAGGCCCCTCCTTCTAAGACATGTCACATGATCTATAGACCTAAGGATGTTCTTGTCCCCAAAAATAATTTTTCTTTCTGATGCATCCACTAGTTCTTCCATACCTCCATCCACATTAACCAATAATGGATCCTCTGATACTATGCAATGAAAAATATTGCCTTAGGAGAATATCAACTCCTTGCTCTTAATAATCTTCCTTCTCCTAACCACCTCAACCTCCCTGATAAGGCCCCTATGTATCAATCAAATGCTGGGGAAATCATCTCATTTGGCCATTCTTCTCTCAAAACCAACTTAGTTTATGGCAGCCTTGATCAACCTTCTTCTCATACCGAAGATCACCTTCACACCAAACAATATACAAGTGGTTTTGGATTTCTTGGTAAACCATCCTTCACTCATACATGCCTCTATCGTTGTGCATGGAATGGGTTTGGCTTGGAATGTTATGAACAAGGCCCTCATGACAATATCTTCACCCAGTCCCATAAATCATGTCAAAAAATTGTCTTGGGATATAAAGATTCCTCCATCCCTCCTTCCGGCACATCTACATCTTCTCCCATCCACCTTGATTCACCCACTTATTCTCCATCCATATACCTTACTAATTCAAAGGACACTTCTCCATCTGATTATCCTACTAATTCGGATAATATCTCTTCTCTGTCTGCTATCCTACCAATTCAGATAATACCTTCTCTCCAGTCCAACTATCTTATGGATACAGATCTAGATGACATTGTCCATATTCCCCCTTTTTTTTTATTTCCACCATTTCTCTCAAACTAGTTACTTATCAAGTTGAAAATGAAACCCGGTCTTTTCCCCTTAAGCATCTAGAGATGGTAGAGGAAGATTCCCCTATCATTGACATTCTTCAATGTGATGATGATAATTACATTCTTTCTTACATGGGGGATGAAGATTCTCATATCTAGAAATCCCTTCCCGTATACACGTCCAATCTCTTAAATGAATCCAATATCGACATTAATATTGGAACTCCTCAAGAACCTCACATCCTTAAGGTACGCCAGTCCTTGAAACCTCAAGAACTCGAATCCTTCACCTCTTTCTTATCCAAACATAGCCAAGATTTTACATGGTCATACTCAGACATGTCAGGTCTTGATCCCTCCATTGTTGTTGATAACATCGTTATCATACCCAATGTTAGACCGATTAGGTAGAAGCTTCACCGCATGCATCCTCGAAATTTCTCTTCTTGTAAAATAATAACTACAACGTATTCTTTCTGCAAACTTCATCATCCCCATTGACTATCCCTAATGGGTTTCTAACATCGTTCCCATCACTAAAACATCTGGAAAGCTTCGTATGTGTACCGAATTTCGAGATCTTAACCTCACTTTCCCTAAAGATGATTTTTCACTTCCAAATATTGATCAACTTGTAGATCTTATTGCGAGACATGAGATTATTTCTCTAATGGATGGTTTTTCCTACTATAATAAAATTCTAATTACACCAGAAGATTAACACAAGACATACTTTATCACCCTATGGGGTACCTTTTGTTATCATGTCATGCCCTTCGGTTTGAAGAATGTTGGGGCCATATATCAACGAGCCATGATGTATATCTTTCATGACCTCATACATCAAACTATAGAATACTATGTTGATGACCTCTTGGAAAAATCCAAACATCGATGTGATCACCTTTTAGTCCTTGAAATCCTTTTCGAATGTCTCATTCATTTATTCCTTCACCTCAATCCTGAAAAGTGTGTTTTTAGTGTTCTTACTGGGAAATTTCTTGGCTTCATCACATTTATCAGGGGCATTGAGGTTGAACCCACAAAAATCAAAGTAATCCTTGAAATTCCCCCTCCTTCCAATCTCAAGCAGCTTTGCAGTCTTCAAGGATGACTCCAATCTGTTCACCATTTCATATCACAACTTTCTGATCAATGTCATCCCTTTCATCACCTTCTTCGAAAAGACATAAATTTTGATTGGGACCACAACTATCAAAAGGATTTTGATGATCTTAAATGATACCTTTTATCTCTGTTGGTACTCACACCTCCATGCGAGGGGGATCCCTTTTATTTATATATCTCTATAACCAATCATGCTCTAGGATCTAGGTTAGCACATCGTGATGGCCAAGGTCGTGAACATGTCATCTATTATATTAGTCATACTCTTCATGACTACGAAACATGATACACTAAAGCTGAAAAATTGTGTTGCGCTATTTTCTTTGTTACATCAAAACTTTGACACTATCTTCTTAATAAAAAAACCTATATTGTTACTAGCTTCCAACCTCTCAAAGTAATGCATTCTAAGCCATATCACAATGATCATATCACTCAGATGGCTTATACTCATGACCAAGTTTGACCTAGAATTCATTCCCCAAAAAGTAATTAAGGGTCAATCTATTGTCTGACCAATTAGCAGAAGCCCCTCTTCCCAATACGCAACCTCCTCATGATCACTTCCCAGATGAATCAATCAATCAGTTTCATCATGATCCCCTTAAATGAATCTTTTCTTCGATGGTTCTAAATACCAGCAAGGGGGAGGAGTGAGGTGTTGTTCTCATTCCTCTTGGAGATGACTCCTATCTCCTTAGCATTAAAACTTGATTTTGAATGTACGAACAAAATGGCAGAATATGAGGCCCTTATACTAGGACTAGAAACTGTTGTCTTTCTAGGCATCCATATTCTTGACATCTATGGCGATTCTGAACTAGTAATAAAGCAAGTCACAGGTGAATATCAGTGTAAAAGAGATATTCTACAACAATATCATGACATTTCTCATCATTTTCTTAAAGCCTTTGATTCTTACACTATTGAACCTGTCCCTTGATCGACCAATCATTTCGCTGATACAATGGCATCCCTCACGGCCCTTATCCCTTGGAAAACGCAAGAGCCCAAGTCATTTCGATCACTATACACCATCTTGTAGAAAACCATTCTATGACATACCTCAAATTCATCTTGTTGAATCTAATTCATCAGATCTAAGTGTGTTGGCGAGTATTCTCAAATCTTTGATTATTTATCCAAATCCATCACTCCTCTTGGTATTTATAAAAAACCTAGGAGGTCTTTTACCTAATCGGCAACTTCAAATAGCGTCTACTCGTTATGTGATCCTTAGCAAAAGGAATGATATTATTTATAAGTGCGGGTTTGATGGTATCCTTCTCCGGTGCCTTAAATACCATTAAGCCTCTCGAGATATCTAAGAAGTTCATGATGATATATTGTGGTGGACACTTTAGTGGGTTATCTGTTGCCAAAGTGCGTTCTTCACCTCGGCTATTATTGGCCTTCTCTTAACAACGATTGTTGTGAGTATGTCAAGAAGTGCGTAAGATGTCAAAAACACTCTAATCTTATCCGTATTCCTAGCCAAGCTTTACAACCTGCCCAAGACCTATGGCCCTTTTCACAATGGGATATTGATCTCATTGGTCTAATAAATCCCCATTCATCACAACAACATCATTATATCATCACTGCTACAAAATATTTCACTAAATGGGTGGAAACAATCCCACTCACCTCAACTAAATCTGGCCCAATCATTAATTTTATATATCAACACATCATCTATCGCTTTGGTGTTAAACATAAACTTATTATGGATGATGGGAAGTAATTTAAAAACAAGGATTTTAAAAAAATTGGCGATGAATTTAATATCCAACTTAGCTTTTCTTCCCCGTATTATCCTCAAGCTAAAGACCAAGCTGAGGCTACTAATAAAACTCTTCAAAATATCTTAGCCAAGACTATCGACCAAGCAGGATGAAATCGGCATCTCCAACTTCCCTTTACTTTGTGGGCCTATCGCACTAGCATTTACACTTCCACAGGGTCCACTCCATTTTCTATTGTTTATGGCTCTGAAGCCCTTCTCCCCCTTGAAGTTAAAATTCCATCCTTATGTGTGTCTCTTCGTAACTTCATTTCTGATGAAGATTATCGCCATAGAGCGTCTAATGCAACTCAAGTTATTAGACGAGCATCACCTTATCACTCTTGAACACCATCATGTTTATCAAGAGTGTATCCAACATGCTTATAACAAACATATCAAAGAACATGATTTTAAAATAGGTGACCTTGTTTTAAAGGAAAATCAAAACATCACTACCTTAGAAAGGAGCCAACAGGGAAAATTCACTCCCAACTGGATTGGACCATATATTATCACGCATAAGTATGGGTTTGGGGCTTATCACTTGGCTTCCCTTGATGGTAAACCAGATATTGAACCCCTTAATGCATTGCACTTATGGCCATTCTATTGTTAGTATATGCACCTATGAGCATAGTCATATCTTTAGACCATTTCTCCACCATTAGCCCCTTCTGTCTATCATGGTAATGATATGAATTATGTGGTCTACCATCACTAATTTGATATGACCTTGAATATGAGTACCATGGCTCTACTCATAGTATATTCATTATGGATAATTCTCCCATTTGGTCAGAACCCCATAATCATTACATCCATCACCCTCTCATTCTCCTATTACAGTCATGTAAAGGGTTCAGGGGTGTCTCTTTTAAAGTCATCATCCCCTCCTAAGTGGTCTACTTAGCTATTCCTAGCTCTCCCCCATGTAAAGCTAAAATTCATGCATGCAAAAAGAAAAATCAAAGTTATTAAAAAAATATTGATCCCTTGAAGGACAACTGTTCATGCAAAAAATAATAATAAAAAAAAAGAAAAAGGAAAAAGAATGCAAATCAAAGTCAAAAGAAAAATCACAAGAAATAGACCTATCCCTCGAAGGATGGCTATCATATATATTATTCTTTGCATCCATATTATGTATATAGTAGACCATACCCTTGAAGGATGGCTACTCTTTTATTATGGCATTCAGAAGACTTCCCACTTTGATCAACTTTCCTTTTATCAGCATTCCCAGAAAGCTTCCCGCATTGATCAACTTTCTTCTATTATTGTTCTTCCCCTTTCCCAGAGCTAGGGCATAGACTTAAGGAACACCACCTTTGGAGAACCCTCTTCCTGCATACAAGATACATCTTAAACCCCCTTGTCATGTCAACATTAGGTTGATAAGAATATTTCATTTATATCTCCTTCAGGGTCTTTTGGTATAATCAAGTGTCATTGGTTGTGTATTAATACCTGTTGTTGGCTGCAAGTGCAATGCCTTGAGTACTACCTTATTTTTTTACCTCCTATCTGGTTTGAATCATGGTTTTCTTGCATGCCCCTTATTATGGTCATGTGACACTCATCTCATCAAAGTTCATCTTTATCACAAATGCATTCTTCGAAATCAAATTTCAAATCATGAATCCACATCCATATATTCACTTTCAAGGATGTCCCCTATTAATGTCATCCTTAAATCCATGAAATAATTTACTATTTCTAAACACTCTCTTTAATGCATTATTTGGTTTGGGAATTCTACTTGATCTACATTCTAGTTTGTGAATGCTACTTGAGGAAATCTCTCAAGTAGCATTCATTATCCAACAAATCCCCATCCCCCACCATGACCAATATGACCTTTCTCTGTCCATCCTCTCCCATATTCCTTCTCTTCTCACCAATTATCCACCCATTACCCTTCTCATCATTCACATTCATGTTTATCATTTACTTAGACATCATCTTCTTCACCATCCTATGATTTTCATCCCTAGCTTAGGCACATCTACATAACTATCCACACAACACAAAAATCCTACTCAAAGTAGACCTGTCATTTTGGGTAAGGTATCATTCATAATCGCATCTGTTGACCATTCCTTCCTCCTAGTATCCTTTTTCAACCCAATTTTTCTCCTAAAATTCATCCCATCTCATTCTCCACTGCTCTTCTCACCCACTTCGTCCTTCTCCATTGTTTCTTCGATCCTTCACCCATCCTTCACCCGGATAATTATTTTTGTGTTTTTCCCCTAATATCCTTTTACCGATATTTGTTTTATCATTCCATTTCCCTTTCATTCTTCTTTCGGATTGACAATCTTACTTAACCACCCATTTCACGCAGGATTTTTAATTGAAATATATCTATTTTCTAAGATCTTGTCGCTGTAGAAACTCCTCCACCATTTTATATTCCATTGGATGACAATAATCAATAGAAACATCTTCCCACTCCACAACTTCTACTTAACGCTCTGAGCATCATCACTCGCACAACATGGGCATCCTAATTAAGGATTCCCCTCACACTCTCCATACTACACCGCATACATTCCTCCATCCATTTATGTTACACTCCTTTGTTTCCTTCTTTCCTTATTATCATCTTAATATCCATTTTCTCCTTGATCAATTTAGTTACATATTTTCACAGTATGGAAACTATACCCGAGGGTTCCCCTTCACTCTATTTTATCATACACTCTTACCATAAATATTTCCAACCATCTACTTATTTTCATCATTCTTCTTATTTTTTGGCTTGGCAATCCTACTTAACCATTCCTACGTCATGATGATCTTACTTAAGCGTCTCTCTTAGGAATCATCTGTCTCCTTTCCTTTCCCCGTTGCTCCACATTTTCTCTTCATTCCCCATAAACACATCCTCTTCCCCCCTCTTTCTTCCTTGCACAAAATATCTCAGACTTTCCCAAATATCATCCCCATCATCCCTCATTTGGAAATCTAACTTAACCACTTCATACCATTTCTTACTATGTCTCGTTCCTTCATCTTTACTTCCTTCATCCTCATCCATATCCTCATCCATTACATCCTCTCCTCATCTTCATCTCCACACAAATAATTATCCCTCCTTTCTTTACTCTTTCCACTCCATCTTCTCGAGTTCTCCCCCATATCTACACCTCGTTTACCTGTCGTTATTGTTAATATTCCTATTACATTCTTTCATCATCATATTCCATTTTTCACGCTAATAATTATCGGTGGAATTCTCCTAAAATTAATTTATCCCCATTCGACATGTCCCTATTCACTCCTTTTTACCTCCTCCATTTTCTCTTCCTTCCTTTTTTCTATTGTTGCCCTCTAATCATTATCAGAGGATTTCTCCTAACATCCATTCGCTGGTATTACCTCATTCCCTCTCTTTCACCATCTTCCCTTCACCTTCTTCAATATCTCTATTGTCTTCATCATACACCCTCTCCCTATTTTCTCATTTCATCAATTCCACATCTTTTCAAATCTGTGTCATTCCTCCCCTCCAACTCTCCTTTACATTCCTTATAATACTCACTCTTCACTTATTATCTCCCATTTTGGTTTCCTCCCTTTTGCATCATTTTCTCTGTTGTCCTCTCCTCCTTTCTACCCCTGGTTTTCTTTCACTTCCTCTATATCATCATCATCCCTCTTCTCCTCATCAATTTCATCTTAATTCTCCATTGATAACCTGGCTCACTAGTGTTGTCCCATATTTTTTTATCATCCCATTCTCCACATGCATTTCCATGCAGTCTATTTCATATTATTTACCTGGGTCTTACTCCTAACACCTTGGTTCAATTCCCTTCCTATTTCTTCTCTATCATCTCTTCTTTCCCTCTTATTTCCACATGTCCCATTACCAAACCTCCTTTTTTTTTCTCTACCACCCCTACCTTATTTCATCGCTATACATCAATTTCTTTTCCATTCTCTCATCTCCTCTATAGCCTCCTGGCTCCTTATTGTTCCTTTCTTTCTCTTCTCTATTCTACCTCCTCTTTGTCTTCTTTAACTTCTTCATCTTCTTCATCCCCTTCATCTTTCCATCCTTCTCTTCATTTTTACTGATGTTATCCCTTACCCTCATCATGTCTTAATATTCATATCTCCTATCATCCTTCTCTAATATTCTTCACCTCTTCTTTTTCTCAGCTCTGTCATCTCTTTCGTGATCCATTCTTTCTCTCCCTTTATTTTTTTGATCTCCATATCCCTTTCACCCACTCTTTTGTCATTTTCTTGTCTTCTTCTTCTTTGTCCTTCATCATGTATTCCTCCCATCATCTCTCCTCTTTATTATATCTGCCACTTCTTTATTATGGCACATCTCTATACATTCGCTATCTCCTCTAATCTCTTCTCTCTTCTCATCTAATCTGATTCTTGTTTGTTCTTCCTCCTTCCCATTCTTCTCATATTCTCTTTCTCTATTTTCTTTTTCTTCCAGGCCCATCACACCTTCTCTATTTATTTTCCCCCTTATCTTTTCCCACTACCTTCATATTAACTATCATTCTCTCTCTTTTGTGCTTTCATCTATCTTCCCTCCTCTCTTATTGTCCTTCTCTATTATTATCTTCCTCTTCTTTCCATCACAATCAAGCACAATTCACACTCCTCATTATCCGCGGATGATGGTTTCTCCGTCCTATTACACCTCATCCCATTTATCCTCTTTCATTTTTTCTCCTCCTCTACAACATTTTCTCTACTCCATTCAATTACCTCTTCCTCTTCTCTATGAGGTTTATCTCTTCTCCTTTAGGGAGTGGTGTCATATATTTCATTCTTGTCAACCCTATTAAGGAGATATCATCATATATCCCTCATCACATCTTCCTATGGAATTTTTGTCTTGGCGGATACCATAATGACCACCACCTATTTGCTCTTGTTCTCTTCCATGAATGTTTGCTCTGCTTTTGTTTTGTCGTAAAAGTATCTTGACTTCTTATCCTACTTACCAAAGAAGTGGGACTGCCTTTTCTTTTTCACCTACTAATTTTACGTCACTTATGCATCTTTCCTGTGAAACATGATTACCATAATATTTATCACCCTTCTATCCTATCTGTTCATCATGTCCACATTTATGATTATCCCCCCTGGGGAATTTTTACTTACATATCCAACTTCTATATCGTGCCTTGTGCTGAGGCATCATTATTTTCACCCTCATCCCTTTTGCGGATGTAAGATTTTTCACTCGATTCCTCATGTAAGAAGGATTTCACATACTCTTCGCATTCAATTGCACATATTTTGATGTTTACCTATGACTCATTGGTCATTACAGTTTACATCCATACTATAGTGGTATTCCCCCACTCACTATTTTGTAGAATGTTTTCACCCATCTCCGTTGAGACCGTAATTGTCCTCTACCGATGCGATATTGGAGTCACCACCATATTTTTCATTATTATTGTGATCCTTTTTTTCCTAGGGCATATTTTTGTTTGGTCATGTATTTACCCATCCTTCGACACATAACTTCATCCCATCCTTTTTGTTTTTATCTCGTGGCTTACTATCAAAATCCACTCCACAAAAAGGGGAAAATATAGACACCAATTTTTAGTGTAAATCTTCTCCTTCATCCAACATTTATTCTCCTTCATGCAACTTTCCCTCTCACTTTTGTTTTTCCTAAATTTGAATAAATTCCATCCATTTACTCACCCAAATTTTAATTAATTAATGGGCTCCATGTAAACTCATTTAATAATTAAAATTTGGCATTATCCCTCATATCCAAAATTTATTCAATTCATGGGCAATAATACACACATCCGACATCCCACTCCTAAATTCAAAAATGAGATGAATTATTACACCTAACCATGTCAATCATGCTCCCCACTTCATCCTTATCTACCTCATAATTCAAATCGCAAGCCCTGCTTGATCACATCATGTCTCTTAACCATGGTTACTTTACCCAACCCAGATTACCTAATAACCCATAGTCTAACCTCACCCCTAGGCTATAAATATGGGCCTTCCCCCCTCGTCCAAACAAGTTGAAAAATTTGGGAAAATGCTATTTTGCATTTTCAACCTCTTTTTTATCATAGTATCCTCATGATGTTCTTGTAATGACACTGGAATCCCCAAAATAATCTGCTCATGATTTGGTGGTTCACTTAGCATGGTTCATGTTGCATGTTGTGTTTAGATCAGATGAGTAGCTCCATCTACATACTAGCATCTTCAGGTTTCTTTATTCATCAGTTTGCATTTTATCTGTTTATCTTGCATTTTATCTTTATTTGTTATCACATGGGGGTTGACAGCCAATGAGGAAGTGAACGCTTCTCGAGTTCACTTCATCAGGAAACCCCCGCATAAAATATCTAAGAAAATTTTCTCTAGTGTCATTGAGTTACATGTTTTCTAAGATCGTAGCGAGGAGCTCATCATCTACTTTGCACCTGTATCATTCATCACTATCTCCAAGGTGCTAAGCCCTTGCATATTCGACGTTGTTTTGTGTTTATTGATTTCTTGTACACTAATCTAGATAAGAATCAAGAAAATATGATCAACATCATGCTGAAAGGTTCTTAGAGCAAAAACCCTCAATAGTCATGTAAGAACCATAAGAACACAAGTGTGTCATTGGGGGGGTAAAGTGATAGTAATCACCTGCCAAAGATCAAGGCAGGGTGAAGCGATGGAAGCATATGGGATGGAAGTAGAATGGGTGTATGAACCAAACTAAATGTCATATGGAGGTGTGGTGGAATGCATGAAATTGGCGGGATGTGAAAGCTAATGTGTATGAGTAGCGTGATGTGGTGGATAGTGTGAATGTGATGGATGAGATGGATGAAGTGAATGTGATGGATGTGATGATGTAGTGATGTATGGATGCAATGGAGAGCATGCATGAGTAACAAAATACAGTGGTGGATGTACCATGGCTCGAGCACCAGGCGGAGGAGATGACTCAACTATAATAGAAAATCTATGACGAGGTAAAGGAGAGATGGATCGCTCATATGAGCAAGAGCCAAAGGAGATGATGCCCTTATCCTCTAACTTTTGCAATTAATCATGAAGGGAAATACAATCATCATCCCTATGGCTATTTATGCGATGATAATTGCAATAAGGTTGGGCACGCTAACAATGTAGCCTATGTTGTGGGTGATGATGGTTGGATGGTAAGAGAATTAGGTGCTTTTCAAGTAAAGAAAACAATACATCATGAGGTCTATAATGATGGGAGAAATTAAATGGATCATGTGACATAGGTGGAGTGGAAGGAGAAGTAACCTTTCATGGAGGAGGATAAGAAGTACGATGTGGTGGTGAAGTAGGTTGAGCTTGTTTTCCTTGCTTGTGAGGAAAATGTGGAGACTATGTAGGATGCTCAACCAATTTTGACAGAGGAGGAATTGATGATATAATAGAAGTAGATGTATGGGGGGTAAATGATATTTGCTGAAATAAGATCTTACTCTAGATCTAGAAATTTATAGCAGAGAAGAATGAATGACTGTGTATCATAATGTAATACTTGCTTAAGTGCATGAATCAGACCATGATAGAAAATAAATTTCTTTTCTAGTTCGATAGGTTTAAATATCAGTTGATGTATACAAGCATTGAACCGTAAGATATAATCCTTGATAGATTCATATGAGCCCTGATGTAAAGTAGGCAAAAAATCATAAGTAACCTTAGGGCCATTTTTTATGATAAACCGATGGAGGAAATCATCCTTTGTGTCATAGTAAGTACTAATGGATACAAAGGGAAGATGAGTGTACCATTGTAACGCCTCATCAAAAAGACTATATCGAAAGACCTTAAGTATTAATATATCGTCAGAATAAGAGCTCATAAGCATGCGGTAGTGTAGAAGATAAGCATGAGGGTCACTAGTACCATCAAAACATGTGAATTTAAGCATGAAAAGGTCCTTAGGAAATGCATAATTATGAATCTTCTTAGGGACATGGTTACCATGTAATGAATTGTTGTCAATAGAAGCATATTAAGCCCTACTTTCTAAAGTGAGAGACTAAACTTGATATTGTAATTGACCTACAACATGTATGAGAGAGATGATATCCTATGAAGGAATAGTGGAAGATGGAAATAATGTATTATGAGGTTGTAATTTTCCATTGTGAGTGATCATAGGAATATCAAGAGATGATAAAGGAGATTACGATGCTAAGGACACACTAGGAATAGGTGTCGAAGAAGCTATACTAGGTGATATATATGGATTATCCATAGTAGTGGTAGGAATAACATAGGAAACATCCACAATAGGTAAGGTGACCGATGAAGAGACATCTAAATGAGAAGAGGAACAAGTGGGTGTAGATAATGTAATAAGAGGAGATGAAATGGTAGGATAATAAGAAGTGATAGATGGTGGTGACTCATGCATAGTGCTAGATGCAATCTCAGGAGAAGGTATTGATGGAATAGAAGATTCACATTCGATAGTATGAAAATAAGGAGAATCACGGCTATCAATTGTCTCATCATGATCGGGTAAAGACTCAGAGATGAGAATGTCACTAAAAGTGATATCAATAGAATCATAAACATAACACAAAAGTGAATGAGCGCTAGTATGTGATGAATGAGGAGAAGAAATATCAGATATAGGAGAATTGTGAGATGGCTCTATAGTATTATGTCGAGTAGGAGAAGAATCAGAATGCATGTGTGAAGGATGATCAATACCAAACAAGTAATCAATAAGAGAGTCATCTAAAGTTTCCTTAGAGAGATCAGAAGGAGGATCCCTTGTAGCCATATAACATGGTGTACAATGAGTGAAGGATATAGGATAATCGACAATGGTAATGCCAATGGGAGAGTCTTCAAAGTGAGTAGGCACATATTTTTTACTAGCTAAGATTTCTTGTTGAGTATGAGCCAACATAGGAATAGGATTACCATAGAGAGACGTGAGCTCAACAATGACAACCTCATCATCTATAGGGTTGACACTAAAATGAGACATGATGGTTGAATAAGATGAAAAACTCTTATCCATTAGGGTTTGAGTGGATCCTAGGGAAAAATATTCTAAAGTACAGGTTCACCAAAATGATTAACTAAAATATGTAATTTATATCTATATCTATATCTATAGTTAATCTAAGTAGGTACATAAATGTAGTAAATGATATAAGCTGAAATAATGATGCTAAATATTTTATTTTGATGTTTAGATGAAATAAAATGAATGAAATAGAAGGGTTTAGATACTAACATGGAAACAAATTACCTCGCTATCTGTCAGGACCAAACAAAAGGATGTACGAACGAAGGATAGTGTGATGGGACAACCCATAAAATTGTAGCAGATGGTGATTTGACCAGATTGGGGCACTTAGAATAGGACTGGGGTGCATGTAGGCACCTTGGTGTGCAGTTTCATTGGAAATAAAAGTAGAACGTATGACCTGATATATAGATGAGAATTGTAATATAAATCAAAATAAGTTCTAGGATTCATAATAATATGATCTAAATAGTCTTGTTATGGAAATAATGAATAAAATCTATTTATCCAAGTACGCTTACAGATTAACTTCCCGAATGTTTCAATAACCACATTATTAGATATTTTCGTCCCTAAAAGTGCATGCTTACAAGAACGTATAAAGGAGAAAAGCAAAAGAAAATATTTTTCAACTTCAAGCCAAATAACTTTAACTAATTTGCAGCTCTAGAAATAATTTAAAAGTGTTTCTCTATTTCTGTAGAGAGGACAAGAAAGTTTGTTATCCTTAATGACTATAATCCTTTCAGATATAATGTATTGAAGAAATCTCCACGATAATAATTGACTATTGTGTTCAAATTTGGAACACTAAATCCCACTATGAATTTGGATCCAACACCTTTTAGAAAAACTCATTTCCATTTTCATATTCAAAAACTTCTAAATATGCATCACAAGAAAATGTGAAGATAGGACTTCTAAGGAGAAATCGATACAAACAAGATCTATTGGGCCATCTCCAACCTTTGATAAATTTTTATGGGACTATAAATGAAATCTTGATTTGCAAACTATCATTAACCAACAAAGGAATGATGACAATGATTTGTATTTCCTTTACAATAAGTTGAAAAGTATATTTTTCATCAAAGGCCATGGAAACCATTCCATAGTATCATAACGTCAAGGATCTTTGAAAGAACAAATTTGTTGTTGAAAAAATTCAAATATACGGTGGTTTCATTAAAGCTACATCCAAATTGTTATACTAATCAATATATTCCACCATGGTGAGGAATTTAGAAATCTTAAACTATGTCAAGAAGAGTTATCCTTCCAGTAAAGGAGTTGAGACACTTCTTATCATACTTTCCAAATGCTACTAACAAAACAAGAGCCTTTAATGTTGAAGAATTTGGCATTCAAAAAATTATCATAAATGTACTTTCAACTCTATGATTACATTATAGCATGGTCCTCCCATTCCAAATTCCTTTCATTATAATTTTACTAATAAATTTTATAAATGATTCATTCACTAATTGCTTTTATTATATATTTTAAAAATTCCCTTGAACGCCTCCTACAATATTCAAGGAAGATTTACACGAATCAACAAAGGTAACAAATTAATGTTATGTTATATGTTAATATGCTCATTGAAATTTGAACTTAACTAAAACTTTGGTAGTTAAGGAAGAATCCCACCCATTCTTATCACTTAAGATACCACTCATAACTAATCATTCATCATATTTATTGTTTATTAAAAGTGTAAATAACACATCGTTATGCATACCACAATGAATGGAAGGAATCACACTCCTTAAGCACCGGTCACGTGAGCGAGGGAAAGTAAGTATCTAAAAGAAAAAATAAAACCAATACAAATGTTAAAAAAATTAGAAAACATACATAAAAGCATTATTTGGTCGAATGATTGACTCTGCGTAGTCTAACCAAGTTGTTGGTCCTTTATTGTGGGACCAGACTTTGTGTGTATAGTTGTAAACCAAGGGTCCACGATATTATTAACTTTCCAATTAATGACAACATTAGGAGATCTCTTTGAGGAACCCTTGCTCAAAGGCTCCACTACACTCTTTCTTAGGTTGACAAGGGTTAAAACAACCTTCCCCTCAATTGCACCCTTTTGAATTACACAAGTAGCAACCTCAGTGATGCTATTCAAAGATTCCCTAATGGGATCGACAATTACCTCAAGTACTATTTCATCATTTGTTACTCTTCATAGGTTTTTCTAAAACCAAAAATTTAACTTTGTCATTTACATGGGCAACTGTTAATATGGAAAAAAGGGTTAATGACTAACCCTACGTGATCTCTTCCTTTTCTTGTACCTTCAGGATTGGGATTTTTCTTTCGTTGTTTACGTACTAATTGAATTTTTCCTTTTACCTCTTCATTTTTAGCCATTGGATTCAGTGGGAAGTATCCTGAGCTACAAGACTATAGTTGTGGCACATCATATTTTGAAAATTTTTTGAAGATATACGCTTCTAAAGAGATACATTGATCACACACACAAGATTTGTATGTGCACATGTCATCAGTACATCTTTGATACACAGTTTTATGGGACTATAAATGAACATCTTGAGTTTGTAAACATATCCTTGACCACAAAGGGATGATTGACGAATGATTCTTGATTGTCCTTTAGGGGTAAGTTGAAAAGTGATGCTTGCTACATTCAAAGGTCGTGGAAACCATTCCATCAGTATTAGCACACGACTCCTATCCAAGGATTCAATTTGAAAGAACAAATCCATTGTTGAACAACATTTGAAACATGCAGTGGTTTCACTAAAGATAAATCTTAAATTGTACTAATACCTAATCAAACTATTATCACACATGGTGAGGAATTTAGAAATCTTAAATTATGTCAAGAAGAGTTATCCTTATCAGTACACAGGAGTTGAGACACTTCACTTATCATGCCTTCCAAATGTTACTAACAAAAGGAAAGCCTTTAATGTTTAAGAATTTGGCATTACACGCAATCATCATAAATGTACTTTTAACTCTATGATTGCATTATAGCATGGTTCCTGGGGGCAATTCCAAATTCCTGTTCATTATAGGTTTTACTAATACATTTTATAAATTCATAACATTCACTAATTGCTTTTATTATGTATTTTAAAAATTCACCTTGAAATATGTTTTATCTCTATACACATATTCACGGGAAGATTTACACGAATGCAACAAAGGTAACAAATTAATGTAGTGTTATATGTTAATATGCCATTGAAATTTGAACGTAAATATTGTCTTCGGTAGTTAAGGAAGAATCCCACCCATGTGGGCTTATCACTTAAGATACCACTCATAACTAATCACTTCATCATATTTATTGGCTTTGTTGAAAGCCTGTAAATAATACATCGTTATGACATGCCAAAATGAATGGAAGGAATCCCACTCCTTAAGCAACCGGTCACGTGACTTCGATGGGAAAGTAAGTCTTCTTAAAAGTTCAAATAAAACCACTTACACAATGTCTAAAAAAATGTAGAAAACAACATAAAAGTCATCTACATGTATGGTCGTTTGTACTGACACTGCGTAGTCCTAACCAAGTTGTTTACATGTGTCCTTGGTATTGTACCAAGAACATCCCCCCTGTAGTGCATAGTTTCAGCTACAGAGGGCCATTATTCCACAATACTTTTGGGGTTTCATAATCCTAATGAACAACATCAAGCATGATATCTTCAAAGAGGGCGGAATCATTTGGGTTTACACATAGGCTCCACTACACTCTTTCTTAGGCTGACAAGTTTAGTTTAAACAACCTTCCCCTCAATTGCACCCTTTTGAATAACGAAAGTAGTAACCTTAATGATTTTATTCAAACACAGTCCATAGATGGGATTTGCAATTACCTCAAGTACTTATTTCAAGGAAATTTTTACTCTTACCATAGGTTTTTCTGCAAACCAAAAATAGTAACTATTTTCATTTACAATGGGCAACTAGTTAAATCTTGGAGGACAACACCAGGGTTAGTGACTAATCCTACGTGATCTTCTTCCGTTTCCTGTACCATCAGGATTGGGATTTTTCTTTCGTTGTTTACCTACTAATTGAATCTTTTCAATTTACAGGAAGCATTTTAGCCATTGGATTCAGTGGATAAGTCTTGAGCTTACATGACTATACTTCTGTGGCACATCAATGAAAAGCGTGAAGATAAGACTTCTAAAGATAAATTCACACTCCATCGACAAGATCCTATTGTACACCATTTTTCTCAATCTTTGATAAAGTGCACATGGGACTATAAATGAAATCTTGTACTTTCATTACATACTATCCTTGACCATACATATAGGGCGTGATGACAATGATTTTTTTGTCACATTTACATGTATAGTTGACTGCTTGATTGCTTTTCATCAAAGGTCGTGGAAACCATTCCATAGTATTAGAATGTCAAGGATATTCAACATCAACAAATCCGTTGTTGAAAAATTTTAGACATGCAGTGGTTTCACTAAAGATCAAATCTAAATTGTTAATAATACATCATGCTATTCCGCCATGGTGAGGAATTTAGAAATTTCATCAAATTATGTCAAGAAGAGTTATCCTTCCAGTAAAGGAGTCTGAGACACTCGATCTTATCATGCACTTCCAAACACTTTTACTATTCAAAAGGCAGAGCCTTCTACATTGATTTAAGAATTTGGCATATCAAAAAAGTCATGCATAAATATACTTTTAACTCTATGATTGCTTTATGAGAATGGTCCTCTCAATTCCAAATTCCTTTCATTATAATTTTACTAATACATTTTATACACATTATTCATTCACGTAATTGCTTTTAGTTATGTATTTTAAAAATTCCCTTGATGCACATCCTACAATATTCAAGGAAGATTTACACGAAGTAACAAGAGTACTAATTAACAAATTATATGTAGTGCCATATTATGTTAATATGCTCATTACTAAATTCGAACTTAAATAAAACTTCGGTAGTTAAGGAAGAATCTCACTCATGTCTTATCAGACTTAAGTTTCACCTTTTCATAGACTGGATCACCAATCATATTTATTGTTTGTTGAAAGTGTACCCTAATACATCGTTATGCATACCACAATATCCTCTGGACACTTTGCTCACACTCCTTTGGCACCGGTCTATCTGACCGAGGGAAAGTATAGTATCTAAAAGTCGGCAAAATCAAAACCAAGTGAGGGAATCATATAAATATAAAGTTATGAAAACATACATAAAAGCATTATTTGGTCGAATGCATTGACCTGCGTAGTCTACCACCTAAGTTGTTGCATCCTTTATTGTGGGACCATACTTTGTGTGTATAGTTATAAACCATTATTCCACAATACTATCTAACTTTCATAATTAATGAAAAAATCAAGAGATAATCTTCGATGAAACATTACATAAAAGGCTCCACTACTACTCTTTCTTAGGCTGACACAGGGTTATTGCAACCTTATACCTTTAGTTACTTTCACCCTTTTAAATAACAAAAGTAGTAACCTTAATGATTTTATTCAAGAGACTCCCTAATGGGCATTTGCAATTACCTCAAGTATTATTTCATCATTTTTACTCTTCATAGGTTTTTCTAAAACCAAAAATTTAACTTGTGGTGCATTTACATGGGCAACTGTCCATCAATATGGAAAGTTGAGGACATTCCAACCACTTCATATGAATCTTTCTTTTCCTGTACCTTCAGGATTTTTATGCTTCATTTCGTTGTCTTACCTACTAATTGAATTTTTACATTTTACCTCTTCATTTTAGCCATTGGATTCAGTGGCGAAGTCTTGAGCTGACATGACTATAGTTGTGGCACATCAATGAAGAAGGTGAAGGAGTGTAGACTATCTAAAGAGAAATTGATCCAAACAAGATCTATTGTGCCATTTCGACAATCTTTGATAAAGTTTTATGGGCACCCTATAAATCAGATCAAGGGGCTTGATTTGCACCCCTATCCTTGACCAACAAAGGTGCCCCATGATAGACAATGATTTTTTTGTCCTTTATCAGTAAGTTGAAAATTATGCTTTTCATCAAAGGTCGTGGAAACCATTCCATAGTATTAGAATCTTCAAGGATCTTTGAAAGAACAAATCCATTGTTGAACAATTTTAAACATGCAGTGGTTTCACTAAAGATAAATCCAAATTGTTAATAATAATCAAACTATCCCACCATGGTGAGGAATTTAGAAATCTTAAATTATGTCAAGAAGAGTTATCCTTCCAGTAAAGGAGTTGAGACACTTCTTATCATGCCTTCCAAATGCTACTAACAAAAGGAGAGCCTTTAATGTTGAAGAATTTGGCATTCAAAAAATTATCATAAATGTACTTTCAACTCTATGATTACATTATAGCATGGTCCTCCAATTCCAAATTCCTTTCATTATAATTTTACTAATACATTTTATAAATTATTCATTCACTAATTGCTTTTATTATGTATTTTAAAAATTCCCTTGAACGCCTCCTACAATATTCAAGGAAGATTTACACGAATCAACAAAGGTAACAAATTAATGTAGTGTTATATGTTAATATGCTCATTGAAATTTGAACTTAACTAAAACTTCGGTAGTTAAGGAAGAATCCCACCCATTCTTATCACTTAAGATACCACTCATAACTAATCATTCATCATATTTATTGTTTATTGAAAGTGTAAATAATACATCGTTATGCATACCACAATGAATGGAAGGAATCACACTCCTTAAGCACCGGTCACGTGACCGAGGGAAAGTAAGTATCTAAAAGAAAAAATAAAACCAATACAAATGTTAAAAAAATAGAAAACAACATAAAAGCATTATTTGGTGGAATGACTGACCTGCTTAGTCTAACCAAGTTGTTGGTCCTTTATTGTGGGACCATACTTTGTGTGTATAGTTATAAACCAAGATTCCACGATACTATTAACTTTCTAATTAATGACAACATCAAGAGATATCTTCGATGAAACATTACTAAAAGGCTCCACTACACTCTTTCTTAGGTTGACAAGGGTTAAAACAACCTTCCTCTCAATTGCACCCTTTTGAATAACGCAAGTAGTAACCTTAATGATTTTATTCAAAGACTCCCTAATGGGATTGGCAATTACCTCAAGTTCTATTTCATCATTTTTACTCTTCAAAGGTTTTTTTGAAACCAAGACTTTAACTTTGTCATTTACATGGGCAACTGTTAATATGGAAAAAAGGGTTAATGACTAACCCTACGTGATCTCTTCCTTTTCCTGTACCTTCAGGATTGGGATTTTTCTTTCATTGTTTACCTACTAATTGAATTTTTCCTTTTCCCTCTTCATTTTAGCCATTGGATTCAGTGGGAAATCTTGAGCTACATGACTATAGTTGTGGCACATCAATGAAAAGGTGAAGATAGAACTTCTAAAGAGAAATTGATCCAAACAAGATCTATTGTGCCATTTCCAATCTTTGATAAAGTTTTATGGGACTATAAATGAAATCTTGATTTGTAAACTATCCTTGACCAACAAAGGGATGATGACAATGATTTTTTTGTCCTTTATAGTAAGTTGAAAAGTATGTTTTTCATCAAAGGTCGTGGAAACCATTCCATAGTATTAGAATGTCAAGGATCTTTGAAAGAACAAATCCATTGTTGAACAATTTTAAACATGCAGTGGTTTCACTAAAGATAAATCCAAATTGTTAATAATAATCAAACTATCCCACCATGGTGAGGAATTTAGAAATCTTAAATTATGTCAAGAAGAGTTATCCTTCCAGTAAAGGAGTTGAGACACTTCTTATCATGCCTTCCAAATGCTACTAACAAAAGGAGAGCCTTTAATGTTTAAGAATTTGGCATTCAAAAAATCATCATAAATGTACTTTTAACTCTATGATTGCATTATAGCATGGTCCTCCAATTCCAAATTCCTTTCATTATAATTTTACTAATACATTTTATAAATTATTCATTCACTAATTGCTTTTATTATGTATTTTAAAAATTCCCTTGAACGCCTCCTACAATATTCAAGGAAGATTTACACGAATCAACAAAGGTAACAAATTAATGTAGTGTTATATGTTAATATGCTCATTGAAATTTGAACTTAAATAAAACTTCGGTAGTTAAGGAAGAATCCCACCCATTCTTATCACTTAAGATACCACTCATAACTAATCATTCACCAAATTTATTGTTTGTTGAAAGTGTAAATAATACATCGTTATGCATACCACAATGAATGGAAGGAATCACACTTCTTAAGCACCGGTCACGTGACCGAGGGAAAGTAAGTATCTAAAAGAAAAAATAAAACCAATACAAATGTTAAAAAAATTAGAAAACACACATAAAAGCATTATTTGGTCGAATGATTGACCTGCGTAGTCTAACCAAGTTGTTGGTCCTTTATTGTGGGACCATACTTTGTGTGTATAGTTATAAACCATTATTCCACAATACTATTAACTTTCTAATTAATGAAAAAATCAAGAGATATCTTCGATGAAACATTACTAAAAGGCTCCACTACAATCTTGCTTGGGTTGACAAGGGTTAAAACAACCTTCCTCTCAATTGCACCCTTTTGAATAACGCAAGTAGTAACCTTAATGATTTTATTCAAAGACTCCCTAATGGGATTTGCAATTACCTCAAGTATTATTTCATCTTTTTTACTCTTCATAGGTTTTTCTAAAACCAAAAATTTAACTTTGTCATTTACATGGGCAACTGTTAATATGGAAAAAAGGGTTAATGACTAACCCTACATGATCTCTTCCTTGCCCTTTACCTTCAGGATTGTGAGTTTGCTTTCCTTGTTTACCTACTAATTGAATTTTTCCTTTTCCCTCTTCTTTTTAGCCATTGGCTTCAGTGGGCAATCCTGAGCTAAATGACTATAGTTGTGCACATCAAGCACTAGAAAGGGAGGTTATTGTAATCTAAGGGTTGCTCAAATCTCTCCCTCTAGAGATTTTGAACCATACCCTTTTAGGAAGAGGTTTGCTCACATCTTTTAATATGGTTTAAACTTTCTAACAATATGTCTTTTTACCTTATCACTTCATAAACATCCAAAAAAATGAGGTTTGTTATATAAAAAAAAAACAATAAACACCATTCTATTTATGCTTTACTATTACATCGTATTGCAAATCTTTAAATTTGATGGTCATGTATGGCTCTCAAACAAATTTTAGTATTGCCCTTCACCTTACGTACATCATTTTTTTTAATAGTACGGAAGGATTAACGAATGTTTAGCGACTTAAAACTTTGAATAGCAAAGTTCTAACACAAAACAAACGCCAATGATCAACCCCACTTTAGAATAACACACTGACCTATGTACATTGTTACAATAGTCCATATATCTTTTATATAAAAAACCTTTTTAATTCTAACACACAAATATATAGATCTACATGAAAAATAATAATCATATTTATTTATTAGTATTATTATTTTTTAAATCTAATATACAAGATTAAAGTAATAGAAACCGTAGAAACCTCGAACTCGTACGTACGTACATACGCATCGCATATCGTAGACCGCGGATCGGAATTTCCTTCGAATACCACACCAGTGCCACGTCTGCAGACATTTCGTGAAGTTGACGGCGTATCAAAGTTCCTCATTGACGCCACGTTTGACGGTTCTCGATTCTATTTTTAATAGAATTCTTGTATTGGACAGGAAACAACCCGGCATTCGAGCTGACGCCATTGCACGCCTTGCCCCTTTCCCTTATTTATATTCCTTAACCTACGCCGTCAAATATTATCCAAACATTTAAATACCAATTTTGCTAATAGATAAGGGCCAAAATGTCATATTAATACTTTGGGAGTGTCACATTATTTAGAGGGCCATGTGGGATGTTGGGATATGGAGGCCTAAAGACAAACACACCTTAGAGTCCAGCCTTGTTTATATTAAATGGAGAAGGGCCACAAACTTTTATGGGCATTTTTGTTCTTAGGAATGATAGAAATGTAGTCAACTCTGCCAGTTAATGAGCAAGCACAAATGTATGGTCTACTTTTCATTTGGTCTTTGTTGTTTATGGTCCACTGGGTGTCAGGCAAGATGGTATGTTTTGTAACTTTGTAGAAAAATGTCATGAGCAAGTGGTCCATGTATTTGGGAAATTGAAAACGATGAAGACTTGCAGGGTATGCAACTTTAATGTGCATTAAATATTAAAATTGGTTATAGAATCATAAAAGTATAATGTAAAGTAAAAAAATAGGGAGTGTAAGCACAACTCCAACATTCTCAAAAGATATAGAGAAATGAATAAGGATGTGTATTTAAGATAAAATATGTTAAAATAAATTATGTCTTTTGTTGTCTAATATATTTTATTATATATATAAATAACTGAATATGTTACTTTGTTGTTTATATTAAAGAAGAAACAGATGAATGAAATAAGTAATCTTGTAAGTGTTGACGAAGATCAAACATCTATATCAAAATAAAATAACCAAGTGGCATTGACTCTCATAATCTATGAAGATCTGGGTATAGTTCTACATGTATTTGAAGAAGCAAAATAACTCAACATGAATCATGATATTATAGTATGGAGAGCATCTAAATACAAATAAATAGTTGATTTCAAGTTCTATGGAACAATCTAAAACATTTGTGTTAATAAAGAAAATGAAGATTTATCTCTATATAAAGGTGGCATGAAAAAACTCTAAATTGTGTCAATGAGACCCTCAAATTGCAATGTAATTAGAACCTAGTGTAACCCAAAGGTTGGATGAGCTCATCCTCAAAGTGAAGCTATGTATTGTAGTGGTGTAAAGACTTTGTGAAAAGAGGTTTAGGAGGCTATTACCAATTAGACCACACATACCATCTATATATCTCATATGATCTATTATCCCTATTTATCTTCCTTTTAGATAAATCTAGTGCATCAATTGAAAATTTATGTAGAGGATGTATGCCCCTGATGTCAATATCTACAAGGCCTACTAGAGTTGAAGCCTTAACATATTTCCCATAGTCAATCCCACGATGTACAAGATGTAAAAGTTGCATGGGGGATTTGAATGGTTACTATGGGTACTTAAAACAATAAATAGAAGAGTTGGTCATCCACTTAAGCATGTCTTTCATAGTCACCACTCGAAAGATCCCAATGTTAATGAGTGGGCTTGTATCGAGTTCAACTTGAGAATGATGTCAAGAGGAACCAATATTTTAGTATGGAGATGTTTATACAACATAGAGACAAGAAATTTTTCAATTTGTCTCAGTCAACTTAACTGAAGTTTCAACACCATATATAAGACTAGATGTAACGAGTGAGTTAACTAAGTGAATCTTTATTTGGACTTCTTTACATTGAAAATATTTTTTCTCAAGTGTGGTAAGGGAAACATACCCTTTACTTAGTCTAGATTAGGAAGTTGGCAACAAATTAAAGCATGGCACCAAAAAAAAAACCTATACATAGATATGAAGTGACCATCTCAACTTTGTGACCTTTAATGTAAACAAAACTTGATATATTGGTTTATGGATCGTAAGACAATTTACGATGTTTTGAGTACCTCGAGTGTACTCATCCGAAAGGAGAAAATATGAATCAAACTCACTCCCTAATGTTCATCATTGAAAAAGACCACATGATCTTAAGGAAAACTTATTTGGCCCTATTTTTTTAAATGTTTAAACCCATGACTTTTATTTTCTCAAGATTTACTTGAAGACCACGTGTATCACAAAAGAATGATAACATATGTAGTTGTCTCTAGAGATATTCTACTAAGTAGAAAAAAAAAAAATATTATATATAAATATCATAATAATAACACATGCTCTATTTATTAAAACAAACTATTCCTAATTATATCATAAACCTCATCTATGTATAAACCAAAAAGTGTTAGGGGAATTTCGAATACCATGCTCAACCCCAATGGTTCTTCAAACCTCCCTTGTCTTGCCCATGCACTAGTGTGCACTCTACCAACAATAGACTTGTAGAATGTCATAACAAGTGATACCATTGATTTTGAAGGTCCTGTTATTATATAGTTATGTTCTTGTAAAAAAATGACATAAACAATGAACATTGAAATAAGGTCAAGTCCACAATCCACATTCTAGATGGTGACATACCCATTTTAAAATTATATGTTCTTTTTGAAAATCACCTTTAATTATTGAAATAAATAATGAATGTTAAAGTTAGATTGAAAAATGACGTCCCAAAATGAACCAAATGTTATCATAAGGATAAATCACTCACTTATGATTTTTATTGGTTAGTGCAGATTATATTTTTAGAAGATTGAATATGAAATATATGGTCATCCTTGTTCCTCAATATAAACAATACAAATATTCCCCTAGTATTGATTTGTCTTTATTGTGTGTATTTTCATCAATTAGTTGGAAAGCGAGAAATAATGGTCTTCCTAGAGGAGTTACATCCCTCAAATTATAAAAGTGGATATTTCTAAACACACCTATGTTGTTTGTGTCAAGAGGACCAATTTATAATGTCTACAAAATTTTCATCAATGAAATAGTTGTTATCTTATAATTCAAGTTGGTTTTTTTTGTTTAATAATTCCATGCTCCTTTTACCACCCATCCCAATTAAGATGGATGGGAAAATTGTATGCCTATAAACCAATCTTCACTACCAATTCCTAGGAAATCAAAAACTTTTATTTAGAATAGGAATAATAAAGTGCATATACCTATTTTCACTCTAATTGAATTCTAGTATGTGTATGACGGGAAAAAATGTGTCTAAACAACATGCACTCCTATAATCCATTCAACTAGGGTATCGAGGAAACGAGAAAGAGACACACAAATACCGACACACAACAAATATAATTCAAAGGGGGTAGAAGGACCTCTAAGATCGCATACCGAAAGGGAAGTAACCCTTACACTAGGTCAGCCTATGGTTTCCAAGGCCCGAGATTGAGAAAGAAGAAGGAACCCTATTGGGGTATCGACACTATGGTGGTTATTATGAACAAAGTCAACATGAAAGATCTATACTAACTGAAGTAAAGCATACAACATAAGATACAAAGATGAATAACAATATGCTAAACTAACATGTGCATAAGATGCTAGACTAACACACGCATAAGAAAATAGATATGAGACTACTTTATGCAAAATTACAAGTCAAGTTAGAACACTTACTTGTTAGGGGGCGGTCGGTGATGCATCTATTTCCAAAAGGACTATAAACCAAGAGAGAATATATTTTGGGCGGAGAAGGGGAAACAATCTTGTCCTAACTCATTATAGGTGACCTAAGAGTGCAAGAAAACCAATCCAACAAGAAGAAGATCCAATTGAAGAGTCAAGGTACAAGAAATCCAAGAGTTGAGTGAGTAAATACAAGTTGACACAAAAGAGAAGAGAAAATGGTGAGTTCCTGTATATCTTTGTGTTGTGTCATTTTTTACTGTGTGATTATATTTTTTATATTTATATTGATGTCATCACCTGTGAACGATCATGTCATCCAGGAATTTAAAAATGTGTCGATGCAATTTCCTGAGGGTGATGACATTAACTAGGGAGGGGAAAGGAAAAGTGGTGTGTGCAATGTGTCATGAAGAAAAAAAATTAATGCAAGGAAAAAATAATATGGTCATGTGCAAGTAAGGTGTCAGAAGGGTGCCAATAAAATTAAGAAGATAAGATCAAAAGAGGTGCATATATAGGACCAAAAGCTATTCTCTCTCTATGTATCATCCCTAACCCAATGGCTACGTGAATAACTGTACCCCTATCCTGAAACAATCACCTTAAGACACCCATTCTCAGAAATAGATGCATTAACGACCTCTAACCTAGAAGATAAATTGTTAGTAACATGTATGAAAAGATAGAGCATGAAAAATTAGGTGTATACATATGCACCAGTCATTGATTACCACATGTCGCAATAACAAAACATGGGGTAGTCAACATAAAGAATGATACATAACACCAAAACCAAAAGTAGATGCTGAAAGTAAATAAAGGAAAGATTGAAATGAAATATACCCACCAATACATACCTGATAGCGTTAGTCGTCCTACTATGTATGGGCACAATCCATGCTGCTAGAACCCTGGAGAAGTAAAACTAAAAGGGAACACTAGAGGATCATCTGTAGAATAAGACATAAATTACCTAGCTATGGGCTCATGGAATGGATGTCGTGTCATAGGATCATAGAGATAAGGTGTCATAGAATCAAAGCCAAGTGGCGAGAAAGAGGCCAAGAACACTGATAATAAGGTGTCAAGGAGATGTCAGAGAAAAATAAATCCAAGTGAGGTCAAGAACATAAGTGAGGATGCATAAGACTACGGTGATCCACTAAGAGAGGAAAGGGAAAAACAAAGCCAAAATAGGTGGAATCAAGACCGCGAAACTTCAACAGTAGTAGATGTCAGGGAAAAAGAGACGTGATCTAAGCGGGACAGAGAGACCAATAAAGGATAAGATATTTGGAGATGAGTGTAAAATCCAAAGGTGGGCCAAGATTCCAAGTGGAGGCAAGAGCTCAAGAAAAATAAAAATGTTGTTGAGGTATTTATAAAGAATATATATAGCCATGAGTGGCGAATGATAGTAGACTATCAATAATAATATCGTCAACTTGATTAAAGATATATATTCGAGCACAAGTCATAAGGTCCTCTATAGCATGATGTGTGATAACAACCTAGTGGTGTACCTCGGATCTCATAACGAATAAGGTGTCATCTATCTAATCCTCTAGTCCTGTGAGAATGTCACATCGAATATTATCCATGGTGGGATGGGGATTAGGATGAGGTGGTGGTCCATAAGTTGGTTGAGGTCTAGTTGGTATGTGGGAAGGATGGTGGTTCTGAGAGGAATTCACTTTACCCTTTTTTTCATGCAAAGAGAACTCAGGAACTGGGCATCTTCTACGCATGACTGAATAGTCTACATCATAATGCAAGAATTAGCCATAGTGTGAACAATAAAGTGGGGCCAAGGTAGAAGGACATGTAGCCTTCCGAGATTGATCTCTTTTAACCTCATATTTGATATTCTTCATGTGTCTTTCATAGGCTATGTAATGAGATACATCATGAATTTGAGCCTCATGCCATGTATAATATGGGTATGCCTTAGAGGGCTGAGGATCCATAAGGGTGAGAGGTAGCAGAGGATGCAAATTGATAATATGTGTTGGCACATCTTGTAATTCATAATCCATAAGGTCATCATCTTCATAGTCAAAACCAGAAATACACCCCCCTTTATTTATATGAGGAGGTACATCACGTGATCTAGTAGTGGAATTGTGAGGAGAGGGCGAGGTCGGTAGAGTTGTTTGAAGCTTAGGTCTCATTCTGCTATGAGAAGAATCAATCGAGTGTGAGGAGTCTTCTTGTATAAGAATGGCATTCACATCATGAGTGAGTGTTGTTTGAAGGGTGCTTTGGTAATGCTAGACTTCTTTACCCCAAATTTGGGCATAACTAGCCAAATGGGGATCATCCAAAGCGTAACCGTCATCCTAGTCATGAGTAGAAATATCTATCATACAAGATTCAACTGTGGTTTCTATTTGAAATATTTTCTCTAGTGGAGGTGGAGGTGTACATGAGATGGTAACAATAATGGACGGATCCTTATTACAAGGCCACAAGTTTGGATGAATTTGGGATATGATGAGATTTGGTAAATCTGAGGTGTTGATCCTAACAGTGATCTCGTTAGGCTCATCATCATCAGAATCCAAGAGATTAGGAGGTGTGTGCTCAACCAATTTCAGATGACCCGCATAGCCACAAAGAGATTCAATAAGATAGTTAAAGCGCTGAATATCACGAAATGGGATAGGAGATAATTCTTCAAGGGCCACGAATTTATATGTCCTTATTTTTTGAAGAGTGTCATAGTTCCAAGGATTTGGGTCTCCTTGAATCTTATAGATTTTTCCTTGATGAGAAAATTTGACACATTGGTATGCAGAGAAAGTGAGTGCATGCATACGATGGGTCCAAGGTCGACCTAAGAGGATATTATAAGATAAGGGAAAATTAAATACCATGAATTTTACACTTATAGTCCTAGAAGGAATAGTGATGGACAACCAAATGAAACCCATGGAAGGAATCTAGTGATGATCACATCCCTAGAAAGTAGTATGTGTGGTTTTTAGGTTATCTATTGAGTAATCAAGATCTTTGATGAAATATGAGGATGCCATACTTGTGTCACCACCTTTGTAGATGAGGGCACACTTAACAATGTTTTGACTGATATGTATGGAGATGAAAAATGGAGGATCGTATACTTGAAGCAAGAGTTCATCTAGAATCATAACAGCTACGGGAAAACATATACAAGTTTGAGTGTCTGTGGTAAGATCTGTATAAATAGAAAGCTTCTCGTATTGATGACAAATGCTTTTTTCTGAACTGTGTAATGTATAAGAGTGCCCCAAAGTAGGAGGAAAAGTGATGTTCATGTCAAAGATAGAAGTTACGAGCTACTTGCGGTGGTGAGGTGATGTAAGAAAAATATCTAAAAATGGAACATCGCTCAACAACTGAGAAAATTCTTCTAGAGGATACCACTCATCATGGTTGGAATGAACATCAGGCTAAGAGAGTTGATGATCTTCATAAACAGGCTCAAAAGGAGGAGGAGTAATAAGGGATACTTTGGAAAGAAACTTTAGGCTTGACATCATCGGCCAGTCCAAAGGTTTCTGTGATTGAAGGAAGGGTTTCAGACACCTTGGGCCCTATAACAGTTTTTCCAAAGGGGATGATGGCGTCTGCAAAAGATGAGATTTTGTATTTGGGAATCTGATTTTGAAAGACACAAGGGTAGACAACCATGTGAGTCCATGATATAAATGAATGAGGATTTTTAGGTTCTATGTATGTTATAACATGCCTCACATCATTAATGGTAGCCATGTTTTCGGGAGGATGATCATGATCAACTACATTTTTTGTAGCATTTTATGATTTCTTAGAATTTTTTCTCGTACTATAGTTAGGCATAGGATCAGAGAATAATTTGAATTCTTCATTATCTTGGTTAGTAGCATTATGATTCTATTTTTGTTTTTGGGCATCACGATCCTTGACCTCTTTGGTCAAACATTCTCTAGTGATGGCATCATGATCAAATTAAGGACCTATGAAGAATGCAATGGAAGCCATGTAAAGGCCGTGAAAATTTTCTTGAGAATGGCCCCAATCAGCGTGCCACCAACAAAACTTGTTCTCATCATGTCATTAAGGGAATGATCAAGAAGGATCAAGAATTTGACTAAATGGCTTAGGCATGTGTTGTCTCAACTCATACTTGGTCAATGGTTAATAATAAACAAGTTTATTATTATTATTATTAGCTTTCTGATCAATATTGAAGACATTCCTACTTGAAGAATCCATAAGAGGAAGAGTATCTGAGACTCCGTCATCTGTAGCATTCTTTTTATTTAATCTTTTAAGGATTTTCACTTGTTTGGTTTCTCATGCTTTAGGAGGAGCCTTCTTGAACTCCCTCATGAGGTAGTCTTTCCTTTAATATTTTTGAAAAGCTTCATCTAAAGAATTAGGAGACAAACACCTAACCTTTTATTGAAGCATAGGTTCTAGAGCTCAAAGGAAAAGTTGGAATAGGCTATCATCTGGCATCTTATGTTCTAAAATAGTAGACAAAGTCTTGTGTAGTCATTATTTTACCCCCAATACCTCTTTTTAACCCCACGCATGTTAGCGATCACCTAGCTTACACTAGGCACTCACCCGAGGCGCGTGGGGGTGTTGAGCCCTTCCTTTATGTGAGCTTTGCAAGAGAGTTCCACCATTAATGGAGGATTATTTCCAGAAACAGAAGTACATGCATCTACTTAAAAGGAAAAAGATATAACTAACATATCTACACATCAATGCATCAAAAAATCTAAATAAACATTGTATGGAGCACAAGGAACCATATCTAAGTCATGACAAGCCAAATAACATGAGTTCTTAGACCCATAAGCAAGATTTATAGAATAGATCCATTTATATTGATTTAAAAGATTTTTTGGTAGCCATACTACATTCTAAAGGTTCATCTCAGACCATATACATCAAGTGACAGAGCTCTAAACCCCGCAAACCCATTTGATCAGAGATACTAACTATGCTTTCCCCATTATAACCCTTGTTACATACCCTAGTACCCATATATATGCTTAATGATATCCCTTACAACCCTCTAGCACCAAGAACTCTAAATCCTAGCATCATGAGATCCAAACCCTTAGCATTTCCTAATATTTGTATAGCACCTCGTTACCCTCCTCTTAGCACTCTCGTACCTTCTAGCGCCTTCACACTACCTTCTCCCTTTTCCCCTCTCTATTTTCTTCTTATCTTTGTTTTTGTCCCAAACACTTCTTTAAATAGGATCAACTTCCACCACCATGACTTCTCTCATGATAAAATCACATGCTAAGTTTCAATTCGGTCCTCCATTGGCGAGTGCTATCCTCTTTGCAAAACATTCCACTAACTATAATGATGCCTATGGGAATATTCCCTACATGGAATATCCTTTTCTTGGCCTCCAAGGTTCCAGGCTGGCACCTTATCCACTTATCACGCCTAGTCGGGCCCTCATAGTTTTCCTCAAGTGACTCCATGATGCCAAATATGGCTAAGTCCTTTAAACCCTTGTTCTGCGTCCCATGCGTGCACTGGTTTCACTTAAACCCTTTTCATGCATGGTTTTCCCTGATTTCCATTCTATTTACTGATCTCGTGCACCTGCCTCTTAGTACTTAGCCAATATTTAGGGTCCAACATCGCCCCACACTATGCGTGTTCTCTGTCCTTGGGAACATTCTGCTCCTTCAAATAATAAAGAATATTGGAATTGAAATAATCTAAATAAATAATGGAAGAATGGAAGAATATGCTATTGCTGCATGAGGAGTGGAAACTCCTTTATGGATGCCTCAATCTTCTCCTAGGAATCCACTTCTCCTTGCACCCACTGAAGTAGGTTACCCAAAAATGTTCTTACTTCATTAAAACTTAGTTCATTGCCTAGTGCATCCATCTTGCGAGTGACTTGGGGGTATAGTTCCTTAGCCTATTCTTAACCGAACCCCGTAAGGTTTCGATTACTTCCGAATTCTTATCAACTTCAGCTAGGATATTATCACACTCAATTATTTTAGATCTTCCTCATGTGTAGCAACCAATATGATTTCTACCCTATATTTTTCGGCACAGCTATCATACACAAATTCGGTCATCTGCGCGGTGGTCTTTATTGCAGAAAGGAGCTCAGAGTACCAAGTCGCACTCTTCCCAATCTTTATATTTTCTTCCTCATTCTGCCATGAAATTTCCTCTTATGCCGACTCTAATGTGAGTGTCCATCTTTCCATGGTGAGGATGTGGGTCAGTTATTCCAAGCAATGCATGGTTGACTCATAATTCTTCTCAGGTGGGGCTAGGTCCAGGTGTTTCAAGATAACGACATCTAAAATGGCCTCTATCTTCTTATGGACTTCACACACCTTTGCCTTTTCATCCCTCAGTTCACGCCTTAACTATGCACTAATAAATTCCTTCTATTTTATCTCGTTGTCTTGCTCAATGATCTCCTCATTCTTTTTCTCAAGCTCTTCCTCCAAGACACTTATTCTATCATTTCTACATAAGAGTCTTGCTTCCACCTCCACTGATACTTTGTTGAGCACGTTGAAAAAATTCTCATCTGACAGTTACTGTGAATTTACAAGAGGGTTTACTCCCTTGGCATTTGGTATCTTCATCAATACATCATGATTTACCTCGAACTCAGGTTCATTACTGTGGGACTCAAAATCCCAAGATAGAATTTTCCTCTTACGTGGGTACGCACCCTCTTCATCAAAAGAAGACCAAGTGAGGAGTTGGTTGGTGGGCATTATAATTTGGAAGCACATGCACAACACCTTGCTTATATCATTAATATAAGTCATCTCGCGTTCCTATGTCACTACTGTGCCCTTTCCACCTATGCGTTCTACCATTGGGAAGCTTACTGCTAAGCTGGGGTCTTCACCCATGCTCCCATACTCCTTTCCTACACTTGTGCTTTCCTCAGTTTCCTTCATCACTTCTTTGGTGATTTTCTCTACTTCGTGCTCCACCAACAGTTGGATAATACCTGCCACCTCCCACTCTATAGTGTTATCCATTTTCTCCTCAGTCGGGGTTAGGGTCTTCTGATCTTTCATATTTACTTCCTCACTCCCTCCTTTATCATGAGTTCCTTCCTTGTTATCATCCCTCTCTTCATTTACTTCTTCATATGACTCGTGTAAATCGTACACAATATGATTCTGAGCCTCACTGCACTATTCACCATTTTCATTTCCCTTGTTGGCCTCTGTGCTTTCTATTTCTCCTGAGTCCAACCCTTTTGTCACCCTTTGTTTCTTCCTTACTAGTGACTCCAATTAAGGGGGCTTCTCTTTTTCTTCTCTCTTGGGTGACTCTTCCCTTACCAGTGACTCTTCTTTATGCGGCGAATATTTTCCAATGGGAGACCTCTTCCAGTAGACATAAGTACTTGTGCTCGTGCCTGACTCTTTTGTATGTACTGTCTGCACACTCGACACCTTTTTCTCAGGATCCTCCCCTCTTTCTATTTTCCTTGGCACAGCCATTTTCCTCGCAGTGGGGTCCTCAAGAATGGATATATCATCTTCAACATAAGCACCTTTTTCATACTTAGGACTTAGGCATAAATACACCCTCGTTGTTGTCCTCCCTACAACATGTGCACGTAATGGGAGACATACTTCTCCACATAGGCATGATTTTTGGGGTATATTAACTTCCTACATAGCTCGCAGTAATCTTGATCTACTACACTTAGATCAAACTTGAATTTATTTGCCTCTTTGAATCGATTGACCCCGGCTTGGAAATTCTGCACCGTGAAGGAGAAAGGAAACTTACACCAAGGACTATTTGTGCCATCTACCAATACAAAAATGTTGGTATACAACGAACTCAATCTCTCCTTGTATTAATGAAGGTAACTACTTGGGTATTCTCCATTCAGCCCTGAATGCATCGCGCATCCACTTATACCACTTTTCCAAGTGCACCTTATGAGTGGCCATCATGGTATCACAAGTATATTGTTCAGACCTCTTGGCATGGGAGGGGTTCTCATCTGGGTATTCCCAAACAAAATTATCCGACCCATCGAGAACTTGAATCTTTGAAAAGACAATGATGAGGAGGACATTACCAAACATGATCTTATTTCTGTCGTGGGCGGCATTTATAATATGCTTTGCAATAAAATATAAGAGGTTATAGATGGTCCACTCCGAGATCTTGTGGCATACATTCAACCAGGACTTGTTGATATGTGTCCATATTTCTTGACATTCAGCTTTATGACCAAGCGCATGACCATCCTCATCACTGGGTCGGTGATTACAAAAATGTCAAAGTAGCGTGCAACCTTTTTATAGTCATAAGAATCAACGGTCTTCTTAATGGCTTCTTTGTCACCCAAATCATCGTCCAATGATTATCCTTCACAGATAAGGCTGATGAACTTAGAAATCATCTAGGGGGTTATGCACATCCTTTGACTTGCAAAATAGAAGTGCTCTTCATGCACGCGTGACATCAACCATTGGTATATTCGCTTGGGATTTCCAAAATAGGGAAACTCGTAGAGTTGCAACAACCCAACCTTCTCCATTTTCACCTTCACTTCATCATCATAGATAGGCATTCCATCTGGTTTCCTCTTCTCTTTAGGGTGAACCAGTTCTATTGTCACCTCATTTTCTGTGGTGCTCATTCGATGGCTGGAATCAATTACAACAATTTTTTTTTTGAATAGAGAAACCCATTCCTTACTAAGTAATATGTCGTATGGGTACTACATTTATGCGTACCATTCTTCATTGAAACTGGTAGAAACAACTTGTTTTCCCTTTCCTTTTCCCTTCTTCAGTGAAAAATTTACTACTTTCGTAGGTGTCATTCCATTTTTGGGTCTTTAAAACTTCTTCATCTCTCCTGGTCTTGGCTCTGCTCAACTTCGCAGCTCCACTCCTTTGAAAAATTTACTTTAAACCTAGTGCCCTAGCTATGTAACCCTAACTTAGAAAACCATTGTTCCACAAGATGATGCAACACCCACGAGATCCTTCCACACAACCTTCTCTGCTTATGACTGTGTACTCCTTTCCACTCTGGTTCGTTGATAAAACTAGCTCAGTAAGAAAATCTTTACAACTCTTCTCAAACATTCTTTGCAAGGATGCCCTAGTTCACGAGAGCTCTTTGATAACTTAAAACGAAAGGTAAAGAATAATGCACCCCTGATCTTATATTTATAACTTTTTCTTTTCTCCGCAATAAATGCCATGCCACCTACTAACACACTTTTGCAATAAAGGTGGATTTTTCTAATGCCAACCTTCAATGCCTTTCCTCCGCGCTCAAACCTACACAAAAAAATTAGCAACCTTCAAGCATACAAAAACCCCTTACTAACCACAAATCCTTACGCATGCGATTACAACACCAAAGGAATTCTTCCTATGTGTCCTAATCCTGGTTCTTGACATCACCTACCTCATGTTGTTCTTATGATTTTTATTCTTGTACATGGTTTCTATAAAGATTTTGACACCATCCTTCCCTCATGTTCACCTCTTATATGTGTGATCTTCTAATCCACGTGTTTTTGAATTTTCAACCTTGGCCATCAACAACCATAACTTCCAGCACTTATCACCTCACTCCACCCCACACAAAAATGGATGTGTGGTCCTATGTGCATTTTTTTTTAAATAATAAGTGGCTACCAACGCAAAAACATGCACAAAGCACAACAACAAGAAAGGGAAACACAAAGAAAGGAAACTACATCAAAGAAAATCCTAGGCTAACTGACAATATTTCCTTATTTACCAACACAAAGAAGACTTATTTATAGTAGGGCTTCAACCTACTCCCATTGAAATGGCTTGGCAACCATGTTCCATCCAACGCTTGTAACTGGAAAGGACATGACTAAAGTATATAGGATATAATTTACATCCCTAACCAATGGAATTTGAATTTCTCAGGATGGTGCAGAAAATTAGAATCATACAAGAGAACCATCTACCCAACCTCAAATTTCTTGTTCTTGATGTGTTTATCATGCCATGCCTTCTTCCTGGATTTTTATGTTTTCTGACTCCAACGAGAAATATCTTGTCTTTCATCCAAATCCATTAACTTGTCAATCCTCTCCTCAAGTGCTTGTTCATTATCTAACCCTCCTGCACACGCTATACACAACGATGGTAAACTGAATTCAATCGGTAACATAACTTTCATGCTAAACATCAATTCAAAAGGTGTGGCCTTGTTCAGTCTCTTATAAGTAGTTTGATATGACCATAACACAACATAAACTTTTTCATCCCAATCCTTTCTTCCCACATCACAAATATGGGTCAACGTGTGATTCAAAATTTTGTTAAATGCCTCAACAATCCCATTAGCTTGTGGGTGATAAGGGGTAGTCTTGTGATGGGACACCATGAATTATGCCAATAATATTCTAATCATCTCATTTAAAAAATGAGTACCCCTATCACTTCTTAAGCTCAATGGGCATCCATGCATGCTGATTATATTTTCCCATAAGAACATGGTTGTTGTCACCACTGTGTAATATATTGTAGGCACCGCTTCTTCCCACCTTTTAAGGTAATATGTGCATGTAATGATATAGTGCTAACATGTCCTTCGTGCGGTAAGATAAATAGGGCATACAAAGTCAATTGCCCATTTCTCAAATGGCTCTGCATTGAAAATTGGTCTTAATTTCATTTCATATCTTTTCCCTAGTTTACCAAGGCATTAGAAGTGGTCAGAGGCATTACAATAATCAATACAATCTTTGTAAACCATTTCCCACCAATATACTACTAGAATAATCTTGCACGTGGTTGCATTACTTGTATAGTGTCCCCATGCAATTCCACCATGAGCCTCTTTCATGATTGCAGTGCACTCATGCTCAAGCACACATCGACACAAAACCTCATCGCAGCCTAGCTTGTATAATTCTCCACTAATTAACATGTAGGGCTTGAAATGTATGGCTAGCTGCTTTCTCTCTAAAGTCTTCATTCCCTTTGGTGCCACACCCATTTTGAGAAAGCCAGTAATATCTTCCAAGTCAGAGGGCATGCGCTACAATCTAAACAGTTTTGCATTTGGCATTGTATCCTCAATACTCTGCACATCCTCTCCTGAGTCAATCCTTGATAAATGGTCAGGCCCCAAATTACTATTACCTAGTTTTACAAAAATTGTAAACTCAAACTACTGGAACAATAGGACCCACCTACATATGTACCCTTACAAGACAGGCTTGTTCACAAAGTAATTTAATGCCATGTGGTCCATGTAAAAGATAAAGGGCGTCACTATAAAATATTGCCTAAATTTGTGAAACATGTAGATTATCGATAATTCCTTGCACTCTATGGTAGTATAATTATGTTATGCTGGGGTTAGGTTCCTACTAGCAAAGCATAAGGAATAGTCAACAATTATCTCTCCAGGTTGTGCTAATATTACTCCAATCGTCATCCCTGAAGCATCAACATATACATGGAATGGATTATGCCAAGAGGGAAAGCGTAATATGGGAGCAATGATAAGCCTATTCTTTAATGCGTCAAATGTCATCTGCGGTGCCTCTCCCTAATGAAATGTACTTTTGTTTTTCAATAACCCTTCCAATGATGTGATGTTCTTGGAATACCTCGTATGCCCAAGGAATCTATGTACTGTGCACTGGTTGGTAGGCTCCCCTAATCCTATAATAATGGAAAATTTCACAAGATCCACCAGCAAACCTTCTTTACATACGATATGCCCCAACAGGGTGCCAAATGGAGGAGTGAAAACACATTTCTTAATGTTGAGAAATACACTTAACTGCTGACATATCTCAAACATCATCCTTATATTTTCACAATGGTCCCTTATTAATCCATATACTATCTAATCATCTAGGTAGACTTGTAGAAATTTATGGATGAAGTCCTAAAACGCCTGAACCATAATGCACGAAAACACCACAGGCACATTCTTCAGTCCAAAAGGCATGACTGTATAGGAAAATATTCCCCATTCAGTGGCAAAGGTTGTCTTTTCTTGGTCCTCATTTGCAATTATAACTTGATTATATCCTGAGAATCCATCTGTGAAATAATAGATCTCGTGCCTGGCTAATCCTTCCAGAATCTATTCAGTGAAGGGGGTTGGAAAAGGATCAATGACACACACCACATTAAAATCCCTATAATAAACAAAAATCCTTATTCTCCCATCCTTCTTAATGCCTATGACCATTGGACTTATCCACTCTGATTCCTCAACAACCTCAATGATGCCTAATGCAATCATCTTGTCAGTCTCCTCCTTGAATTTGATGCACAAATTCAAATTCATTTGATAAGGTCTTTTCCAAATTGGATGCACACCTTCCTTTAATTTTATCTTCATTTCTCCCAAGGAGTAGTGAAATCCATTAATTTCATGGTACCCACATGGAAACAAATCCTAAAATTCATGCAATAGATCAATAATCTTTGAAACCTCCCTTTCTGTCTAGTAATCTCCAATAGTAGCTTCCTTAGGTTCTGCCTTCAAACTAGTGTTAACCTTTTTGGTTTTTAGGGGTTCATGGTAGGTGCATGATTTCTCATCAACACTATCCATAACCTTGCATGTACTAAAAATATGGTCAACATCTAAGTTTTCCACCTCTTCACCATCTATCACGTAGAACAACATTCCTTTCTCTTTTTCCATGCATGCGCACTCAATTTGTACGTCTTCTGATTCTTCCTCATCGAAGCATGATTCTAATCCAGGTTCATCCAACAAATTTAGTACCCTTTCCTCCACCATGAGACTATCTCCCATAGTTAGGCACTTAAAAACCTATAGTTCCTCATTTATCAATGTCTTAGTACTTTGATACTTGAAAGCTTGAAGGAGATCAACAGTCAACTCCTGCCAGTTTCCTATGTGATGGTGAAACTATGAGTGAATGTACCATGTGCGCGTGCATCCCTATAAGGTGGGGTAAAAATTATGAACCCATAAATATGGGGGCAAGGATTCTACGCCTTCCATCCAAGCCTTCTCACATGCCTAGATGTGAAATGAGGTGGGTTCCTTCCCATGATAATATTGTATAGAGGTAGGTGCATTACTTCAAAGAAACCTAATAGAGAATACGATTCTCACCTCATTATACTCTAGAAGGTTATCACGATGGGTCGCCCACTAATGTGCTGTAGTGTGAGAAAAATATAGCTAGGCATACTTCTCCTTTAGACCCCACAGCTCCACCGGGTCTCCATTTATCGTAGGAAAACATCAGGGTTGGATCCCCCAGTGTAAATTTGTAACTATTTTCCTCCCAGATGCCTGAATGAGTGTGCCTTTGTTACTCTCTTCATTGAGCCCTTAACTTCCTTTTGACTAACTCATATGTCCCATGCACCAATTTTTCACATGTCAAACTAGTTGTATCACTTATAAATTGAGCATCTTCCCACTGAATAACACCTTCTTTTATTGGTTGTACAAACCAAGGGCCCCCTGATAGTGTGCACATAGATTCTATCGAGGTCTTCTTCCCCCAAGGGCTCAGTATAGAGCACTGAATTCCCATCCATCAAAGGAATGATAACACGATCCTCTTTGTTCTTAAAACTTATATACCCCTTATTGAAACCTAATTCAACATTGTTCTTATAAAACCAAGAGTGACCAAACAATGCTGTAAAGTTATCTGCCTCAGCAAGCGCCAAGAATTTGAAGTATCTAATGAAATTTCCCCTTGGATAGTGATAGTAACATCCTTTAAAATAACAATGGGAATTTCCTTTGTCTTGTTAACCATACAAAAAAATTGAAGATGGTTGTAATGGTGGCCTTCCCATTTGATTCCATATGTCTAGGGTGAGATCATTAACTTCCACGCCCATGTAAATCAAAATATTACTTAAGAGCCATCCATCAATAACTGCATTCAAGGTAATCTCCTTATCATAATCAAGGTTGTGGGGAGGTAGATTAGCATGAAAAACTTGCTTCTCACTCTCTCCTCCAACACTAGGTACTTTATCTCTCAACCATTCTCCTAATAGAGGGATGATATTCTCTTTACGCAACATCTTACACACTTCTATGACATCATCTATATCTTCCTAAGGGAACTGAACACTTTTCTTCTACTCTAACTTCCTAGATTTCTCTTTTAGAAATTGAATTTCCCTTTAAAGACTTTTAGTTACTTCCATGGTCTCTTGATATACTTCCTTCTAATGGGTAGGGTCCGAATACTTCACATGTACTACTTCTTATCTTGTAATAAGTGGTCTCTTCTTTGGTATCTCCTTGGTGCGCATAGCCTTAGCTCGCATCGTCACGAGTACAAGTTCTAACTCTAACTCACGTGCCACCCTTGGCATCCATTGTTTATCAAAACACTTTATGCTCACCATCCCAATGACCTTATCCTTCTGCTGCTTCTGGCTCATTTGTTCAAACAATTCCAGGAATTCGTCAAACTTGTGTTTTTTCCCACACCAAGAACATTGTAACAAATCGGGACACTCATGCTTGTAATGTTATATAGATCCACAATTATAGTAGGTTCCATGAGGGAAATCAATCCTTCAACCCCCACAATTTCCATGACCTCTAAATCCTCGAAAGCCTCTTCCTCGACCATCTCCTTCCACATGACCTTCATAATGATGAACATCATCCTTGGGGCTAATAGTAACACTAGTCTAGAACACAGCAATATTAATGCCATCATGTATTTGGTCAATTAATCTACAATCCTTAGTGTCATGAGTAATAGAGGTGCAAATTTTGCAATAGCAAGACACATTCTTATGGATCGCGTTCTGCAGTAGCAGACACCTACTTACATCATGATCTCCATGGTAAATCTCACAGTCTACCATCATCACATGTACCAATATTCAACAAAAACTATCCTTCGTATGCCCTTCTACCTAAAAATCCATACCCCATAACCTGTTGCGAGTCTCATGAGCTAAGTTCGCAGACAATTTCTCCAGATTTTTTGCCAATGCAACAATTTGGGCTTCTAGGAATAGAATAACTCATGTATCAACACTTCATAATGCCTTAGCACAAAAGGAAACCTCCAAGGCCTCATCTAGATCTATGAAAGTCTTATGTGAAATTTCCTTCGTGAATGGTGTGATAAGCCCTTCGACAAACCACTGAGCATGTTACAAAGGGTGAATGACATAAGATAACTTGGATAAGAGAGTCTTGAAACATGCATCACACTCCTACACAATCTTCACCATTCCTTGTTGATTCTCCTTCAACATGCAGATGATTTTCTTTTCAAACTCAGCTATGTGGAACTCCACCAAAAAGGTATTACGTAGCACAATGTAATCCACCAATGTCTAGTGTGGGTCAAACTTCCTATACCTGCTATGCACGTGTCTTTGGAATGTGGTTACAAACTGACTTGCCTTCCACTCTAGGGTAGTGATTCCCTTCATGCGCCATAGTAACTCACACTTGTGTACATGTTTTATGACATCCTCAATGCCCTTGTAATTAGGTAAGTGGAGGGACATCTCATAAAACACTTGTTGATGGTGTTGTGGACCTTGTCTGCCAGATCTAGAACCTTGATTCCCTCCAGTGTTACCTCCACCACAAAACCCACTAGATCAACTAGTGTGAACTCCTCCTATCATAGGTAAGGGGCATAACATAGTTGCAACATGTGATCCCACCATTGTGCTAAACTACACATTGACAGTTTGTGATACCGAACCACTCCCAGATGTGTATCTCACACTGCTCCCATAAATGATACTCAAACCTTGTGATCCCACACCTTTCCCAAATAGTTTACTAGACAGAATAACCCCAAACACAGGAAATGAATATGCAAACATAGATGTACAAAATGAAAAATTATACCTCCTAGGTGTAACTCAGCTACCAATACTGATACCAACTGGATTATCAAATTTTTTCTCAAGGAATAGAAAACTAAGTGCAAGGGTCTGGTCACCATGTGGGTTAAGATGTGCACATATGGATCTTCTCCTTTCTTCATATGACAAGCTCTCTCCAGAAGCTGAGGGGGTTTCTCTTCCACGCTTTCCAAGATGGGGTAACTCAGAATTCTTAGGTTCCACGTCCTTCGCGCGAACCTCAAATTCTTCCTATAATGTCTACCTCTATAAATCCATCTCTCCTATAGCTTCGTACTATCTTTCCAACTCTTTCTCCCATTCTTCATTATACTTGAACCACCTCTCCTCTCTCTCCATTTCCACCACAAGGTCCGCCATCCTCTACCATGCAATCTTTCAAGCCTTGCTCCTAGCAGGAGTTTAGAAAACCATGGGAAATTCTTCTAAACTCAAATTAATGACCAAGATCTTGATAGCCAATCGAATAGCATGCAAGAACGATCCTCTAGGATCCCTCAAGAAATCAAACTCAGCAATCTCCAGGAAAGAATTTGTATAAATAGCGTATTCTAAGGTATAACTAGTCAGCAATCTACTCCACCAGTGATCAAAAACATGGGTCCATGTCCAGATCAAAATCATGCAACCAATGATATTCCTCCTGGGTCCAAACACAAGGTTATAGTATAACCTTGACCTTGATGCATATGTTGATAGCCATTCATATAACTCTACTGGGAAGCAGTAGAAAAAGGTCTCATATAAATCATGATATAGGTGATCCTCTACCCATTTACGTGCATCAAACTCAAGTCCAGTTTTAAATTTTTGAACAAACTCATCCTCAATGTTTTTGAGCCATGATTTGACACTATCCAAGGTCAAGTGATCCATCATTACACATTTCTCTCACAATAGATTCAAAACAGGTCCCAACAATGGAACCAAGATGTAATCATTATTTTATCCTCATTACCTCTTTTTAACCCCAAGCACACTGACCTATCACCTAGCTTACACTAGGCGCTCACCTGAGGCACTTGTGAGCATCAAGCCCCTCCTTTATGTGAGCTTTGCGAGAGAGTTCCAACATTAATGAAATATTATTTGTAGAAACAAAAGCACATGCATCTAGTTAAAAGGAAGAAGATATAACTAACAGATATACACATAAATTCATGATAACAACCTATTCGTACACCTTAGATCTCATGACGAATAATGTGTCATCTATTTGATCCTCTAGTCCTGTGAGAATGTCACATCGAATATTGTCCATGGTGGGATGGGGATCAGAATGAGGTGGTGGTCCATAAGTTGGTTGAGGTCTAGTTGGTATGTGGGAGGGATGGCGGTTCTTAGAGGAATCCACTTTACCCTTTCTATCATGTGAAGAGAACTCGGGAATTGGGCATCTACTACGCATGACCCAATAGTCTACGTCGTAATGCAAGAATTAGCCATAGTGTGAACAATAAAGTGGGGCTGAGGTAGAAGGACGTGTAGCCTTCCGAGATCGATCTCTTTTAACCTCATATTCAATATTCTTCATGTGTCTTTCATAGTCTTTGTAATGAGATACATCATGCCTTTGAGCCTCATGCCATGTATAATATGGCTCTGCCTTAAAGGGCCAAGGAGCCATAAGGGCGAAAGGTAGGGGAGGATGGAAATTGATACTATTGGTTGACATGGATGATTTCGGCACATCTTGTAGTTTGTAATCCATAAGGGCATAAGTTTCATAGTCAAAACTAGAAATACACTCCCCTTCATTTATATGAGGAGGTACATCATGTGATCTAGTAGTGGAATTGTGAGGAGAGGGCAAGGTTGGTGAAGTTGTTTGAAGCTCAAGCACTAGTCTGTTAGGAGAAGGCTCAACTGAGTGTGAGAAGTCTTATTGTATAAGAATGGTGTTCACATAATGAGTGAGTGTTGTTTGAATGGTGAGTTGGTAACACCGGACTTCTCTATCCCAAATTTGGGCATAACTGGCCAAATGGGGATCATCCAAAGCATAACCATCGTCGTAGTCATGAGTAGAGATATCTATCATACAATATTCAAATGTGGTTTCTAATTGAACTATTTTCTCTAGTAGAGGTGGAGGTGTACATGAGATGGTAACAGTAATGGACGACTCCTTATTATGAGGCCAAAAATTTGGATGAAGTTGAGATATGATGAGATCTGGTAAATCTGAGGTGTTGATCCTAACAATGATCTCATTAGGCTCATCATCATCAGAATCCAATAGATAAGGAGGCATGTACTCAACCAATTTCAGATGACCCACATTTCCACAAAGAGACTCAACATGATAGTTAAAGTGCTAATCTTCGCGAAAAGGGATAGGAGATAATTCTTCAAGGGTCAGGAATTTATATGTCCTTGTTTTTTGAAGAGTGTCATAGTTCCAAGGATTTGGGTCTCCTTGAATCTTATAGATTTCCCCTTGATGAGAAAATTTGACACATTGGTATGCATAGCAAGTGACTGCATGCATACAATGGGTCTAAGGTCAACCTAAGAGGATATTATAAGATAAGGGGAAATTAAAGACCATGAATTTTACACTTATGATCCTAGGAGGAATAGTGATGGACAACCAAATGCAACCCATGGAAGGAATCTGATGATGATCACATCCGTGGAAAGTAGTATGTGTGGTTTTTAGGTTGTCTATTCAGTAATCAAGAGCTTTGATGAAATATGAGGACGTCAAACTTGTGTTAGCACCTTCATCGATGAGGGAATGATTAAAACCATGTCTTGACTGATATGTATGGAAATGGAAAATGGAGGATCGTTTTCCTGAAGCAAGAGTTCATCTAGAATCATAATAGCTACGAGAAAACATATACAAGTTTGAGTGTTTGTGGTAAAATTTGTACAAATAGAAAGCTCCTCATATTGATGACAAATGTTTTTTTCCAAACCGTACAATGTATAAAAATTCCCCAAAGTAGGAGGAAAAGTGATGTTCATATAAAATATAGAAGTCATGAGGTACTTGCGGTGGTGAGGTGATGTGCACAAAATCTCTAAAAATAGAACATTTCTCAACAACTGAGAAAGTTCTTCCAGAGGATGTCACTCATCATGGTTTGAATGAACATCAGGCTAAGAGAGTTGATGATCATCATAAAAAGGCTCAGAAGTTGGAGGAGTAATAAGGGATGATTTGGAAATTTATTTTTGTTTATGTTTGACATCATCGGCCAGACCGAAGGTTTCTGTGATTGAAGGAAGGGTTTTAGACACCCTGGTCCCTGTAGTAGTTTTTGCAAAGGGGCTGATGGTGTTTGCAAAAGATGGGATTTTATATTTGGGAATCTGATTTTGAAAGACACAAGGGTAGACTACCATGTGAGTCCATGATATAAATGAATGAGGATTTTCAGGTTCTATGTATGTTATAACATGCCTCACATCATTAATGATAACCATGTTTTCAGGAGGATGATCATGATCAACTACATTTTTTGTAGCATTTTATGATTTCTTAGAAATTTTTCTCGTACTATAGTTAGGCATAGGATCAAATAAGAATTTGAGTTCTTCGTTAGCTTGGTTAATAGCATTATGATGATATTTTTGTTTTTGGGCATCACGATCCTTGACCTCTTTTGTCAAACATTCTCTAGTGGTGGCATCATGATCAAATTAAGGACCTAGGAAGAATTCAATGGAATCTGTGCTAAGGCCATGATAATTTTCATGAGAATGGCCCCAATTAGTGTGCCACCAAAAAAACTTGTTCTCATCATGTCATTAAGGGAATGATCAAGAAGGATCAAGGATTTGACTAAATGGCTTAGGCATGTGTTGTCTCAACTCATACTTGGTCAATGGTTAATAATAAACAAGTTTTTTATTATTATTCTTAGATTTCTGATCAATATTGAAGACATTCCTACTTGAATAATCCATAAGAGGAAGTGTATCTCAGACTCCTCCATCTGTAGCATTCTTTTTATTTTATATTTTAAGGATTTTCACTTGTTTGGTTGCTCGTGCTTTAGGTGGATACTTCTCGAACTCCCTCATGAGGTATTCTTGCCTTTTATCTTTTCCAAAAGCTTCATCTAAGGAAGTAGGAGACAACCACCTAACCTTATATTGAAGCATAGGTTCTAGAGCTCGAAGGAAAAGTTGGAATAGGCTATCATCTGGCATGTTATGTTCTAAAATAGTAAACAAAGTCTTTAAACCTTTGATAAATGCTTGTGTTGACACATTATTATGTTGTTGATAATTAATGAAAACATTGATATTATTCTTAGGTAGGTCATGATATTGGAAATTTTTGACTAAGGTTATTAAAAAATATTCTAGCTCCACTATGGAGTTAGGGGATAAAGTATGATACCAAACTAAGGCATCCCTAGTAAGAGCCTTCGCTAAAATCTTAGTAGCAGTATAGGAGTTAAATTTAATCCATTCCTTGTAAATATTACTAAAATATTTGATGTGGGGAGTTGGATTGGTTGATCCATCATAGGAAATGGAAGGGGAAATGCCTCCAATATCCATGCTAGCAATATAGGGTGCTAGAGGCTCTTGTTCGATTGCCCAAAATGGAAAATAGGTTCCTCATTAGGTACATTTTGTAAGGGAGGGGAAAATGCACCCCCAGATCCTGAGTTAGGATGGTAAACCATTTGAACCATGTTAGTTTGCATTTGGAGAAGTAGAGTTGTAGTAGCGGTTTGTTGTTAGCTCATTTTTTCTATGAGCTGAAGGATGAGATTAGTAGGGTCAGAAATAGAGGCATTCTTGGATGAGCCTATCATAGGAGACTTCCCACTTTCTACCCTACTATTAAGTTACATAGATATGAAGTCAAGAATATGTTTATAGATCATTGATTTGGGTTCCCCCTTGTATTGAGGAAATTTGTTGAGGAACTTTTGGATATCAGGTGGAATATCAAAGGTATCATCAATTTTATCATATTCCTCTTCATCCAATAAGGTGTTATTATTACGGGTGTTATACTTATTTCTATTAGCTCTTACCACATAAGAGTTTGTGTAGAAAATAAAATTGGATTTTGGGTGATTGGTTTCTGGAAATGACCGCACATCAGAATTAGAGAGCCTCAACCCTAGATACTCCATGATGGAGAGATGATTAGGTCCAGAAGAAGCTCTAAAATATAGGCTAGTGACACAATCACCCTTTTAAAAATGGTTACACAAGAGATGAAGGTGCCTCGGATGAAATATGGAAAAAATAAATAGGATTGACCCTACACAAAATTAACACAGGGGCCGAAGGCATTTGGGAAAATTGGTTTTCAAGGTTTTTCAAGATTTTTAATGGCTAAAATAAGATAAAACTAAAAATGGATGCTTTTAATGATTTGTGCTCGATAAAAAGGTACATAAGGATATTCATGTCAGGTTCAACAAGGATGTATGATAGGTAAAAATGTGTTTAGACAACATGCACTTCTATCATCTGTTCAACTAGGGTATCAAGGCAACAAGTAAGAGACACACAAAGACTAGCACACAACAGATGTAATTAAAAGTGGGTACATGAACTGCTAAAATATCATACCCAAAGGTAAGTAACCCTTACACTAGGTCAACCTAGGGTTTCCAAGGTCCAAGATCGAGAAATAGGAAGGAACCATATTGGGGTATCAATACTATGGGGGTGATTAGAAACAAATAAAAAATGCAAGATCTATGCTAACCAAAGTAAAAAATGCAACATAAGATAAAGATATGACTAAAAATATGCTAAACTAACATGTGCATAAGATGATAAACTAACATATGCATAAGAAAAGAGATATGAGAATAATCTATGCAAAATGAAAAGTTGAGTTAGAACACTTACCTGTTGGGGGAATTCAGTGATGCATTTATTTCCCAAAGAACCATGCACTAAGAGAGAATACATTTTGGGTGGAGAAGGGGAAAAAATTCTATCCTAACTCATTATAGGTGACCTGTGATTGAAAAAAAACCATTCCAAAAATAAGAAGATCCAATCCAAGCGTTAAGGTACAAGAAACCCAAGAGCTGAGTGAGATGATGCAAGTTGACACAAAAGAGTAGAGCAATGACGAGTTCTTATATATCTTTGTGTTGTGTCATTTTTTTATGTGTGATTGTATTTTTTATATTTATACTGATTCCATCACTCGCGGGAAAATGCATCAATAAGGAATTTGAAAATGCACCAATGTAATCGCCCACGGGTGATGGCATCAACTAGGGAGGGGAAATGGTAAGTGGTGTGTGAAATGTGTTGTGAAGAACAAAAGTAATTCAAGGAAAAAAATTATATGGTCATGTGCAAGTAAGGTGTTAGAAGGGTGCAAAGTAAAGTAAGAATATAAGAGAAAGTGAGGTGCATATATAGGACCAAAATCTATTCTCTCTCCATGTATCATCCCTAACCTAATGATTATGTGAAGAACCATACCCATATCTTAGAACAATCACCTTAAGGAACCCATTCCTAGAAATAGATGTATTAATGACCTTTAACTTGGAAGAGAAATTTTTAGTAATATGTATGAAAGGATAAAGTGTGAAAACTTAGGTGTATACAATATGTAGTAGTATAATGTACAAGACTAAAAATGAGGAAAAGGTTTACAATAGGTATACTATTCTGATTGATTAAATTCCAACGTTAACCATTCATAATTAAAATAATTCATTCATACTTGAAATTATTAAAATGAGGGATAAACAATAATTTATTTCTCAAATACATAAAAGGAGAGAGAAACTTAGCTATAAAAGGAAGAACATGGATGATCTAGGTATGCAATATAGTGGAACAAGCTAATCAAAAGCTCACTACTACACAATGTGCAAATAAAGCCATATTTTGGGTTATTTTTTATGTCAGAAATTTACTTTTTTGGTCATTTTTTGTGTGTTTATTGCAAGAAATGGTGTCAAAGGTTGCAACAAAAAAATGATGTTGCTAGAAAATTTTATTTATGTCAAATTAGTACCAAATTTGTGTTGCTTTTGCATCAAATTTGTTCTTCTTATGTGATGCATTTGTGTCATCTATTCATGACACTAACGAGACCACTATGAAAATTGCAAATGGTACAAATGTGACACAAAGTCCCTTTAAAAAATGCAATATAATAATTCAAATACGAAATAATTATATAGCAAATACATTTTATTTTTTAAATATATATTCCAATCCTCATTAATTTGTGTAAATGTTACTATGATCTTATTAATTATGTTTGTTCAAGTGGTATTTAATATTTTTTACATTCGATAACTTTGTTGTACATTTACAAACATCATATATGATTTAATGTAAATTGAATTAAATATTATTTTCATAGTAACTACTATAATGAATTATGTACAAATGCTAATATACAGTAAGACAAGCAAAAATGCATGTGCAATATGAAACCCTAAGCAAGAGAGGGAGATAGAGAGACTTAGTTGATTCCAAGAAAATTGGAGGTAATATGAGCAGATGAATAACTAGAACATATTGTAAACAATTCCATCACTGTAAACTGGAGGCTATGGAACTTGGAGATGTGTCAGACAAAAGTTCCCATGGGAGAAGAGGAGCGCCTAGGAACTAGTGTCTATTTTGGGTGCTAGTGTATGTATGAATGATCAGGATCTGGTATTTTCTATACAGGAGGAGTTTCACTGTTAGTATCATTTTTTCACTCTTGTTTTGTTCCAATGTCGTCGGTTGTACATATAACCTGTAAAATAGATGGATAGCTACACATACCCACAAACCACATTAAACCTAAAAATAAATATGCATAATGGGGAGTCAGAATGACCTTAATGATCACTCGAAGAGTGATTTTATGACTGAGAAATGAAGTACATCTCAGACTCCATGTAGTTATTGATGAAGTGTGTGTAATGATACCTTAGGATGCCCTTGTGCAAGTTGCACAATGATAGTGGGCTAGAATTAGAATGTAGCAAATGTATAGAATGTGTGGGATGGAATAAAATAGACTTCCCGTCCTATGCTATATATGCAGAAGTGATGTAACCCTTTTCCCTTGAGTGAGTGTGCTATATGGATGCCTTTGATTCTCTTGTGTCTTTGATTGCCGGTTTAGGTATTTATATGTAATGCTCAGTGCTTGGTTCTTTATTTTGAAAACATAACTATGTCTTATATGATTCCCTTGTTTGAATTTTGTAATTTACAACTGAAAGACCTACCCAAAATAGTAAAAAGTAATTAATAAACAAATGGGATCCAAAAGGATAAGAAAAGGGTAAATAAGGAAAGGAGCGCCCAGAAGGACAGGAGCGCCTGACACTAGTGTCCCTCATGGGTGCTAGTGTCCGAGGCCATAGAAATATAAAACTGTCAAATTCTAGAAAGAGTGCAAGATGTATAAAGCCAATAAAGGTGAAAAATACAAGGGAAAAGGCTAAAGGGAGTTGTCAATTAATATTTTTCTTGCTTAGTAATCATTTAAATGCTAGCATTTTAGTATTCATTTAAATGCTAGCATTTAAGTACATAGATTTTATGTCTACATTTTCCCCCCAATTTATGTTGTTGAGTGAATAATCAACAACATAAATTAGATAGAAGATGCGTACCTTATGTCCTATAGAGAGTACGGAGAATAACATGCCAAGTGGACAAGTGAAGCATGATGTGATCACAAAGTGAAGCGTGGAGAATAGGAAATGGAAGTGGACCCTAGGGGTGAAATGTATGCATAGCTTGTACCTATTGTTGTGCTTGAGCTTGCTGATGTAGGCTTATTATTATTGCGTATTAAGGAAAAACCTGTAAAAGAAGAGCAAGAAAGTAGTCAAAGTTTGAAAAATCAAAGTAACATGTGTATAAGTAAAAATGTGAGAGTATGTAAAAGGAAAGTGTGCATCTGATGTATAATATTATAAGAGAGAGAAAAATTATCCTGATTTGCTTAGAGTTGTTGATTTTTTTTCCGATGGTGAGTTTTTTGGGCAATCTCACGCTAAGAGTGATTTTTTGGGCAATCTCACACAAAGAGAACTTTTTTGGGCGATCTCATGCCAAGAGCAAGTTTTTTGGGCGATCTCATGCCAATAGTGAGTTTTTTGGGTGATATCACGCCAAGAGAAGAGTATTAGGGAGAGAATTCTAGGATTTCTCTCCTTCTAAGACTACTTCCCAAATAAGCACCACTGTAGATCATACGTCTCAATTAGTCCCGTTTGTTTCGTATTGTAACGAATTGTAGGAGATAGAATACATTCAATAATTAGATGTAATTTCATGCTACTGGAGAATTGTGTTGAAGACTATGTTATACTAAGAAATTACATGTTTATGCCCCCATGACATTAACACCTAGGGGAGGACACAAGTCCCAAGTGCTACTTTTTGGGTCTGGGCGCTAGTTTATGTTCTATGTGTAAGGTCCAAGTTTGGTTCTGGACTATTTTTTGACTATATACCTATGTTGATTCTGTACTATTCTAATCTATATTGTAGCTTTGAGTTGCTAAATGGGTGATTTGTTCACTCAATGTATTCCCCCCTCATTTGGGGTGCATGCGAAAACTATAGGATAATGCGGTCCAAAGGAGATCACCCAATACTTATCTAAAGTGGATGCATGTATGGGATATGGGATGTGCATGGTAGAAACCACGACACATGTAAAAAATATAGGCTATTAGAAAGTGTTAGTAGTAATATTAGCTAGCATGTAATAGAAAGAAAGTGTGAAAATAAGATGGACCGTGAAAAAAAAAAATTCATACATGGGACATCGCTCACAATGTCACAAGACAATCAAGGCTGAAGAAGCCAAAATCATATAATGATCAAACAAGACATAGGGCATAGCCCACAAACAATAGAAAATAATAACAAGAAAATACTGACAGATAGCCATGGTTGTATGTATCCTACAAAATAAATGGTACACATGAAGAACCAATTAACATGTTAGAAAGATAAATATTATGTCAAAGCATATACATAACAATGAAAAGTAAAGTGACATGAATGAGAATTAGTAAATAATGTAACAATATAACCTATGATAAGTGTAAAATGAGAGTAGTAAATGTAGATTCCCCCTAGGATCCTTGAAAATACAGGTAAGGTATTCAATGTCAAACAACACACATTGTGTAAGGAGTTGTAAAATATATGCATTCACTTCCAGAGACAAGTGAACACACATGTGTATATGATAAAGATAATGACATACTGAATATCCGTCTAACATAGTAAACAAAGTAAAAGATGTAAGTAATATAAGCTAGCAACAATGAATGTAACCAAGATATACAAATGATGTATGAGTGTGATGGTATAGTATGCAAGATGTGAATAAGGGAGGAACCGTGTTTCACCCTAGTGGATGTGTATGAAATGAGGATTATTTATAAATTCCCCCTCAACAGTAAAGAATGAACCATAGAACAAGAGTGTGTTATTGGGAAATAAGTGTGCTGTGTGATAGTAGATGCTAGAAAATATGTATTGTGAAGCATAGAGCATGAAGTATGTAAAGTGAGGTTCATTGATGTAGTATTCCCTTAACATTCAAGTGTGAACCATAACACAAGAGTGCATCATCAGGTAATGATGGTACAATGTGTGTACTAAATATATAAGTATGCGTATAAATATTAGGCATGAAGCACAAAGCATGAAGTGTAGTAGTAGACACTAGGGACAACAGATAGTGCTATAAGGGAGGGGGGAGCAAGTGTGATGCCCCTAAGTGTGCGAGGGGTGAAGAATCAAGTAAAATCATCAAGGAGATCGTCAGTGTTAGATTTGTAACCGATAAGATTTGGAGTGGATACATAGTAGGAAATAAAATGAGGCTGATCATAGAGAGATCCAATACAAACGTAAATTATACATTCCCATAACATATTCCTCATCAGTAAAAGGAGGTTGTGAACAATCACGTGCATACCAACAAGTAAGATTTTGTGTATAGCCAGTGAATAAATCATTGCATATAGAGACACAACCAAAAGGCATTGTAAATGAGATATCAATGTGATTGGGATCAAGAATGCCACCAATATAGTCAAGCCAAGACTGTCTAAGGGTGAGTGGAGAAGAATGGGGTGCATGTGCAAGAAATACTAACAAATGGAAGACACAGAGACTATATGTATCAATAATGAGAACGTTATTTTAAAAATTACTATAATATTTCAAATTATATGAATAGAATATTTGAAAGTCAATTTTTTTACCTACATGATTTTAACAATTATATAGGAAATTAATGACATCTTACTAGCACAAACCCATGAGAATGTTCTCATTTGTTGAATGCATTGGTGTTCCATCCTAGGGTTTTGAGTTGTCCCCACACTTATTCAGTGTCTTTAAATTCATACATCTTATCCTATAAAAACTAAGAAAAGTTACATATATAATTGAGATATGAATTAATAAATGTTGTATACTAAAATATTGAAATAAACTTACAAATATGCAAACAAACTCATCTATGCTCATTTGTCCCAAATGACGAGTCATGAACTTTCCCTGATTCTTTTTTTCTTGGTGGGATTTTTCGTAGATAATTTCAAACCCTATATTAATATCAATAGAATATCAAATTTATTGAATTAATGAATTTGACGAAAACACATTTTTAATTTTTTATATTATTTTTTTCAAATTACCAAAAGCTCGTTCTGTGTCCCATTTGAGCCACTTTTCACATTATATTTTCCAAAAAAATGCATTCATGTTAATAGGTTAGTGTGTTAGTCTCTCCTCATGTGTATTACCCATGTAATTATCCTGCATATTAAACTGGTCATAAATTAATATATAATTTAAATCAAATATAAAACATCATAATAGTTTATTTTATTGTCATACCCATATATGTCACCTCATCCTCCTAGGTGCCTTTGTTGTAAATTTTTCAATAATGTCCACATCATAGTAGGCATTACAAAAAATTGTTAGTACACACAACTAAGCATTTATTATGTTTAATTGGTTGCAATTTTTATTATGTTTAATTGGTTGCAATTTTTATTCCAAGTGGTAATTCTTCAGTAAATAGTACTTTTTATCGCATAATAATTCTTTTTTTAAGTACATACAAGAAAATAATGAAATAAAAATAATTTAAATTTTTGATAACTTGTAAAAATATAATTAAATTAAAACAAAATGCAAACTAATACTTACTTGCCACGAACATATTTTATTATTTTTATGCCATTATTCATGTATAATTTCATATTCAAACTCCATCATACTCAATACTTGTACTTGTTTAGTGTTAGAAGAGATGAACAGTCCTCTTTAGAATCAGGTGGAAATTTTGTATCCCCCGACATTGTTGTAGGAAAAATCTCCTCAACCCTTGTGGGGGGGGTATACTGTCATTTAAATTTATGAGCACTAGATTGAAAAAGTTGCATGTAAGATGTTTGCATTGAAGACAATGATATGTGATTATACAATAAATTAAAATTTTCAAATAAATTCTTAAAATAAGTTATGAATATGACTAAAAATAATATAGAAATAAATATCATTTTACCTTCGTGCCTCCCTTGAAGCAAGGGAGCCATGATAGGCCACCTCATAAATGTCACAACTTATGGATATTGAATCACGATATGTACAACGTTGTGATAACACTGACACTAAAGAGGATATGAAATTCTAAGTTAAATATAAATTCCAATAAATAAAAAAGATAAAATAAATTTTAAAAATAATTTCAGAATATAACTACAAATAATATTGTAAAACAATATTTTAACTCTTTTCCTTCCTTGAATCAAGTGAAACATGATAAGATACTTCAGAAATATCATCACTTTTGAATCACTGATCATGAGATGCAAAGGATTACAAATACAATGACACTAAAGAGGAGGATATGCAATGATATGATAAATTTTAAAATCCAATAAATTTAAATTGGTAATAAATTATTGTAGACACCATAATTAGGTCACTTTAATTCCCATATTGTGTATGTACCCTATGACACCCCTTCGTAATCACACACATTTAATACACCCTTTTACCTACTTACATTCACCATTTTACCACTCACAACCACCTGTAACCATAAAAAAAACTAAAAAAATAAAAAAAACCACCTAACCTCCCAAAAAACCTACCTATGAGTTCAAAACAACCCTAAACCACCATAAAATCCAAAAAAATGGTAAAAGGAATTGGTTGAAACAAAATTCAGCCATTCTCCTCGAATTGGATAGAAATCAATGTAGTTTCCCACAATCAACACCGATCGGTGTCGATTAGTGGTGAAAACCATTGAAACGATTGATCTTTAAAAACCAACTGGAGGCCTTTCCAAGGATTATGACATCAATTCTGGACATCCAACAGGTGACATGCCCAAGACTCTTCAACCTCTTTGCATTCAAGTAGACATGAAAGTATCAGGATCTCTCTTGGCTTATACTCCATTTGGAGAAATATACTTCATCCACAAATCATCCAGATGTTCATACCAAACCAGGTATGCATTCATGTGAATTATAAAAACTACTATTCTTAAAGTATCAATCATGGTTTCATCCAATTGTTTTAAAACACACAAATCCTGAATCACCTCTTTTGTATGGAATTTTCCTTTTAAAATCATCTATGTGATCTTTGTGCATTCCATTTAGTAATCGATAATGATCTAGGTGATCGACATCAATCTACTAGATCAATATCTATTTATGTTAAAATAATTTACATCTTTAATAATTTCTGACATATTCTCGTAATATTTTATAATCATGGATAACCATTTGTTTCTTGTAAACTCGTACTTGTTAGCGAATTTTCCAAAAAAAATGCAGTCATGTTAATAGGTGGTGTGGTAGTCCCCTCATGTGTATTACCCCCTGTAATTATCCTGCATATTAAACTGGTCATAAATTAATAATAATTTAAATCAAATATAAAACATCATAATAGTTTATTTTATTGTCATACCCATATATGTCACCCTCATCCTCCTAAGTGCCTTTGTTGTAAATTTTTCAATAATGTCCACATCATAGTAGGCATTACAAAAAATTGTTAGTACACACAACTAAGCATTTATTATGTTTAATTGGTGCAATTTTTATTCCAAGTGGTAATTCTTCAGTAAATAGTACTTTTTATCGCATAATAATTCTTTTTTTAAGTATACAGAAAATAATGAAATAAAATAATTTAAATTTTTTGATAACTTGTAAAAATATAATATAAATTAAAACAAAATGCAAACCTAATACTTACTTGCCACGAACATATTTTATTATTTTTATGCCATTATTCATGTATAATTTCATATTCAAACTCCATCATACTCAATACTTGTACTTGTTTAGTGTTAGAAGAGATGAACAGTCCTCTTTAGAATCAGGTGGAAATTTTGTATCCCCCGACATTGTTGTAGGAAAAATCTCCTCAACCCTTGTGGGGGTGGTATACTGTCATTTAAATTTATGAGCACTAGATTGAAAAAGTTGCATGTAAGATGTTTGCATTGAAGACAATGATATGTGATTATACAATAAATTAAAATTTTCAAATAAATTCTTAAAATAAGTTATGAATATGACTAAAAATAATATAGAAATAAAATATCATTTTACCTTCGTGCCTCCCTTGAAGTAAGGGAAACATGATAGGCCACCTCATAAATGTCACAACTTATGATATTGAATCACGATATGTACAACGTTGTATAACACCTGACACTAAAGATGATCTGAATACTCATTTAAATATAATTCCAATAATAAAACAGAAAAAATAAATTTTAAAATATTTCAGATATAACTACAAATAATATTGTAAAACACTATTTTCAACTCTTTCCTTCCTTGACTCAGTGAAAACATGATAAGATACTGTCATAAATATCATCACTTTGTGAATCACTTGACAGGAGATGCAAAGGCTTACAAATACAATGACACTAAAGAGGAAGGATATCAATGATATGATAAATTTTTAAAATCCAATAAAATTTAAATGGTATAAATTTTGTAGACACCAAATTAGGTCACTTTAATTCCCATAATTGGGGTGTAATGGGACGGCACCTATGACACCCCCGTCGAATCACAGCACATTTAATACATCACCCTTTGTTGCATACTTACTTCACGCATTTTTAACACGCACCAACCACCTTAACCATAAAAAAAACTAAAAAAAAGGTAAAAAAAACCACGGTACCCTCAACCATCCAAAAAACCTACTATGAGTTCAGAACAACACTAAACCACCATAAAATCCAAAAAAATGGTAAAAGGAATTGGTTGAAACAAAATTCAGCCATTCTCCTCGAATTGGATAGAAATCAATGTAGTTTCCCACAATCAACACCGATCGGTGTCGATTAGTGGTGAACCATTGAAACCGAATTGATCCTTTAAAAACCAACTAAGGCCTTTTCCCAAGGATTATGAAATCAATTCTGACATCCAACAGGTGACATGCCCAAGCTCTTCAACCTCTTGCATCAAGTAGACATGAAGTGATCAGAATCTCTTATTGGCTTATACTCCATTTGGAGAAATATACTTCATCCACAAATCATCCAATGTTCATCCAAACCTAAGGTATGCCATTTCATTTGAATTTATAAACTACTATTCTTAAGTTCAATCATGGTTTCATCCAATTTGTTTAAAACACACAAATCCTGAATCACCTCTTTTGTATGGAATTTTCCTTTGAAAATCATCTATGTTGAATCTTTGTGAATTCCATAGTAATCGATAATGATCTAGGTGATCGACATCAATCTACTAGATCAATATCTATTTATGTTAAAATAATTTACATCTTTAATAATTTTTGACATATTCTCGTAATATTTTATAATCATGGATAACCATTTGTTTCTTGTAAACTCGTATCTTTGTTAGACGACCCTTCCAGGAGAAAATTACGAACTTGACACCATTTTCAACCTATCGATTGTGTGCCAACCATTCATGTGGGAAAAATCCAACATCAACTACGAGTTAAGTATATGCTTCATTATCCTCAAACCTAATCTAGATGATATCATTGAGTATTTGGACATTCTCCTCAGACATAGTGATGAGAAAAACCTCTACTGGGACAACATTTTCAACCCTCCCCAACCTATCATCGAGGACATTGATTGAGTCCTTTTATCTAGACAATACACATCCAAATTTTGGTATCTATATCATATGATATTATTTGTATTGTTGTCATTGTCTTCACCTTAATTTTCTAAAAGTGAGTTGACACCTGTCAAAGGAATCCATTTGGTTCATGGAATTAGCCTTTTTCTAAGAAACTCTCCCCATCATTATCTAATATTTTCTTGTCAAAGTTATTCATATGTGTGCAAGTTTCCGTTTCCTTAGAAAAGAAGCTTTGTGCACATGTTCAGATCCACATTTTCTCCATTATCATCCATGCAGGTATCGTTAAACCCTGTCATTTCTAATTTTTAGTGGGTTGTTTCATTTTGGTCTAGTGTCTCATCCATTACAAACCACTTGATAAAAAGGGGAAAATGTAGACACCAAAATTAGTTCACCCTAATTCCCATATGTGCATATGCACCCTAGGAAACACTTTAGTAATAAAACACATTCAATACACCCTTTTACCAACTTACATTCACCATTTTAGCATCCAAAGCCACCTATAACCATAAAACAAAAAAAAAACAACCTAACCTAAAAAAACCTCCCCACGAGCTCAAAACAACCCTAGACCACCATAAAACTTGAAAACCTCGTAAAAATAAGTGGTCAAAACCAAATTCAACCATTCTCCTCAAATTAGACAGAAATCAGTGTAGTTTCCCATAATCAGTGTAAAATGTGGAAAACCATTAAAATGGAATCGATCCTTTAAAAACCAACTCAGACATTTTCCCAAGGATTCCAAAATAAATTCTAACACCCAACAGGTGACAGGCCCAAGCTCTTCAACCTTGTGCATTGAGAAAACATGAAGTGATCATAATCTCTTATTGGCTTATCCTCCCTTTGGAGAAATATTATTCATCAACCAATCATCTAAATTTCATCCATTCCCAAAATATGTCATTTCATTTGAATTTGTAAATTATTATTCTTAAGTTCAATCACGGTTTCATCCACTTTTTAAAAATCACCCAAATCTTGAATCATCACTTTTTCTAGTTTTTTTCCTTTGAAAATCCTCTCTGTTAAAAATTTGTGAATTCCATAGTAATTTTCAGTGATCTAGGTAATCGAAATCAATATACTAGATCCATATTGATTCATGTCAAAATACTTCACTTTACATCTTTAATACTTTTTGACATATTCTCGTAATATTTTGCAATCATGGTTAATCATCTTTTACTTGTAAGATCATGTATTTGTTAGATGACCCTTCTAGAAGAAACTTACAAACTTGAAACCAATTTAAACCTACCAATTATGCTCCAACCATTCATGTGGGAACAATCTGACATCGAATACGATTCAAGTATATTTTCATCATCCTCACACCTAACCTAGATGATATCACTGAGAAGTTAGATGTTCTCCTTAAACGGAGTGACAAGGAAAATCTCTACTGGGACAATGTTTTCAACCCTCCCCAACCTATCATCAAGGAAATTGATTGAGTCCCTGACTAGGGCACCCCGGGGTGCCCCAATATAGGCCTGGGTACCCTAATTTTAGGCTAAAATGATGGGGCAGTTGTGAAATAGGTGGATGAGTATAGAAAAATACGAGGGAATGAAAAAATAAAATATAATAAAAATATGGCCAAAAGGTGGGATTAATTAGTACTTTATTCACTTGAGAACCTTCTAAATAGTAGTCTAAGAATGGGCTAAAAAATTCCTAAAGTGCATGATTTTGTGTCTACGATAACTTTGCATCAACTATAACAATATATTATTAACCTTTAACTTCAATTCACGAACATATATCAAAAGGTACTATGCACTTTAGACATCCTTCTGAGTTTATCACATATTTCTAGTATAATCAACCATGTCACACTTCTTAGATTCGTCTATAACATATCTAAGGTGTCCATACCTATGTAAAGACATATGATGTAGAATAATCACTTGAGAAGCACTAAACTTCTTCAGATATGCTCTTATAGGATTGCATCTTCTATTAGGAATGAGCACAAACCTATTTAATATTGCTTGCATGTTATATTAGCTTCTTGAATCCATCCCAGAAAGCATATTTCCTGTTTGAGCCAAGAAAACCATCTTAATCATCTCATTACTCTCCATAACTACTTGCACAGGCTAATAGGCTATCCTTGAGAAAAAAATCCCCATAGCATTTGACACATTTAGTATCTTAGAGAGACCTTACTTGTTTTGAATATTGTTTTTCCCATTTTTTCACTTCCAATCAACTTTGAAGCATGTAACAGATGCATAACTACCCAATTTACACTTTATTAATATGAATTAGGTCTTTAAGTACCCTTCATTGTCAAAGCTAAGAATTGACATGAACTCCAAGGAATTTTGACTTTATCTAGGAATGAAACCTCTTGAATCTTCAAGATCGCCTCATAAAGATGATTTTCTTCAATTTTTAGGTTTCAACACCTTCATTTTCACCTTCAAGCACAAAAAAATCTTCGTACTACTTGAAGAGATTTTCAAGAACCCAGTCAGGACAAAGACACCACAAAAATGCACATATTTTGGTTTTAGGATCACAAAACTTGCTAATATCACCGTATCAACACCCTTCAAAGTCCTAGGCATCCATGTACTATAACACATCATCAAATTCCTTATAGGCACACACTTTTAGTGGTTTGAGTAATAATTAGTCATGAAATTCATTCAGAAATGAAAACAGAGAGGTATTGAACTCTTACACTTTAAAAGAATTTGGAGCAAGATCATAAACTCAAGACATCTTTGAAAGCACTCTTACACACCTCAGACACACAATTTCCACTAGATTTAGAAATTGTAAAATCTCAATAAATCATGATATCTATGATTAATCACACTGACTTCAGGGATCCAAAAATACTTAGACATGTCATTTCAAAATTTTGACACATATTCATAAATATTCCTTCTTTAATCTTCATGGAACTGGATAGAATAGTCATCGTTGTGATACTCAAGCATAGAACTCACCCAAACTCTGACATACTGACTGAGAGAATATAGACTATCACATACATAGATTACTCAAGTACATGACCAATCATAGAATGTACTCATTCTATGCAATAACAAAAAATTATTGACCATAAGGCTCAAACTTTGATCAAAGGAAACATGTACATGACTCCCTTTGCACTAATACATGAATGTAATCTCAAACCTTAGATACATCTTGTAATGGACAACCCTAACATAGATGAAGACACCCTTTACACCTTTGCAGATATAAGAATAACAAGAGCCTTGATTAACTTCACAATTATTTGAATGACACAATAAACAATTCATAAGACATGTTCAAAGATCACATGATTTTTTATGACAAGGGCACATACCATTAAGACTCAAATCCTTTCACAACATATATTCTTACTACTTATAAGATGCGTTATAACCATGCAAAAAGATGGAAGAAATATGGACCCTTTATACTGACAACAAGCCCTTAACTTCATATAAAAACAAAACCTTGACATCCATTCACAAGGAAAACACAACATACTCAACTTAAGTGACACCATGAAAAATTATACTCACAAACATAAACACCTATCAATAACAAAGACTCAAAAATACATGGGAAGAGTTACTTTCCATACCTTATCACTCTAGAGGTATACCAGAGACCTAATTTCTTCACCTTGTCTTATACTTGAACTTAAAATGTTGATAGGAAAATATGATCTTCTTAAACAAGTGCAAACATGCTTCCTTTACTTAATTTGGGATTGTTTACTATGTTTCCAACCTTGATAGAACTAGATTCCTCCTTGACTAGCTTCATATGATTATACTTATTATTGAGCTCCTCTGATTTTGTAGCATCCTTTTTATCTTGACCAACATGATTAGGTATTTTGACTACTTCTTTAGAATCATACCTCTTAATGAACCTCATTTTTCTTGGACATAAGCTTGTTATGTGACCTGATATTTGACAATTGAAACACACAACATTCCTCTTTCTTCTTAGCTCGCAAACAATAAGAATCCATCCAAAATCCTTTTCCCTATGACCATAATCATAACATGAAAATAATTTACCTTTGAATATACCTACATCATCCCTTTGAGACTTCCTCTTGCAATCTCTATCTGTGTGACCCAAATCATGACATATATAGCAATAACCATTGAATGAATAACCATACCTCATAGTATTAAGTTGTCTAACAAGGTTAGACCTTCTCAAACCATCCTTCTTGGTCACCATCTCATCAAATATAGAACTTGGATCAAGTACATCATCATTCTTCACATGTTCACCTTTAAACTAGACATATCTTGTCATTTTAGCTCTTTGACCTTCTAAAATCCCATCAATAGCTTCAAATATCTTCTATAACTTGTCCTACATTTTCAACCTGTTAGAATCGTCCTCTAAATCATATTCCAAACCTTTCAGCCTCTCTTCATACTTGGAACAAGCTTCCTCTTTTTCCTTTAGGGCTTTAGACATATTCTCCACTTGAGATTTCAAATCCTTGATAGCTTGATCATGATATTTCTCCATGTTAATAATTTTCTATTGTACTCTAAAAAACCAAAGACTCAGAAATATCATATTGTTTCCTCCAAATATCAGCTCACTTACCCACTTGTGTTTCTATGATCTCCTTCAACTTGTTATACTTGCTTCAGAAGGACATTCTCTAATACCAATATTTGGAAGCATAATGAACTAAGAGGGGAGGGTGAATCAATTATTTAAACCCTTAAAACAATTTCATATTATCATACATACCATTTAAATTTATCCATCCATCAATGTGATATTAATAACATGAAACAATTAACCACATAAGCACAACTAAGAGAGAATACACATGAACACAAGATATCAGTGGGAAAAACTCAAGGAGAAGAAAACACACCAAAACTCTACTTATATTACACAAATAAAAGAGATTTAATGAAGCACCAACTTCACAAGGAGCACGAATCCCTAGTTTAATAGAGCATTGTTGTCCACTCAAAATTCCCCTGCTTTTGAGAAGGTGAAAATTTAAAATTTTGAGGTTAAGTGCCTTTTCTGTTGTGCTGATAATGTGAAAAGCCAAAGAAGTTGAGAAAATCTGCGTTTTTGGGTCATTTTGTGTGTTTTTCGGGCCTATCAGACATTTTTTTCCCGTGTGTCCCAAGTTCAAGTGGGCCCTCTGTTCCCTGATCGGCCAGTTTACCTGAAGTCTGTTCTTTTCGGGCCCGTCGGAAATTTTTGTCCCAAATGTCCCATGTTCGCTCGGACCAGTCATTCCCACTTCGCCCGAATCGGCCGAGCCGCGTACTTCACACTTTCGCGTCCCACATGTCCCAAATGAATTTGTGCGTCTTTTCCCCACTTCGCCTGAATTGGCCGAACCGCGTACTTCGCGCTTTCGCATCCCTCATGTCCCAAATGAACCAAGTGCCATTTGTGCTAATTTTTCCCGCTCTACCCGAATATCTTACTTATTCAATTTGGTAGGTATGTATTTAATGCACATTTATTACCTTTCTCTCTCCTCAACGGCTATATAATGAGCAGCCCCTATGCCGTTTTGCACACCTGCTTTCATGCTATCTATTGCTCTGAACCCTTGCAATCTAATTTCCTGCACGCGTATCCATTTCCTCTGCTTTCCATCCCAAGTCTAGCTTGCAAGCTTTTCTCTCTGAGTTACTATCAACATGAAGATCAAATTCCAAGGGCATGAACAAATTTCACCACTCGAGTCTGCCGTTCCCAATATTGGGGATAGTGAAGTTCGCCACCTTGATTTTGGTTTTTGGTCAAGGATGACAGATGTGAACCCATCACCAATGGCACAGATGATTCATGATATTGGTCTGGCTTTCATTGGTGGTTTCCCTATCTCAGTGCAATGTGCAGACACGGTGCTTGAATGCGGGGCTCATTTCAACCCTAATTCGAGTGAATTAACAAACATACACGGGGGAGCTCATCGCCAAACTTGACGCTGCCACCATTGGCACTGCACTGAGGATTCCAGAAATGGATAATGCCATAGTTGTCTCCCAGAATCAAGCACATGCCCTTTTCAATCAAGACAGTGATAACTATAAGGTGCGGGTGGCGAAGTCCTGGCTAAAAAACCCTAAGAAGGGGGCATCTCGTCTATCCAAGACTCTTTTCCGTGTAGACTTTAATGAAGAATTGTCAGATGTCATAATCCTATTGGCTCGGGTTATGGGCTTACCCTCTACTAATGAGTTCCATTTCTGGATGTGCCCGCTCATCAATATGGTGTGTCAGGGAACTCAAAATATCAACTGGGTAGAAATCATCAGTATGAACCTAAGCGGAGCAGCTGTCCAATGTACAACAAATGAAGAAATTCTATATGACTTCATACCTGATGTATACTCTGGTGGCATCGAGGCAATGGTATGGATTTTCTTACATTGATTCCCACAAGGATGATCCTGTGTATGCCTACTGCCCGTAGTTCACCCTAGAGACCAGCAATCACAATTTCCGAAGGGTGAATGATGCTTTCACCATGTACATGGTCAGACTTCTTGAGGGTGACACTGCTAGAAGATTTTCTGACGAAGCCATGAGTCTAATATCGCACTACGGTGCTTATTTTATCCAATTTAGAAAATTTTCCTATATCAGGCTTGCTGGCTACGAGAGCACTCCTCTTAGGCTTCCTATGCTTTGCAGTGACAAGATGGACTTGATAGAAGTATGCAGGCAATTGGAAAAATTACATAGAACCTGCAGAGACAAGAAAATTACTGGTTTGCACTTCCCCATCTCTTTGGGAAACTACACTTGCAAAATAGCCCTGGACGCACAGAATATAGAAAGAGCCCTGGCTCCCATTACTGTCCATTTCTTCAAGCCCAAAACTTGCTTCGACTTGAAAAAGTTTATTGAGCATAATATCAAGATAACCTATCATCATAGGGCAGACACAGAAGACTATTGGGCTGACTGTGCTGGTGATTTTGAAGCCAGAAGGAGGCATTATGGTAGGTTTTCTCTGCAATTAATCCAAGAACTCGTCTTGTACCAAGTTCCTGAAGGACTCAAGGATGGAAACTCTGATCTATACTCATATGAGTATGAAAATGTGGTCAAGCACACTCCCTTGGAGGACTTGGATTGGTTTAAAAAGGAGAAAGATGATTTGGCTGAGATCCTGGCTCCAGTCTTAGTCAGGACTAAGATCTGGTTTGATAGAAAAGTCCGAGAGCTTAGGAGGCACTCAGGGGAATCCTCCTCCAAGGATGCTTCAAAACCCAAGAGGGAAGCATCAACTCCCAGATCAGAAACACCTGTGCAAACCCCTCTTGCCTCGTCAAATCAAGGACCCGCAGCCTCTACTCCTTCCTCATCCACCCAGGTATATCAGAAGAAATTCAAAGAAGTTAAGAAGGATCCTGTGGAAGAAGATCCCCTGAGTAAGCATGAAAAATTACCTTCAAGACCAGAGAACATTATTGTTCTTAGTGAAAGTGAAGAGAGTGAAGTACCATCTCCTACAAGCGCCCTTGAAGCCCCAATAGATAAGGACAAAGAGGCCCAGAGCACTGAACTTCCAAGTACTATTGATTCCTCTGCACCAATTATCTCAAGCACCCCACTCATGTCTCAACTCGAGACAACAACAAGAAAAACCTTGGGCGCCATGAGTTCTCTGTCTCTTGGTCCTCTTGCCTTACCTGCTTCTTCCTCCTCCTCTTTTGCATGGGTGCAGCCTCTCGTCGACAATAGGAAGAGAAAGTCTTCCTCCCAGAGCTCAGGACCAAATTTTGATGCTGTGGCAGCCTTGTTAGGCACTACTCCTCCTTATCACGCCAAAAAAGCCAGGATTACCTCTAGGATAGTATCTGATGCTCAGGGTCAGCAATTCCTGGAGATAGCTAAGCCTACGGTAGATAAACCAGAGTAGGATTTGCAGGCATCTGACCTGGAACTCTCAAGAATTCCCATGGGAGAGTCTACCCCTGAAGGTGAGATCCATAACCTTCAGGAAACAGTCACCAGAGTCATTGGGAGGGTAGAGAAAGGGCAGAAAACCATAGAATAGTTGGAAGAACAAGCCCAAATTCTTACAGGTTTCATCAAATCTCTTTTGTCCAAGGACAAAGTTTTGGACCCTACCCCATTGACTACTCTTCCACCACCTGTGATTTTGAGCCAAGATGAGGTACAAAGTATAAAAGATATGCACAAGTATTCCAGCTATGGCAGAGCTATGGAGGCCATGGTGGAAGATATGCTTGTTGCAGGATTGAAATTCATCGATGAAGCTTTCAAACTCCACAGAAAGGTGAACAACTTGTAACAGAATCTCTCCTCCACTATTGGGATCATAGATAAAGAGCTTAAACTTTGGAGCAGTTGCATAGTAGACCTCCACCTCATGGGACAAGTAGATGAAAACATTTTATTGGTGAGTAAGGTTTTTGATGATGCAAAGGATAATTTTTCAAAGTCTTGGGTCTACAGCATGGAATGGAAGATCAAAGTCCTGGAGGAGGCTTTGGGAGAATTGAAGAATAGCTGGAAGAAGGGTGAGGTTTTCAAAACACTAGTTGTATCTGCTTTCAAAGATATACATTGTCATCTTCAGGATGAGACTTCTGGTGTGCCTCTCTCCTTACAAGAAATAAAATCTCAGTTCAGAGCTTTTGTCAAAGGTAATCTGTTCAAGGAAAGCTCCATTTCCAAAGAAAAAATGAAGGAGATCTGCTCTCTTCAATCTGCCATTGAAGAAGAAAATAAGGATTATCATACTCATGTCGAGTTTGATAAGGAAATGGAGAAGTGCCTTAGATTTTGGACCCAGTCTACAGCCAACACGTCAGTCCCTCGTGGCAGAGACATAGCCGAGGCGTTGAAGAGATTCAGACAACGGATTTTAAAGTCAGTGGGTCCCTCCCAGTCATAAGCACCTGTCTTCTTCTCCTAATTCTTCTCTTCTCTTCCAATTATTTCTCTCAAATTTATTGTAATAATTAGTTGGGGTATTGCAATTGGCAACCCTTTAACTAATCATTAGTTAAAAGAAGTAGTTACCGAGAGTAACTGATTTGTAAACTATATAATGACCTCTCCTCGCCATTTTGAAGGAGGAAGAACTTGGCCTATTTCTGAAAGTGTAAATAAATCATAAAGAAATCAATACAGAAGGACTTTTCATTCTTTGTCTATCTAGTTTCCTTTATTCCCAAGCTATTCATTTACTTTTATTAGATCATTTGTCTGTATTATGCTGAGAAGCTTTGTATTCTCACATATGTTATTTACAGAACTTTGTGTCTTTTCAAATTTCATCTTCTTAATATGATACAAATGATCTTGTTCTAATTCGCTGTACCCTCACATGCATAAGGAATTACTCTGTCATCTATAATTCTAAATGGTGCCTTTCTGCTCGTTTTCGCATTCTTATTCCTCGGTCCTTTTGTAATTGATGATCCTTATAGAAAACACTTTCATAATATCCAAGTTCCACAAGAAAATCATGTTTTGTGTATGTGTAAATAGGTTCGTTTTTGAATAAGGGAACCTCTCCCATTAAAGAAGAGGGACTTCTTGTCCCCTGACTGTTGCTCTTCTTGAAGTCCTATTTGACGACCAACAAGCATTAACCCTACAATAAGCACTAACCCCTAATTTAGTGAAGCACCCAATCAAAAAGGAGGCTACAAACCCCCAAGATGACCAAGCACCAACTCAGCCACCTGATTATGATTGATATCTGATTTTTGTTTCTTCCACAACTAATGGATATCTCTTATTCAGCTCACAAACCCTTGTTCAAACCCTCATGTCTTCAACTAACTCTATCTTCTTCTTCTTCTTTGACTTGTCTTGGCTCTAATAACTTGCAAAAATTCTCTATAACCTTCCTCAAACTGAAACACATCTGATCATACTTCAAAAAATTCCCTCATACCTGCAAAACAATTATACTTAGGTAGCATGTTTTCCTCATGCATGACTAGTTCACAAAATGCGCTCAACTTTCACTTTTATAGTTGTTTCTTACTTCTAACCCAAGAGGTCAATATTTTATGACTAACTTGACCCATAAAAATTTAAAAATTTCCATTACATCCCTTACAATGGTCACAAATGACCCATATATTTCGGCCATGGCTAAAAAAAATCCAATTTGCACCAAAAATGCTCAAAACCCCATCACTAGAATGAGAAAAATCCACCCATGGAAAAAAAATGCTTAGTAAAGCTCCCTAATTCACCAAAAATGAGTAATATATCATAAAATAATCATACATGGTCATGAATTTTCTTTAACCAATATAATATTTCATTAAATGGGCCCACAAGCTCATATCCTTCACAAAATAGTTGCTTCTAGCATCCTGATTTCACCTTTGGGCCTCAAGACCACCCAAGATGATATCAAATATAGAATGTGACAACTTTATGGAAACCTCATAACCTTAATAATAAATATAATCAAGTTATACCTCATGAAACATCCTCATGCTCAAACCACAACTACTTTACTCTTCACCAAAACAAGCTTCCCAAAAAACTAGTTTTGCAAACTCAGATGATTAACACCCTTTATGTAACTTTAAAGACCTAATAATTCCTTCAATAGGAAAAAAATTTATCCCTATTCACTTTCCAAGTTATATAAAGAATAAATTAATTCATCTTATGCTTCAAACAACTGATTCTCTTAGCCTAAGAAAACATGTCCTGAAAATACAGCTACCTTCTTCTTCATAAATAAACTTGAAAGAGCCCTCAAATAAACTCACAAAGGAACAAAAATTATACCAATGGAAATATATCTGAATCACCTTTCCATAACATATTATAACTCCTTTCAACTCTAATTAGAAATCCTTCAACCAATCTAATATCTGCAAACTATTTTTTTAACCCTTCTTGGACTTAAGAACTGACAATGAGCCCATGATCCATCACACTTAAAAAAATATACACTCAAAACAATCATGGAACACACTTATAAATTATAACTAAGCACTAAATAACCTTCACCAAGTAAATAAAACTCAGAATCATCACTTTACCTTATGTAGTAACTTAACACCCTAGTAGATCCAGGATCCTTCAAACTTGATCCTTAAATAACATCTCATAACTTGTGCATACCTTATTAAATCATAAATTTTTATATACCATTGTAAATATCTCTGAACTGGATTTACAACACAAATTTAATAGATTCATAACTCCCTTTGTAGCTCATGTAGTATCAATTTTATTGAAAGCTGCTCCAAACTGCCCCAAAAGCCAGTCTTCATAAATAGGGCATACTTTGCCATTTTTCAACACAACCATGACTTGAAATCTTTATGAAAATATAGAACAACTCAAGGGCTGAAAAAATTTGAATTTAAGCTTTACATTTTTTGGATAATTTCCACAAACCAAAATTCTTCAAAAACAAGAAATTTCAGGTGGGGCCCACATATTACCATGTGATCTAATATACCTTTTAGGAAAGATAGAAGAGTCATCTACAACATCCAATCATTACTTTGTCAAAATAAATCAAGACAGACCTTGTATACTCACTTTTCTCCAAGCTTCTCTTAGTCATGGTTTCAAACCACTTTACCTTCTTAACGATCGTTCATAAAACTATGATGATAAAATATACCTAAGAATATATTCCAAAGATATTAATTCCCCATGCAAATCGTAAAATTCAAAATGAGCATCATAATCTTTTACTTTAAAATTGCACTATAACTTACCCGGTTCCAAAAAATGCATATATTGCAATTCCCATGTGATAATGACATGAAATTTTTCATGAAGCATCATGAAAAAATCCTATACCTATCCATATTCACCATCTAGCTTAGAAATTCCTGAAACTCTCTATCTAGTAAGACTTAGTTGTGCTTACTTGCCTATTTCTCATTGTTTTCTTCCCAAGGACCGAAAATATTCATCATACCTCTTATTTCTGAATTGAAACTCTCCATAAACCCTAGGTACACTTCCAACATGTTGCTACCATGATCCAAAAAGAATGATTTGGTCCAAATCTCATACCTTCTTACCATTCTGCATGCTCCAAGGCTAGAAACAAGCCTAGAATGTCCTAACTCAACACATACAACCCATGAAATTACCATGTTGACCTCATACAAACCCATATACAGCAAAGAAACATCATACCATCCATGTTTGACCTCATGAAATCAACCAATCACCTCAAGAAGATTCATATGATGACTATACAAGCTAGAACCATGTCAGGAAACCATGACAAGTCACCAAATCCTAGCACTACCAATCAAACTTCATGCTTGAAACTTGAATAACATCACATGGATAAAAATACCACACCATGAAATTGTTTTCCATCAATGGAGTTGACATCAATGCAAAAAAAACACACAATGGACAACATCTATTGCATCTTCTTTCTTTTCCATTGTAATATTGGTTGTCATGTATTCTTATGTCCCTTGTAGTTTTCTTTTCTATTGTGCTCCATGAAATGGAGTATGTGAATATTTTTTTATATAGTGGCATGCATGTATGCCCTTCCTTTCTTCCTTTTCCCTTGTTTCCACTCATATGAGAGTGTTCATCCCCCTCATTTTGGTGTTGTCACCTCCCCTTAGCTTAGGTTTTCCTTTCATGCATCTTCTTCTCACCCTTGTCCCTTAGAATTGTAGAGTAGTGTTAGGTAGTTACATTTCCCTTCCTAGGAGTAGTTGTAGCAGTAGAAATAGTTAAAGGATGTCATCCTTCTCTAGAGGTTTTTATCAAGAACAAGTTTCCTCAAAGCCCTAGATCATCCAGATTTGGGACGGGTGTAATTTTGATATCCCATAGTTTTTGGCACTCCTGGTGGGACAAGTATTGAAAGCTTAAATTTCATCATTGCTAAGTTTTTTTGTGTGATTTAGTGATTTCCATCATTGGAGGCTTGTCTCAACACATCTGGTGACTCCCAATATCCAAATTTTCTAATTTGAGTATTCTACACACCCTATTTCATGAGAAGGATACAAACCAGACAAAGAGCACATGTTGAAGAATCCTTTGCATATTTTTAGTTGTATTAAAGAATAAGAATTAACAAGACCACATACACATCACCATCTCTCATGCATAAGGATCATTCCACTCCACATATCGGTAGACCTTCTACGTGTTCTTCCAGGGTATTCAGACCCATCTTAGCCATGGCGTAATAGATAAATCTACCCTTTGTTAGTTTCAATGGTGGTATTCCTTTTGATCTTCTTGTGTAACATGATATACCAGTGGCTGCACTCAAGAGCATTCCATTTTTCACTAGTCAGAATCAAACTACCCCTACAAATCACATCCAGGACATTGTAAATATCTTTTCAGTTCACCTAGTTATAGAAGATGATGTAGCTTGAAGGATACTATCTTATTCACTTAAAGGTAAAGCACTTCAATGGTACAAAATCTTAAGACCTAACTCTATTCAAATTTGGGATGGACTGGGCACTGTCCTTTTCAATCAGTTTGAAGAGAAATCCAACAACATCTCTTTGTTAGAACAACTCACAAAAATCAAGGGAGTTCTCATTGAGCTTATGGATAATTTCAAATTCAGATTTAAGAAGACATTGGAAAGAATTCCAATCCTCTTAAGGAAAACCCCACAAGTTACTTTTATTTACTTCTTAAGAGCATTGAATTCTGACATTACAGTGATGATACAATCTATGGGTGCTACACATCTCCCTGATGCCTATCCTATAGCCATTAGGGAAAAAAATTATCTAATCCAAGATGGAAAAATATCCCCTATATTACCTATTCCCTTATTTCCTAAATTTCCTCAAGCAACTCAGCCTTTTTTTGCTCCCATTCCTGATTAGAGTTCCCAACCCATTGCTTCCACATCATAATCTCCCCTACAGAAATAGGAAGATGAAGAAATCAAGGTCTTGATTAAAAAGTTTTCCAATAAATTTATATCCTTAGAAAAGTAGCAAGCACAAGCCTTTAGATATAATTCCAATCAAGGATTTAACCAAATCCATCATCCCTACATAAATCAATATTCAAATCATAAATATGGGTAGAATCAACAAAGTGATAAATGGAAGGGTCATAATGGGCACCTCCCATTACATACAGTTGCTCCTACACAAGCCCTTCCTAGGGCTAGTTCAAGTAAAGCATTGGTTATAGTTTAAAACAACATGGTCCAAGAGAGAAAATTGTGTTGTCCTTGCAATGTGCCGCATATTTAGTAAAACTACGCAAATAATTTGTGTGCACAAGCCTTGATGATCCAAAGTAGCGTACAAACCAAGTAATGAAGAAGTGTCAGAGGTCATTCCTAAGACCAACCTTATGTTATTTGGGGTTGATTACTTCTCCATAGTTAATCAAGCTATGAAAAACTTAAATAGACCACGCACACAAGTTTATTATAACATAAGATTCAAGAAAAGAATGTTGGAGACCAATGCACATCATTCTCCTTCTACCAATCAAATTGATCCACTTCATAAGAAGAAGGTAGGTGAAAATCCACCCAATAGTTCTGGCATGCATGTTTTTGTGCATGAGGTTCCATGCATGGTAGCATATGAATTTGTGTGTTCCCATCCTTTACTAGGTCAATCCTCTATGCAACCTAAATTACATGCCTCTACAGCTGAAAAATAAAAAAGAGATGTTGTTATGCCTCAAATGTATAAGTCTCTAAGACTTCCATTCAAAATTGTGGATTAGATGAAAAGGAAAAATGTAAATGTCACAATTTGGGATTCCTTGGTCATTCCATCTCAACGTGACCTCCTGCATGAAGATCTTGCATAACTCCTGTAGGTTGATCTAGTTATTTAAAGAACTCAAATTATCATCCATCTATGCCAATTAGAGGAGAAGAAATTAAGGTTGCTAAAACACCCCCCTTTTATATGTCCTTGATAGTAGGACAACACCTCATTCACAATTGTATGATTGACTTTGGATCTATTACTTCTGTCATGTGTAAGAAAATTACTCATATCCTAGGTCTCAAGTATAACCTTGTCTTTAAAGGATTATTACAAATTTATGGATCAACTGTTAGTCCTAGGATTCATCATGGATCTTGAGTTGACCCTACATACATGTCCAAGCCTAACTATAAATCAAGATGTGCGAGTCATTGATTTGCCTCCATTATTTTCCATTTTCCCATAAAGATACTTCAATAACAAAGTGGGTGGTTACTTGTCTTTATATTGGACTCATATGCTCTTAAGAACTAAGTATGGTATTAGGTTTACCATATAAGTTGAGCCCATATTTTCCTATCATGTTGAGTCATATGACCTCTCTTCTCTCCAAACCAATTGCCTTATCCAATAAAGCCAATAAAAAGATTCAGTTTTAGAATAACAACATATTCTTCCCTCCATACCTGATTTATTATTAGATAAATGGGATAAGGAACACTTCAAATTTTATCCCTATGACAAAACTATTGAAACTGGTGTTGTAACTTAATACATCCTTGAATAAGGATCTATTTTTCCCGCGCCACTCAAACAAGATGAATATGATGATTCTAGATTATGGAAGATGTTATTATATGGTTTTAGGAGTAAAAATGGTGCAAGTGTAGGTGTTGTTCTCATATCCCTTAAGGATGATAAGTTATTCTTCACGCACAGGTTGTAGTTTACATGGTGCAAAAATGTAGTGGAATATGAAGCATTGGTGCATGGTCTTCTGATCACTGAGAAGAGACATATCAAAACACTAAAAATATTTGGAGACAATGAACTATTCATCCACTAGGTCACAAAAAAGTGTGCAATAAATAATAATCTTCTTAAGGATAAACATAGAGTTTGGGACATATTTGAGAGCTTTTATGCTCTCAATCTGTAGGTAGTGTGAAGAAAATTGAACAAGGAAGTAGATTAGATGGAAAATATTTGTTCACAGTTCTCACCAGCTAAGGTTTTTTTCCAAGATAATGTGCATCATGTCAAGATAGTGGTCAAGCCGTCTATTCTAGATAATGCAACCAGCTATCAAGTTTTTGAAAATGATGCACAAATTGTGCAGTTCATTCAGAATGAGGCTGAGTTTTTGTATAAAATGCAATCTAACATGCATGACAGCTATAGTGACTACATGATTCAATTGAAAAAAATGGTCTAAAGTATTGGTCACCTTATATCATATATCTAATCTTGATGATGAGTTCAAGGGTGGATAAAACTACATGTGCGTAGTGTAAAATGACTATCAGCCAGTCACTATTGCACACGACAGGGAGTTGTTGCTTGGTAAAGAATGCGCGCATGATGAAAAACAAGACTTCATCTCATTATGTTAGAATTTCAATGAAATATTCTCATGGGATTATGATGACCTAAAATGTTTTGATCCAAGTGTTTCTCAACACTCCATTGACTTTGATCCTATCATCAAGCCTATCAGACAAAAGAAAAGGCTTGTCAATCCTAAGATAGAGCTCCTCATGAGGAAAGAGTTATCCAAAATCATTGAGGAAAAGATAATATTTCCCATCAAGTACTCTACTTGGGTGGAATATCTTGTTCCAGTACAAAAGAAGAATGGTGAAATCAAACTTTATGTTGATTTCATGGATTTGAATGAGGCATCATTAAAGGATTACAATATTTTTCTTTTTATGGAGAAGATCTTGCAAACTATGGCTAACACACAAAGGTTTTCTGTGTTGGATGATTACTTAGGCTTCAATTAGATCATGATCAAGGAAGAGGATCAATTGAAAACTACATTTATAACCAAATGGGGAGAACAAGCTTATCATAAAAATCCTTTTGGCTTGTCAAGTGTAGGCATGACATCTCAAAAATTAATGGGCATTTCCTTTAATAGATATATCAGTGAGTTCATCCTAGTTTTCTTGGATGACATAACAATCTTCTTAAAGAAGAGTGGATATCTCATCATGCATCTAGAGAAAGTCTCTAAGAAATGTATAGAGTGTGGGGTGTCTCTTGACCCCAAGAAGTGAAAATTTTTTACTGTGCAAGGAAAAATTATAGGCCATGTTATCTCAAAGGATGGTATAGTTATTGATATAGAAAATATTTCAGCCATCTTCTCTCTTTCTTTTCCAACACTCAGGAAGGCCTTGCAATATTTCCTAGGAAAGATCAACTTTATTTGGAGATTCATTCCTAAATTTGAAGGTTTGGTCAAGCCCATCACCCTCATGCTCAAAAAAGATATAGTATTCAGGTGGAAAATTGAAGGAAAGGAAAGCTTTAACAAGATCAAACAAGAAATTTCTCGCCCCTCGTTGTCATGCAAATGTGCAACAAGGAAATTAACAATTTACGAGCATGACAACTATACCCCTATGTTATTTTTTTCAAGTCTTACCATTCCAAGGCACACCGGATTTGTCCATTCATTCCAAGTGACCTCTTGATTAACTTTATCTCATCCCCTTAGGTGATTTAGGAAATTCCATTCATTCCCTCTAGGTGATTTTAGGATTTCATTAAAACTTGCAAGCTTCAAGCAGTTGTGGGAAGGGCTATCACTGAACTTTCTAGGACTGGAGAAACCCCATGGAGTAGAGAATAAAATCCAAAATGGACATGGAGGTGATTTAAAGCCCTTGGGAGATCATGGAAGTGATTCAGGAAGGACTCAAAGAAGTTGGGGCAGTTTCACCAAAATTAGAGTTCACAAGCCTAAGTAGTGCACATGACAAAATAATTGTTGAACTTCCGAAGGTGATTCTTGGAGCTCCGGATGGAGTTAAGAGGAAAACATACATATTTGGAAATGGAATTCCAAGCCCTATAATATGGTGTAATTATTTTTTCCACAACACTTTAGCACATTGGGTCTGCAAGTAGTTTTTCTCATGCACAATTGGAGTACCAAATAAAAAGTAATCTTTTAAGGGATAAAATTTTATAATTAAGAACTTATAACCCAAAAATTGGACTCAAAAGGCCATTTCAAGTCAGGATCATATAAAATTTCATCAAAAATGTCCATCAAGAGCTCAAGTTATCGTCATTTCAAGTTTTCCTCTTGGAGCGAGTTCAGGAGTTAGTCAAATTTTGGGAGGAAACTTTTCAGCTACAAGATCATGGTGGGATTTTTTATCCCTCATGTCCCTCAAGGTCAGGGATATAAACCATGGAAAAATTCACCTAGCCCCCATATGACCTTTGGATTCTCAAGCGACCTCCAGGATCGCCAGTTCAGCCCCCAGGTGCTTGCGGGAGCTCAAAGCCTCAACCGTCTGATCACTGCCATGTTTCATCACCAGGAGTGCCATGGAATTTGATGTCCTTCTCAATTAAGAGACATAAAACATGGAAAAATTCACCTAGCCACTAAGGGAGACTTCTGGTCACCCATATGACCAGCTTCCAGCCCCTTAGTGATTTAAAGTTGATTTTTTAGCCTTCATTCCCTATCCTCGGATCTCCGCCACGTGTCGTCACCTTGCTCACTGTGGGATTTGATGTCCCTCAGGTCCCTCATAGGTCATGGAAATAAAGCATTTAAAAAATTTCTCATCTCCCTTCGCAGATTTATTTTTTAATTTTAAAAACTCGCCTGCTTCCCGCTTCTAACATCTAACTCTCTTGTGCACAATTCTTTCTCCAAACTCCTCTGCAGCTTCCTACCACCACTCTACCATTTCTGAACCTCAAACCAGATCTATCACAGAAATTTTTTTCTCCACTCCATAAAAACATACAATTCTCATAAGGATGTTTGAGCAAACAAGGAAGAAGAAGCGAAGAATGAAGAGAAGAAATAGTGAAACTCTCCATTGCCATGAAATAGAGATTCATAGAAATATTGCAAATAAGTACATGAAACAACACACCATTTTTTTCTGTTAATTCCTTTCTCAAAAACCATCAAAAAAATACTTTCAGTCTCTCCTCTCATGCCATAAATCATTCATAGCGAAAAAATCTTCTTTCCGACCCGATGAAGAAAAATGTTGGATTTTCCATCAAATCGACTGTCGGATTAAAACAAGATTTCGCCTAAAGCACAAGAAGAAAAAAACCATATATTTTTTTTTTTTCGCAAATAGAGGAGAAAAAAATACCTGTAATTTTTGAGGTCCATTAAAGGTTGTTGTGTCCAGAAGAACTGCCAGGTCGAAAAATTAAAAGTTTAAAATCTCCTAGAATATTGAGTGGGTAGGTATAAAATTTTAGAGGGATGATATTGGGAAAAATCCCATATTAGAAAACTTCATTCGATGTCAATCCAACCTCATGAAGCCTAATTTCTAAAAAATAGTATGTCTTCTGCATAGGGGACTACTATTTCAAGAAATTCATCAACATAAGAACTTGCGAAGGAGACAGAGACATTGAAGATGCACTGGAGCTGAGAATTCATCAAAATGGGCATTTTAGAACTTACTAAAAATAGTAAGTGGTCTCATGAGCACCTGCCAAAAATAGAAATTTGATCTAGAAGGAGAAAGGAACACATGGAGAAGAGGAAATTAGAGTCGCAACATTCAATTGAGGTTTGATGGAGTTTCTTTTTCATACTTAGTAAAAATAGTAAGTTACTCTTTCTAAGGAAAACATGAAGTAGAAGTGGACAAGACAAAAGCTGGCACAACCCTTCACCTGAAAGTATGAGATAGAAAATAGAGATGTCTTATACATGGACCTGAATGACCTTAGAACTCACATGAAAACCAAGGACTGAAAGAAGTTTGAAGATTAGATATTCACAAGTGGCTTGTTCACTACAGCAGGACATCTAGTGTTTGTGCAAAGTCTTGAGTTGGTCCTAGATTTCTCTCACCACTAAGAGCCCAAAACACAAACCATCCAAGCTAACAATGGTACAATGATAGTGGTCATTATCCCTATAACCATTTCACTTTCTCTGGAGATACTGACATCACCTAGCATGGTTGTCATCTCAAAGGACAGAGCCTTGCATGATTGGGAAATGATGGATGTCTATGTACAAGGGGTTGCACTTTTTTCATGGTTAAAAATAGGAATAAATACCACAAGGATGCCCAAGAACCTTCCAAGGTGTGATTTATGATAAGGATATTCAGATGCCATCACTCTCCTCAATAGAGTTATAGGAGAAGAAAGCATAAGAGACTTCCAAGACTAGATGGGCCTTTTCATCTTGACATTGACAAAAGGAAAAAAGAGAATTGACTGGGGGAAGATCATCAACGACAACCTCCATCTACAACTATTCCAGGTACCCATGACTAAGAAGTTCCATATGAATTCTTACTTTTTCTATCTCCTCGCTAGCTCAAGATCATTCAAAGGATTGGCTCTCACGTAAAACATTATTGCCAAGGTTCCTGCATTCAAGAAACTTCCATAGTTGGTGATAAAGGAAATCCATAGGCATTTCACTCGCATGAACAATGCATTCACAATGTATGTTGTCCAAATATTAGAAGGAGATCTAGAGGCTAGGATGTCATCACAAATTGCATCCGTGATCAAGAAATATGGCTCTTATTTCATACAATTCTCGACCTTATCCTACTTGCGAGTTGATGGCTTCGACCAAGCTCTGCTAACGCTATGTAAGTACCTTAGTGACCAAATTATATTGTTCAAACTCTGAAAAAAATCATTCAAGTGAATAACAGGATTAGAAGCAGGAGTAAGAAGGTGATTCCATTCCCTATCTCTCTCGGGGTATTCACGTGTAAGAGCTCAAATGAAGCATCTCATATGAAGGTCGCTTTCACTCATTTGACTTTGCATTCCTACATTTCCAGGCCTAATTTTGACATCTGAGAAGATATAACTCTTTCTACGTCCCAGAATTGTAACATGAGCCGCAAGTTAAGGACAATTGGGTCAATTGTGCTAATGAAATTGAAGTGTGTAAAAAGGACCATATGAGGATGAAAATTAGTGAGATGAAGAAATTCAAGCTCTCCTGGTATGAAGATATTTTTCACGATGATGGGGTGGAGATGTATGATCCTGAGTACATGGTAGTCAAGATGTCCCCTTTGTCTCTAGTAAACGGGTATGTCCATGAATCAAGGGATATAAAGGAGCATATAGAGAAAGTGGTAAGGAGAATGAGAAATTGGTTTCAAAAGAAGAGAACCATGATCATCTAGTCATGAGGAATTACCACAAGTCAGAAGCAAGCTTCCCATCAGTCATCTTCAAAAATTCATAGAGGTGACTTCTAGTTCTAAACACTCCAAAGAAAGTTTGAAAATGAAGGCCATAGAATTGGAAGCTTCTCCTCACAAGAAGATGCCAAAGAAAGCCATAGGGGTAGAAGAAGACTCATTTGCATCCCTGCGAAAGGAATAATTGATCGTAGAACTGCAGGAAGAAAACCAATTGGTTGAGCAGATGAAGAACACATGGTTCAAGATCTAGTTTTCAAGCCACCATAGGAGGTTCTCAGCTCTTGTTAACACACATACCTCTCTCATTCAAGATTTTCCTCCTCCTTCAGAACAGGGAACTATTGGTGCACCTATTATTGAGCCTGAATCCAGATGAGATGTTTCCTTAGATGCAAGAAACAATTTTCCCTGACACCTGCACTATGTAGCAAGTGGCAACCCCTGATCTATCAATGATTGTCTCATTGGCCAAAGAAAAAAGATCAAGAAAGCTCACACATACAACCTCACGGTTCTATAGTGGGAAAATGAGTACTCAATACATTGAAGTATCTCAGCCAAAGGTAATCTAAATAATGGATGAGATGGCACCAGTTGACTATGAGATGAAAAAAATCCAACTAGGACCAACAACTCATGAAGGGGATTTACACATGTATCAGCAATCTTTTGTTCACATGGTGGCAAGGAATAAGGAGTATAAGAAGAATATTGATGAACTAAAAGAGAGGTCATGAACTCTGTCATTATATGTGCAACATCTATTTGATCCTAATGCCACAAAATTCCCACTAAGGAAGTTGTGCCCATCAATAGCTTCAATCCAGAATCCATCAGGAGGACACACGAGTTCACAATGTAGGGGCAAGTGAATAATGAATGGATTAACTCAATTTATAAAAAAGGGAAGTCAGTGCTCCAAGAAGTGGTCAAAATCTTCACTTACATGTGTGTGATATAAAATAGGAGACATGGGCACTCAAGGAGGACTTGGAGAAAGAAAGGAACTATTGGGAACCTTTGGGCCCCAGTAGTAGATGAAATGAGAAACACTCATCGCTAAGAGTTGATCGATGGGATGATTTTTGAAACTCCCTTAGAAGACTTGTCACATGTATGGGCGAGGGCCTTGGCAATCAGGTTTGAGGAAATCAATTAGGCCATCACAGACCTAGTGGAAAAAGAGAAACAAGCATACAAATTACAGGATAGTGTAAATCAAAAAACTCATAAATTTGGAGTACTTGTAATGGGTGAGGATACAACTGCTGATGAGTTGATTGGTCCATTTGAATAATACATCAAGAAAGAGGTAGGAAACCCATTTTCCTTCACTAAGGATACCCTCAATTTCCTCTCAGAGATCCGAGCCTCTATTACACTTATCACAGAGAAACATTCATCATGGTTCGAAAAGTGAAAAGACATCAATAGTGTGGCTGATGGATGGACAGATACCTTGAGTTGCATTCACATTCCTCATGCTGACAAAGTGGAACCTGCAACAACTCATTTCAACAAGGATCTTGGAGGGACAGATGCCTTCTCAGGAGCGTGAAGTGGAAAACAGTCAAGAAGCGAGATCAAATCCACTATTGCAGCTCATTCTTTCACATAATTCTTCCTTTCTCTCTCTTCTTATTCTTCCTCTTCTTTCTCTTTCTCTCTTCTTTTATCACCCGATGCTCTCTCTCAATAATGTTATATTTTTGTGTTGGGGTTTGCACTTTTTAATATAACTTTAAGTGACTTTAGAAACATAATGTAAACTTTAAGTCACCTTAATTTTATAAAAGGGACTTAAATATTTAAGTGGAATATGAACAACTTAAAGTCAAAGTAAAGTATTTGAAAAGTCACTGGGAATATGAAGAGTTACCTTCTCTTCTATAAATTGCAACAATCTCCTCATTTGAAGTTCTTCTTAGAAAACTTCTTAGACTACTTAGATATTGGAGTTGTTTTTTGTGAATTCATGAGAGAGATATCCTTGTGAATAGAGCAAAGAGATGCAAATTTATTTCATTTTCCCTACTCAAAAATTTCTTCTATTTCTATGTTATGTACAATTTATGTTTGAGCTTCAATAAAGGAAGAAGGAATTTTATCCTTTTTTGACTGAGGAGTTTAGTGGTACTTTATGCTCATTAAACACTATTTGGTCTTGTTAATGTTACGCAGATTTGATTTCTTATAAATTCAAGTGCATGTAATGAAATTTATGGCTGGTGTAAGCAAGACTCTGATTTTCTACTTGCAGCATTAGTTTCTCTTTTCTAACTTTCTCACTCCCTTTCCCGCTTTCCTAGCAAATTCCTCTCTTACAAATATCTGCATACTTTTGTCATAGTGTCAATGGAGTTCCCCTATTTGATCCCCGATCGAAAGGCCACTAGGATAAAACTCACTTTTTAATCGTGCATGCACGTACAATAACTGCATTGGTTAAGTAGAGGGAATCAGACTCCCATTTCGTTGGCAAGATAACCACTAATTTTTCCCCCAAAAAATTTTCTCGCCAACATTCCCCAACACTTATTAATCCAGATTATTCCAAGGATTTCATCCTTTTTGCATATGGTTTTGATAACACTATTGTTACCAACTTGACACAAGAAAATGAACAAGGAATGGAGCAGTCAGTGGCCTTCTACATTCAAACACTAAACGATTATGAATTTAAATATATTTACACAGAAAAATAGGTCTTCTCCAGCATGCACTTACTCAAGAAATTCAAGAGTATGCTTTCCACAAATCACGTCAAGGTTATGGTGTCACACTTTGGTAGGAGATAATTCATCATGGGAATAAAAATTAGTGAGAAAAGAGCAAGATGGGTGACCAAAATCATGGAGTTTTATGTGACTATCAAATCCACAAAACTAGTTAGAGGAAATGTGCTCTATAAGCAACTTGCTAAGAATGCACAAAATGAACAAGACACTTCACTATTCTTGGATGAAGAGATTCCATGCGTTAAATTTGAAATGAATGAGAATCCTAACATGCATAGCTATATGAAGGACATAGTCACATACCTATCTTCTGGCATATACTATCTTGGTTTGAACAAAGAAAAGAGAAGACATATGAGGATGAAATCCATTCCCTATGCACTGATTGATGATATTATCTTCAAGAGAATAATTAAAGGTATGCTACTGAGGTGTATTGATGGCACGCAGTTTGAAAAAGTGTTAGAAAAATTTCACGATGGATTCTCTGGTGGAAACTTCTCTGCCAAAGCAACAAAAATGAAAATCCTTAAGGAAAGATAATTTTGGCCTACCCTCTTTGAAGATAGACATAAGTGGCTTAGTAAATGCAAATAATGAAATATATTTGTACGAAAAAAGAAATTGACTTTTCTTCCCCTCCATCCAATCCAAAGGAATTAACCTTTTGCACAATGGGGTTTTGAATTCATTGGTATGATCAACCCTCCTTCAAGTGTTGGTCATAAGTGGGTGTTAACAAAAATAGATTACTTTACTAGATGGATAGAGGCTTTTGCACTCAAAGAAGCAACCAAGTATGTCATTCTTATCTTTCTCAAAGGTATTGTAACTATATTTGGCATTCCTCGAACCAGTATCTATGATAATAAAAAATCCTTCCTTAATACTAAGATTTATGATTGGGATCTTAGCCTTGGAATCTATTTGAATAATTATTCCAACTACTACCATCATGGTAATGGCTTAGCTAACTCTACTAACAAGAATCTGATCAAAATCATGAAAACAACAATAAACATTAGCCAAAGGTAATGGTATAAAAATGTCTCATGTGCACTCTGGGAAGACAAAATCACAGTGAAGAAGGCAATTGGTACTTCACCTTACAAGCTATTCTATGGAATGGAGGCAAGGCTTCCTTTATCTTTAGAATTTACTTCACTTAAGCTAGCACAACACCTAGAATTTGAGGGTGTAGACTAAAGAGATATGAGAATAGAAGAGGTGGTCGAGCTTGAAGAAATAAGAAAATTTTTCATGATCAAACTGGAAAAACATCATTAATCAACTAAATAGTGGTTTGATAGGAAGGCTAGAGATGAGAGAGCTAAAACAGGGCACCATTCAAATTTTGATGCTCTTTGGAGTGGCCCATATATCATTAAGTCTTGTAAAAATGCCAACTCTTTTAGGTTGTCTCATCTTGATGGAGATGCATTATCAATTTCTGTTAATGTTATTTATCTCAAACACTTCCACTAAGTGAAATATTCTAGGAGGTATGTGTATCTGTATGTATGTATATATATATTCATGAAGGAAGCACTGTGAGTGAAAGGTTCTATTCATGTTGGTCTTGATCAAGAAAGTTTCAAACCAATGTCCTGGGTTATGAGTTGTGTGCACAAGTTGACTAATTACATTGTATGTCCATCCAGTTGGTTAAGAGTTATAAATGGGTTTGATAGTATATTTCAAATCCTATCATGAAAATCCTAGATTTAAAATAAGTGTCTTAGGACTTGTGGAAGGTCTCCATGTCTGTATCCTTGATAGGATTATATCTTGATTTGCTAGATTAAAAGTGTGCAAGTTTATGACTGTCATATTTTTCTTAAATTTTGAGTCATGGAATGATTACTTGACATCAGTAAAGGATTATCAATCAGTCAAGTCCTTGTTTTGTAATGTATAGGAAATGATGTTGAGTGTCTCTGCTGCCCTGGTCTCCAAAATTTATTCTAGAGTCACTCAAATTCTTATTGTTGTATGTCATGTATAAGTGAGTAAATTTCCCCAAAATAATCAATACAATCAGTACTGAGTTTTATAGTGAAATCAATCATAGATCAGCTCATGTATAAGAGTTTTGGTTGTATGGTATCCAAATTCAGTCAAAAATATTCTTAGTTAGGATAAAATGTCTTATAAGAACTCTCATATTTATGTTACCCAAAATATCAGTGATAAAAATTGTGTTGGGATTTAAGTTTCCACACGTGATCATTAGATGTGCAAGGATAATACATAAAATTGTGAAAGAGTACTGAAGCACTTAAACATGGTAGATCAATATTGAGTGTGTCAAGATAAAATTTGTTGCTTATGAGGATAGCTATATACATGAAAATAAGTACCAAATTGATCTCATAAGTGGTACACACTCCCGGGGGGAGTTAGGAGATGTGGGAGAAGGTCTGTCAATGGAAGTTGATGGTTTCAATGTAATTGTGATCAGACCATCATGTAACACTGTGACTGATTGATTGTGACTAGACCATCATGTAACAATCATGAAGGTATGCATAGAAGCTTCAGTTATTTGTTCAACAAGAAAACTGTAACATTGACCAACATTTCAAAAGGTGCTAAGGGTAGATGTTGTAGAAGGATTATGAAGATGTTTCAAAAGGCTTGAAAAGTTACCAGAATATCATCATAACAAGATCCATAATATTGGAATAGGGGATGTGAGATCAACTAACAAGGTATGAGGATTTATTATGCTCAGGATTAAGAAGTTATTAACATGTATTATAAGAGGTAAGCTACAAGTTTGAAGATTACACAAGAATCTATATGAGTCTGTCAAGAGTATGAAGAAAATCAAAGGATTGGTGAAATTTATCAAATATGACATTAGTTTAGTAGAAAGCATGAATTCATGCTATATGTATTATATGAGGCTAAGATAGGTGTGTTATCTTACGAGGTCCTAGTGTAGTCATTTTTTCCCTTAACACAACAGAAAGGAACCCTATGTGTAATGGCCTATCACCCAACGAAAGCTGGGTGCTCACCCGAGGCACGCGTGGGTGTCGAGTCTCTCTTTTATGTGAGTTTAGTGGGAAACATCATCTATGATTTGTGTTTAAGATATTTCAAAAGGATTTAAGAAATACAAGAACCATAGAGCTCAGAACAACATCTAGATCCTTGTAGTCATCCCAGAAAAAGTACTTAACAAATTATATAACTTGTATCATAATAGAAAGAAGCATACAAGCATCCATACCTAGCATAAAATGAAAGAGAACTCATGAGAGAGATGTATGCATCAGAATCATTGATATTCATGTATATATAATAGGTAACCTCATTACATCCACGGAGCTATTACAGAGGGTCACAGAGAAGAAGACCACAGTCATGCATTGCAACTGGACTAATGTAATTAAGCTACCAAAAAGAAAAATTACAATCCCCTTACCAAATGCATCCTTCCCCAAGTCCAATTACTCACTAACAGAGTTCTTGCAGTATTTCTATAGAGCTCCGCCCACACTCTAAGTCTCTTTGTTTACTGTGTAGGTGCTTGTATTTATAGCTTTTCTGGACTACCAACTCATCCTCCAGTGCCCTCAGATCTGATGCCAAGTGTCTGAATGTGGTCCTCCATGCGAGCATGCTCCTCTAGGCCTAAGTGTCCCACTTTGTCCCATGATGTGCTTCTAGAATATTCTTCCACAGGCATGCTCCTTCCTAGGCCAACTTGTCACTAGGCTGACATCTTATCCACGCACAGTTGGGTCATGCTTTTCACGTGTTCTACCCCAAACGTCCAATTTGTTTAAGTCCCAAACCCTTGGTTATGTCTGTGCGCACCGCACATGCCATGGGCTTCCTTAAACCCACTTCTTAAACCCTACCTTGCGTGCTTTTTCCTTGCACGCCTTTCTTTAACTGGGGCCCTTGTGTGCCTACGTGCCTTCTATACTTAGTCAATAATCTAGGGGCCCAACATCACCCCACACTACACCTTTTCTCCATCCATGGGAACACTCCTCTTAGTGAGAGAAAGAATACAAATAGGCTTACACCTAGGAAAAAGAATAAGGGGATGAAAGAATGGGGAAAGAAGAAAGAATGGGAGAGTGAAAGAATTACTACAATAGACTAGGAAAATCCTTTTTCAAGTAGGCTTCCAATTTATTCTAGGCATCGAATTTTTCCCGCGCTCTTTGACAGAGGTCACCGACCAAGGCGCTTACCTCCCCAAAATTTGGTCCATCCCCTTGCACGCTCATAGTATCCGTGCTCTTCTTCAATTCCTTGCATATATCCTCTAGCGTGTCCATTCTTTGTGTGATACGCGGATATAGCTCCTTCAACTGGTTTTTGATTGAAACACTTAAGGTTTTAATGGCCTTTGATTTCTTCTCAACCTCAACAAGGATTTTGTCTCTTTCTGCCCTATTCCCCTTGTTTTTCTCCTAGAACTCCTTGAGTTCTGCTTCATGAGTGGTGACCAGGGTGCCTGCCACTTTGTCTCTATCCACGTAATTTTCATATGTAGCCTCAGCGGTCCAGGAAGCATCCCTTACATCAGCTAGTAGCTTTCTGTACTCTGCGACGAGCGCTACGATTTTCAACTTGTCTTCCCTCTCTAAGTGCACTGCCACCTCCTCTACAGACTCCAAGGATAGTGGTTGTCTTTCCATGGTGATCACCCTTGTCAAATCCTCCAAGAATCCCAAGGTAGATCCATACTTCTGTGCGGACGATGCTAGGTCTGGATGCTTTAATAGTATGGCCTCGTTGATAGATTCTACTTTCTTGTACACAATGCTCACCTTGGCCTTCTCATCCTTCAACTCCCTCTGCCACTGGGAACTGATTAACTTTTCATGTCTCAACTCCTTGGTTAATATAGCTAGCTCTTCCTCTTTCTCCTTTAGCTCCCCTTCCATATCCCTGATCCTATCATTTCACCTGAAGAGTCTAGCCTCTATCTCAATAGATACTTTGTTAAGCGCATTTCTCAGTTGTTCTGAGAGCTGTTGGGTATCCACAAATGGGTTATCTTCTCCTGGTCCTGGTAATGTTACTATTTCCAAGTGGCTTACCTCAAACTTTGGTTCATCAAGGTGGGACTCAATTTCCCAAGAGATCATCTTCCTTTTCCACATGTAGGAAATCTCCTTGTCAAAATATGACATGCATACAAGCTACTCCGCTGGAAGTGTACTCTGGAATCGCATGTGAAACACCTTCTTGGGGTCATCAATATAACCCATCCCTGGCCTCCCCCCCTCTACGTGCCTTCCTCTCGTGCACATAACTTTGGGTATACTTACAGTTAAATCTGGGACTCTAGTGGTGCCACGTTCCTCTTCCGTGCTCTCCTTCTCTTTGATTAATATTGGTGCAGCACTGCGCTCCACCTTGTCCTCCACCAGGTTTTTAATGTTTCTTGTCTCCTCTTTTTCTTCTACCACCTTGGTTGTCTACTCCTGTGTTGAGTTTGGAACCTCTTGCTTCTGTGCGCTAGCCTCTTCATCTTTTCCCATGTCCTGGGTGATTCCTCCTACCTAGCTATCCTTGCGCCACACAAAAAGGAACCCTTGTTCTTATTCTCCACATTCCTCCTCTGAATCATGTATATTGAAAATAGGAGGCCCTTTATCTTTCATGGGGTCCTCTTCCCCACTTAATTCTTCTTCACTACCATCCTTATCTCCTATGTACTTTCCCATACTTCCAGCTTCTTCCAAGGTGGTCTCCTCTTCTACCCTCTACTTTTTCCTAACTGGAGATTCCGGTGTAGGTGAATCTGTTTCTTCTTCTGATGACTCCTTATCTGATGGCTCTTCTGGATCTGGAGTCTTTTCTTTGATTATGGCCTTTTTCTTGCGTGCATATGTACTTAGTCCGACGCCTACCTCAGGGGAACCTATTGCCTGTGTGTCCACCACACTTGGATTTTTATTTTCTGGTTTCTTTCCCTCTTACTTGGGTGCGGATCTCTTCCTCCTAGTTAGATCTTGAGGTATAGATACCTCATTTTCTATGTATGTGCCCTTCTCCAACTTGGTCCTTATGCGAATGTAAACACGCGCTGCGGATCCTCCTGCAATGGGAAGAGTCATGGGCCTTGTCATTTTCACTTCATGTGACACGTACCGCTCTATGTATGCACACTTGTCAGGGTAGACTAACCCTTTGCGCAATTCCCTATGGTCTTGGTCCAAACTACCAAGCTCTAACTTAAAATTTTTAGACTCCTTGAACCTATTTACTCCTGCTTGGAAGTACTAGGCTGTGAAGGTAAAGGGGAGCTTGCACCATGGGTTCCATGAGTCATCTATCAACTTGAATCTTCCCAAGTAGTAAATATGGTACACAATAAATTCTTCTTCTCCCCTAGTGGCCACTGGTATTTTTTCAGGAATTCTCCATTCTGCCTTGAATGCATTCCTTAGGCGCGTGTACCACTTTTCCAAGTGTGCCTTGTGCACTGTTGTCATAGTGTCACAAGCATACTTCTCAAATATTTTGGAGGGCAAGGGGTATTCATCAGGGTACTCCCATACAAACTTATCTGATGCATCCGATACCCCTATCTTTGAGAACACGATGGTCAGCAACACATTTCCAAAAAGGATCCTATCACCTTACTTCACGCAGTTGATAATTTCATCCGCGATGAATGCAGACAAATTATAGATGGTGCCCTCTGAAATATTTTTGCAAACATTTAACCATGGATTACTGACTTGAGTCCATCTCTCCTGGCCATTTATATTTGACACCAGGTGCGCGGCCATGTTCATTACTAGATCCTTGATGTCTGCGACATCATAATACCTTGACCCCTTTTTGCAAGCAAAAGTGGCGATAGTTTCTTTAATCACTTCCTTGTCTGTCAAATCATCTTCCAACCCGTGTCCTTCACAGATGAGGCCTGTGAAATGTGAAATGAGCTGAGGATTTATGCACATCTTACACCCCACGAAGTGGAAATAGTCCTCATGCATGTGCGACATCATCCACTTATACAGTCGCTCAGGTTTCCTGAAGTAGGGAAACTCAAAGAGTTGTAGTAACCCTGTCTTCTCCAACTTGACCTTCACGTCATCATTATATATGGGAAAACATTTTGGCATCCTCTTGTTTGTTGGGTGCACTAACTCCAGCACCAAATCCTTTCCAATTGTGCTTGTCTGATAATTATAATCATTTACAGATATATCCCTAAGATGGGACTCCCACTCCTTCCCTAACAACACTCCATCTGGGTACTACATTTCTGCATACCATTCCTCATTTGTGCTTGCTTCAATTTCTTGTTTTTTTCCCTTGCCATTTCCTTTTCCCTTCTTTGGTGTACTAGCTGGTTTCTTGGGTTCCATTTCCTAGGTATTTGACCCACTTCAATCATTTTTGTTACTTTGTTCTTCCGCTCTCTCCAACCCTAGATCTTGAAGTTGTGAAGAAAATTACTTAAACTCATGCCCTAGTTCTTAACCCTAACTGGGATACTCCCTTCACAAGATGACGTCTTCTCACACTTTCTCCCATGCCCATGAAATCCCTTCCTCCTAGTTCGTAAATCTGAACTAGCTACTCATGCTTCAATTTCTCCAATTTTTTTGTCACACAGATCCATTTTTTGGAAGCCCTAGTTTGCAAAGGTGTAAAAAGTGCTTCGTTCTCCTTATACGCAAAGTGAAAAATGAAGTGTCCCGACCCCTTTATTTATAGTTTTTCCCTTTTTGAGCATTAAGTTCTACTTCACCTACCACCATACTTTCTTCATTTAATGCAGATTTTTCAAACAAATCCTAACTTAAGCGCTTTCCCTCACGCACCCAACCTACGCAGAAAATCCTCCAACCTTCTAGTGTACAACCAATCCAACCTAACAAGAGACTCTTACACACATAAAACCAGCGCCGAAGGCACTTCTTCTATCCTAATTTTTTCTCTCACCTACCTCGTGTTTCTTAATGCAATTTTTTCTCCTTTGTACATGGGATCTATAAGCAGCTTTATCTTGGCACCAACCATCCTTTTTCCATCTTATCTCTCCATACACCTCTTTCAACTGGCCCATTCCACAGGTTTTTTAACACAAAATTTCCTTGGCACTCTAACCATGCACTCCTTCACATTACTCCACCCCACACTAAAATGATGCGCGGTCCTCTGGGTACTCACAATTTATCAAAAAGTAACAATAAGGTTACCGACGCCCAAGGCGCAAAAAAAACAACAACACGAAAAGGAAACACAAGAAAATAAACGCATAAAGTAAAATTCTAAAGTAACTAGAAAAATTACCTTATTTTCAAACACTAAGAAGACTTATTTATAGTAGGGCTTCAGCCTACTCCCATTGAAGTGTCTAGGCAATTTTGTCCCATCCAGCACTTGTAACTGGCACACACCTAAATCAAGGATGTACGAGATTATGTAAGGACCCAACCAATGGACTTTCAACTTCCCAGGATGGTGTAAAAACTTAGAATCATATAGTAAGACCATTTGCCCAACCTCAAAATTCTTATTTCTAATGTGGCCATCATGCCAAGCTTTCTGCTTTTCTTTCTCTGTTGTTTAGCTCCACTTGGCGAGTGATTTTCTCTCATCCAATTTCATTAACTCCTCAATTCTTTCTTCTAGCGCTTTCTCATCAGCCAACCCTCCTGTGCACACTATTCACAAAGAAGGTAACATGAATTCAATCGGTAGAACAACTTCTACTCCAAACACCAACTAAAACGGTGTGGCTTTGTTCACCCTTTTATACGTTGTCATAAAAGCCCACAATACTGCTGATACTTTATCATCCCAATCTTGTCTTCTGACAACACAAATTTTGGTCAGGGTATGACTCAGTATTTTGTTGAATGCTTATGTGGTTCCATTTTTTGGTGGGTGATAGGGAATAGTCTTATGATGATCCACCATGAACTCTGCCAACAGGATCCTCATGGCCTCATTCAAGAAATGCGTACCCCTATCTTTGTTTAAACTCAAAGGAAACCCATACCTTGTGATAATGTTCTCCCACAAGAATCTTGCCATTGTGGCTGCTTTGCAATCTTTAGTTAGGGCTACCTCTGCCTACCTGGTCAAATAATCCATGAAAGTGACGACATAGCGTGACCCAGTCCTACATGCCGCTAGTGCGATAGGGCCTACAAAATCTATTTTCCACTTATCCAAAGGTTCCAAGCTAGGGATGGGGTGCAAAGGCATTTCATCTCTCTTTCTTGGCTTGCCAATGCACTAACAATGGTCACACATTTTACAATAGTCTTTATAATCCTTGTATAGGGTTTCCCACCACAATCCTTCCATTAGAATCTTACACGCGGTGGCATCACCCACATAATACCCACTCGCAATTCCTCCATGTGATTTCTCCATGATGGCGAGGCACTCATGCTCTAATACACACCTGCGTAAAACTTCATCATGTCCCAACTTGTATAAGGCTCCATCGATTAACATGTAGGGAGAAACGCATATGGATAACTATTTTTTCTCTAATGCCTTCATTCCTTCCAGTACCACACCTTCCTTTAAAAATACTTCAATCTCTTCCAAATCTGACGGTGCACACCACAACCTAAGCAGTTGTGTGTCTGGCATTGTTTCCTCAACACTCTGCACGTCCTCCCTTGAATCAATTCGTGACAGATGATCAGGTCCACAATTGCTTTTCCCAGGCTTCACTACAATGGTGAACTCAAATTCTTGAAATAACAACACCCACCGACATATGCGCCCTTGCAGAATGGGATTTTTTGCCAAATAATTTAATGCCATGTGGTTGGTTTAAAACACAAAGGGTGCTGCTAGTAAATACTGTCTGAACTTGAAAAGTGCATAGATCATTGACAATGCCTCATGCTTAGTCGTGGTGTAATTTTGCTCTGCTGGTGTCAACTTCTTGCTTGCAAAACACAGAGGATGATCAACAATTCCTTCACCTGGATGTGCAAGCACTACTCCAATAGTGGTCCCTGAGGCATCTACATGGACATGAAAGGGCTTGTCCTAAGAGGGAAAATGTAATATAGGCGTGGTGACAAGCCTATCTTTTAATGTATCAAACGCCCCCTACTGCGCCTCTCCCCAATGGAAGGCACTTTTATGTTTGAGCAGCTCCTCTAAAGGCACGGTGATCCTGGCATACCCTTTGATGAATTTCCTGTAATAACCCGTATGCCCAAGGAATCTGTGCACTGTGCTCTAGCTAGTAGGCTCCCCTAACCCCACAATAACTGCAACTTTAGCGGGATCTACCAGCAAGCCCTCCTTACATATGATATGCCCCAATAAAGTCCCAAAGGGTGTAGCAAACACACACTTCTTAATGTTGAGGGATATCCTCAACTGCCTACACCTCTCAAACATTAACCTCAAATTATCACAATGGTCTTTGACTAGACCATACACTATCCAATCATCCAAATAGACCTAAAGAAACTTATGGATGAAGTCCTGGAATGCTTGCACCACTATGTGTGAAAAAATAGCAGGCGCATTCTTCAACCCAAAGGGCATGACTGTGTATGCAAAACTTCCCCACTCAGTGGCAAAAATTGTCTTCTCCTGGTCCTCCTTTGCAATCTGGACTTGGTGGTACCCCTGAAAATCCATCCGTAAAGGAATAGATTTCGTGCCTAATGAATCCTTCCAAAATTTCTTTCGTGAAGGGGGTTAGAAAAGGATCAATGAAATAAACAACATTCAACTCCCTATAATCCACGCAGATCCTAATTCATCCATCCTTCTTAATGCTGATCACCATTAGAATTATCCATTCTGATTCTTCCACTGCTTCAATGATCCTAGAAGCTATCATTTTATCTATCTCCTTCTTAACCTTCATGCACAAATTAGGATTCATCCGATAGAGTCTCTTCCTAACCGGGCATGCACCATCCTTTAGTTTTATCTTCATCTCCCCTAAGGAATGGTGAACGCCTTTGAGCTCATGGTACCCGTGTGGAAATAAATCCTCAAATTCGCGCAATAGATCAATGATCTTAGAGACTTCTTCTCCAGACCAGTAATCTCCAATAATAGCTTCCTTAGGTTCTTCTCCTGAACCGATGTTAACCTTCTTTGTCTTTAAGGGCTCATGGTAGGGGGGGGGCGCGCGTGCGAGTATCAGCACTATCCACTAACTCATGCATCCCTACAGAATGGCTAACATCCAAGATTTTTGATTCCTCTCCATCAATCACATACACCAACTTTCCTTTCTCCTTTTCTAAACATGCACGATCAAGCTGTAACTCTTCTATTTCCTCTACTTCTTCTTCAAAGCATGCCTCCAAACTTGTTCCACCCAGTAACCCCAACAACCTATCTTCCGCCATGGCACTATCCCCCATGGTAAGGTGATTGATACCCTACAAGGCCTTATCAACTGATGGCTTGGTACTCTGATACTCAAAGGTTTGAATAAGGTCAGTCGCAAGCTCTTGCCAATTCCCTGTCTGGCGGTGTGTCTCCGAATGAATGTACCATGCATGCACACATAACCCTGCAGTGTAGAATACAACTTGTGCACCCAGAGGGATGGTGGCAAATGCTTCCAAACCTTCTCTCTAGACCTGTTCACACTCCTAGATATGGAAAGAGGAGGGCCCCTTCCCATGGTAGCCCTTGATGGTAGTGGGTACGTTGCTCCTAGAGAATCTGACAGAGAGAAATTCTTACCTCGAGCAATTCCAAAAGGCTCTCCTGATGTGTAGCCCACAACCATGCCACTGTTCCGAGTAGGACATAACTTAGAATCCCTCTCCATTCCTTCTCATTTTTCCACTGAGCTTCCATCTCCTGCAGAAAGATCTCAGGGAAGGTTCCTCTCTGAATACTTGGGCAGCTCTTTTCCTCCTAGGCATCAAACTATGTGCGCCTTTATCACCTTGGTCACCTGACCCTCTCAACTACCCTCCCAACAATTCATAAGTTCCACGTGCACCTAATTGTCACATGCTACACTGGTGGTATCACTTACTGACTAAACATCCTCAAACTAGATAACTCCATCAGTAGGATCTATTCTCTTTGGGTCCCTGATTGAGCACACATATATCATGTACAAAACTTCTTCCCCCAAAGGTTCAATATAGGGTGTCAACTTCCCATCACCCAGGGGTATAATGACCCACTCCTCCTTGTTTTCAAAGCTGATGTACCCTTTGTTGAATTGAAGGTCCACATTGTTCTTGTAACACCATGGGCACCCAAGTAGTGTTGGGAAATTGTCTGCCTCAGCGAGCGCCAAGACTTCGAAGTCCCCAGTAAACTTAGCTCCCTGGATAGTAATAGTTGCATCCTTTAAAACACCAATGGGCATCACCTTAGTGTTATTTTCCATATACATCACATGTTCGAAGATGGTTCTAATGCAAGTCTTCCCATTTGATGCCATGCATCACAAAGTTAGAACATTGACCTCTGCACGCCAGTGTCAATGAGGATATTACTAAGGAGCCATCCATCTATAACTACATTCAACGTGATCTCCTTGTCATAGTCAAGGTTGTGAGGGGGAAGGTTTGCGTGCAAGACCTGCCTCTCGTGCTCTCCTCTGGCACATGGATACCTTCTCTCTCAACCATGATCCTAGCAGGGGAATGATATTCTCTTGCCTTAACATTTTACACACCTCCTTGACCTCATCCAATTCATCCTTTGGAATCATCGACTCTCCTTCCTTGTTCCTCCCTCCTGGACTTGCTCCTTTAGACATTGGATCTCCCCTTGTAAACTCTGAATGACATCCATAGTGTCTTGATACACCTCCTTCTGATGTGCAGGGTCTGGGTACTTTCTAAGAACTACTTCCTCCCTTGAAACCAAGTTCTTCTACCTTAGTATCTCTTTTGCGCGTACGGCTTCTACCCTTGTTGTTACCAAGATAGGCTCTAAACATGCATCCTGTGTTACCCAAGGCATCCAATGGGTGTTTTCCTTCTTAATACTGACCATTACAGCACCCTTGTCTTTTCGGTGCTGCTGATTCATGTAGACAAGGGTGCTACTGATTCATGTGCTCAAACAATTTCGGGCATTCCTCATACATATGTTTCTTTCCACACCACGAGCACTGCAATAGGTCCAGGAATTCACGTTTATAATGATCTGTCGATCCACAATTGAAACAAGTTCCACATGCGAGAACTCGGTCCTTCCTCATTCACGTGGTTACCACGACAACATAATCCTCCTCAAAAAACCTCGTCCATGCGTGCCTCCATCTGCGTGCTCCTCATAACGGCGATCATCACCCTTGGAACTACTGGCAACGCTAGTTTGGCACACCCCATGATCAATGGCCTCATGGATCTGATCAATGAGCCTACAGTCCTTAGTATCATGGGTTGTAGAGGTGTAAATATTGCAATAACAAGACACATTCTTCTGGATTGCACATTTAAACAAGGGGCACCTACTCGCATCATGATCCCCATGAAAAATTTCACAATCTATTGCCATGGCACATACTGTCCTCCAGGGGCAATTATCCTTAATGTCTCCCTCTACTTCACAATCTGTGCACCTCAAACCATAACGGGTCTCATGGGCTGAGTTCACAGACAACTTTTCCAACTGCTTGGTCATAGCACCAATCTAAGCCCTCCAGGAAAGGGCTAACGCTAATATCAACACTACCAACAAGCCTCAGCATGCAAAGCAACTTCCAATGCCTCGTGTGAGGTCTATAAAAGTTTTATGAGATAAGGCCCTTCTAAAAGGGGTGATCAATCATCCAACAAACCACTGAGCATGCTATGAAGGATGAATATCATATGATAATTTAGACAAGAGAGTTTTAAAGCACACATCATACTCCCCGCACACTCTCTGTCCATTCCTTACTGAATCTCCTTTAACATGTTGATGCTCTTCTGCTCAAACTCGAGGAATGTGGAATTCTGCCAAGAATGCATTCTTTAAAGCAGTATAGTCCACGAATGTTTGATGAGGGTCATAATTCATATACCAGTTATGCGCGTGCCCATGCAACGTGGTTGCAAACTGACTAGCCTTTATGTTTTGGGGTTGTGATACCCTATGCATGCCATAGCAGTTCACACCTATGAAAATGTTCCATAGCGTCCTCAATACCTCTGTAATCAGGCAAATGTAGAGACATTTCAAAGAAAACCTTGAGGGGTGGTTGGGGCCCGAATCCTCTTGAGCTAGATCCTTGGTTTCTGCCTGTGTTTCCTCCATCACCTGATCCACCAGGACCACCACGTCCTGAACCACCAAATCCACCAGACCCACCAGCTCCTACTCCTCCTGAACCACCAGATCCACCAAGTCCACCAAGTCCACAAGGTCCTATTCCCCCTGACCCCCCCGATCCACTAGATACTCATAGTGGTCATGTGCCAAGGGGTCCCCATATTTCCACTGAACTGCGCGCCTATGGTCCTGTGCAACAATGCCCCCATTACCAATAGAATACCTTGTGCCAATCCCAGACGTGAGACAAAAATCTTGCGTGTCTATACCTTTCCTGAAAATTCCTAACACCGGGTTGGTGTTTGCAGCCATAGAAGGCCCAAACGAGAAATTATATCTCCTAGGTGTAGACCGATCACCTCTAATGTAGCCAATTGTACTAGCAATATTTTCCCCCTTATTTGGAAAACCAAGCACCAGGGTCTGGTCACTGGGTGGGCTCAAATGCACACCAATAGTTCTTCTTTCTCCACATGATGAACTCTCATTAGAAGCCAAAGGTGTCTCTCTTACATGCACTTGCCAAGATGGGGGTCGCAGAGAGTGTTAAGGTTCCACGTCCTCTGCGTGAACCTCAAATCCTTCCCACAACATCTACCGTACCATACATCCATCACACCTGCAACCTGGTGTTGTTTATCAATCTCCCTTTCATGCGCTTCACCATACTTGAGTCGTCTTTGCTCCCTATCTTTCTCTGCCGTAACATCTGCCATCTTCCTCCACCCTAGCTTCCTTTCCCAACACTCAGAATGGTTTAGCCGGCCATTGGGAATGCCTATAAACTCATGGTAACCATTAAGATCTTCATAGCTAGAGGGACAACACAAATAAATGATCCTCTGGGCTCCCGCAAAAACTCAAACTTAGCAACCTCCAGACAAGAATATGTGGAAATGACATACTCTAGAGTGTAGCTAGCCAATACTCCTTTCCACCAATGATCTACAGCATGGGTCCACGTTAGATCTGCATCTTACAGCCTCTGGTGTTCTTCTTGGGTCCACACACATGATCCATAATGCCAACTTGATCTAGATGCATAGACTCAGATTCATTCATACAGTTCCACTGGGAAGCAGTAGAAAAAAGTTTCATACAGATCATGGTAGAGGTTTTCTTCTACCCATCTATGTGCATTAAACTCAGGTCCAATGTTGAATCTCTAAGTGAATTCATCCTCCGTGCTCTTAAACCATGATTCAACACTTTCTAAATTTAACCACTCTATCATTACTCACTACACAGATCATGATGAATGCTAATTCCCAGTATAACTTCGAAAAGAGGTCCCAACAACAGAACCAAGATGTAGTCATTTTTTCCCTTAACACAAAATAAAGGGACCCCATGTACACCGGCCTATCACCCAGCGAAAGTTGGGTGCTCACCTGAGGCACGCATGGGTTTTGAGTCTCTCATTTATGTGATTTTAGTTGGAAACATCATGTATGATTTGCGTTTAAGATATTTCAAAAGGATTTAAGACATACAAGAACCATAGAGCTTAGAAAGGCATCTAGATCCTTGCAATCATCCCAAACAGTGTACTTAACAGATTTTATAACTTGTATCATAATAGAAAGAAGCATACAAGAATCCATACTTAGCATAAAATGAAAGAGAACTCATGAATGCATCAAAATAATTGATATTCATGTATATATAACAGGAAACCTCATTACATCCATGGAGCCATTACAGAGGGTTACAGAGAAGCAGACCGTAATCATGCATTGTAACTAGACTTATGTAACTAAGCTACTAAAAAGAAAAATTACAATCCCCTTACCAAATACATGATTCCCCAAGTCCAATTACTCACTAACAGAGTTCTTGCAATATTTCTGTAGAGCTCCTCCCACACTCTAAGTCTCTCTGTCTACTCTACAGGTGCTTGTATTTATAGCTTTTCTGGACTTCCAACTCATCCTCCAGCACCCTTAGATTTGATGCCAAGTGTCTGAATGTGGTCCTCCATGCGAGCATGCTCCTCTAGGCCTGAGCTTCCCACTTTGTCCCATGATGTGCTTCTAGAAGATTCTTCCGCAGGCATGCTCCTTCCTAGGCCAACCTGTTGCCAGGCTGGCATCTTATCCACGCATAGGCGGGTCATGATTTTCATGTGTTCTACTCTGAACGTCCAATTTGTCTAAGTTCCTAACCCTTGGTTATGTCCGCACATACCACACATGCCACAGGCTTCCTTAATTCCACTTCTTAAACCCTACCTTGCGTGCTTTGTCCTTGCACACCTTTCTTTAACAGGGGCCCTTGCGCACCTATGCGCCTTTTATACTTAGTCAATAATCTAGGGGCCCAACACCTAGTCTAAAGGAAGTCAGTCATGTAAATGTCAATGTGGATTTTGAGTCTCTATTATTCTCTTAAATTTTCTAAGATGTGAAGTGATATTAGGTCAACATATGAGTACAATCAACATTTTATTTTCCATAAAGTTCTATGTCTTCTCTTGTTTTCAATATTTTCATTATTTGTGAAGAATTCTAGTAAGTACTTTAAGTATCCTAAATGGTGGAAGATAGAGGGAAATGTCTGTATTGGACATGTGTTGAAATAGGTGGTTGAGAATGAACCTCTAAAAGGATGTTATTTTGAAAATTCAAATAAGTGTTAACAAGATATGAGATTCAATGGAGAATACAATCTACTCAAATATATGGACTGTGGCTAAGAGATATGGAGATTTTTCTCAAGGGAAGTCATTAAAATATTATTCATGATGAGTGTCAACTTATAGAGTTTGGAAAAAGTGTGTTTCAAATTTATTAAAGTTGTCTTTCAGGAATCATGGTACTTAAAGTGAATATGATGAGAAATCAAGAAGTCATACAAGTTAAGGTTGTAAGATAAGTAAGTTAGCTTCAAAGGAAGAGTGTTTGCATTTAGGGGGAGTCTTGTTTGGTCAAATAGAGGTCACTAAAGGATTATATATGAGCTCATAAAAGAGGGAAAAAATTCCTAGGGGGAGCTTGTGGATAAGTAATATAGATTTCTCATGTATTATTGATCATATTTGTCATTGTTTCAAGTCAAGTGGCCTAGAACTCTTTGTCATAGATGTCAAAGGGGGAGAGAGTGCTGTCATAAACCATAAAGAGTGATGTGAGCTGATTGTTAGGAACCCTTATTCCTACCCTTATATTTCCTTATAGTAGATTAGTTACTTTGGATGCATATGCTTTGTAAGTTGTCCCTTGAGCATATTTGAATAATCCCACATGTGTGGGAAGTAGTAGTTGCTTGGATAGGAATTATTATATAAGGAGTTGAGTCTTGATGAGGTGTCCATGAATATATTGTATTGACATTTCTCAAAGGAAGTTGTCCCCTTGAAGAGGAATATGATTCAATATCATTCTGAGTTATTTGAAATATCATTTCGAGTTATTTTGGTTGAGTTATTTTCTACAAGTTGTTTCCATTTATAATTAAAATTTTTGTGATTGGTAAGATAGTGTTTCAAGGTCCTCACATCTAGTGTTAGAGAAATTTCTAGGGCCAATTTTTTTCTATGTGCAGTAAATCATGGCAATCTAATTCTTCCCTTTGTTTTCTCTCATGTCGCACAAATGGGATCTTGGTGATCAGAAAGTGGTCTAGTTCTTGTTTACATTCTATTCGCACTGTTGCATTCTATTCTGCAGATATGGGTCAAATTTTTGAGTTATGTCATTTCCAGAAATATTACATTTCGTTTGCATTTTGGTTTCTACATTTTGTGTAGAAACCAGATAACCATTTTTTAAAAAAATATTACAGACATCCTGAGACAGAAGAAAGAGAAGCACATTCCACAAGAACTCCTTAACTTTCACACGGAAACCTTGCATGGGTACTAGCTAGAGCCACGTAACCTTGAAAGTTCTAGGTGGTTGTCTCCATTTCTAAACCAAAAGCTTTAGAAGCCATCATCATTTTATCGAGACCATTCTTCTCTGTGGAAAAATAAATCGGGCTAAAATCATTTTGTTCTATCAATTTAAGATATGGTTTCGTTTTTTGGATTTTGTGTAAGGTCTTCTGTGGGTGATTGAGAATTATCCTACTCACGAATGTAATATCTTTAGCCATATATTTCATATTATATCTATTTTTTCCTAGAAACTTTCCTTGAAGACCCAAAATCCATGTCTGCACATTGTATACGTTGAGGTTCCGAGACCCAATTCCATTTCTATCACTCAAAAATCACCATTTTCAAATTTTTAAGGGTTTTCCATAAATTCTTCATTTTTTACCATATTTCCCCTAAATTCACACACATTATTCCTTTCACTATTCCACTCCTTTTTTCTTGAAGGAAAAAGTTTTTAGTTCTTACCATTACACCCCCCAACTTGCATTTTTCCTCCATCAAAATTGCCCAAAAATTGCCAAAAACCCCATCCAAGTCCATTATCTCCATGTTATTGATCTCAAATCCCAAATTTCCATTACTAAATGTATTTTAGAAATATTTTTTCTATCCATTTCCAAAAAAAAAAGAACCCTGGTTATGGTTGTCACCCGTATACGAAAAAAAATCATGGAGGAAGAACTTGAAACATTGAAAGCCCAGGTCACTGAGCTAGGTCAAAGGCTACAAGCAGTGAATCAACATAATGATATTTTGATAAAACAGTGGCAAAAGGAGTCCTCCTCACATAACTACTTCTCCAACCAATCTCGTGGGCCAAAGCTATAATTTCCCAAGTTCAATGGTACAAATCCTACAAGATGGATTTATTAGGCTGAGCAGTTCTTCAATAATCACGAAACTTATTCTATTAATCAAGTTCTAATTGCCTCCTATCACTTGGAAAAGGACACACTACAATGGTACCATTGGTATCTCATAACAAATGATGAACCCGATTGGAATAAATTTACATCCTTCATTTTGGGAAGATTCGGTCCCTGTAAATTCAAGGACTTCACCATAGCTCTCACCAAACTCTGCTAGATTGGTATTGTTCGAGAGTATTAGCAGGAGTTTGAGAAACTAGCTAATCAAACTAAAGGGCTGACAAAAGACTTCTTCAAAAATTGCTTTGTCATTGGCCTCAAGGAGCCAATCCACTTAGAGGTGAAAATGTTTCACCCCACTAACATGATAGAGGCCTTGGGCTTGGATAAGTTGGCTGAAGATAAAATCTCATAACAATGTCGAACCCCACTATCTTCCACAACCAAGAACCCAACCAACTAGCGGCCAATGGCCAACACCTTGATCAAGCGTCTCACCAAGGCCAAGATGTGGGCACGTAAGGAGAATGGATTATGTTACAACTGTGATAATAAATGGGTTAAGGGTCACATGTGTGTCACACAAAATCTTTAATTACTAGATGTGGAATCACCACCAGATTAAGATAACAAGGCCGATAGCCAAGACGTCCAAGAATCTCCAGATGAACCAAGCCTCGTAGAGGATTCTGCACCCCAGGAAGATCAAACAAATATCTCCTTGCATGCACTAGTTGGTGTTACCACCCTGAAAACTATGAAGGTCAAGGGGTGCTTCAAAAATATTCCTCTCACAATCCTCATTGACTCAAGTAGCACACAAAATTTCATCGATCCCCACATTGCTAAGTAGGTAGACTGCTTTGTGTACCCTTGTTCTTACTTTGAAGTAATCATTCATAATGGGGGGAAAAATCCTTTTAAAGGGAAATTTTTGAATGTACGCATTACGATAGGAGAATACACTCTGTGATTGGATATGTTTTCCCTACCTCTAGGTGAATGTTATGTGGTTTTATGTGCATAATGGCTCCACACTTTGGGACCCATTGTATGGTATTTTTCTGAGCTCTAGATGTAGTTCACAGATAATGGCTAACAACACACCTTAATGAAATTATTACTAGGACTTGCTTCCATCATCAATTGCCATCGCATGGAAAATATTTTGAAGAAAGGCTCCCATGGGATAATTTCCTAGCTACACTCCATCCAAATCCAACCCCCCACTACCGCTAGCAAACCTGTGGACTTGTAAGCCATCCTCAAAAAACATGTTACTATTTTTATTGAACTAATGGGTTTGACCCAGTCATGTCCTAAAGATCACCGCATCCTACACCTCCTAGGAAGAATCCCCCCAACATCTGTCCCTAACGCTATCATATTTGTAAAATACTGAAATTGAAAACCTAGTCCGGGATCTCCTCAAATCCAGTGTCATTCACCCTAGCACTAGGCCGTACTCCTCTCTAGTACTTCTTCTCCACAAAAAGGATGGATCATGGTATCTTTGCATTGAATTTCATTCTCTTAACCACCTCACCATCAAGGATAAATTCCCCATTCTGGTCATTGATGAGCTTGTGGAAGAGCTCCATGGGGAAAAACATTTCTCCAAGTTGGACCTTTGCTCCTGCTATCACCAGATTTGAGTGAATCCTGAATTCATTCCAAAAATAGCCTTATGAACTCATGATGGTCACTATGATTTTTTGGTCATGCCATTTGGCCTTACAAATACCCCTTCCACCTTTCAAACACTCATGAATAAAATATTGAAGTATTTCCTCTGTCATTTTTTCCTGGTTTTCTTTGATGATATCCATATCCACACCCACACATGGGCCGAGCACCTCCAACATATCGATTGAGCATTACAAATTTTGGTAGAAAATAAATTATTTTCTAAACAGTCCAAATGTTCCTTTGGCCTTGAAGAAGTGGCATATCTTAGGAACATTATCTCTGTCGGTGGGGTCCGTGTAGATCTAGATATGATCATAACGATGCATGAGTGGCCTCGGCCAACAACTCTCAAGAGCCTTCATGGTTTCCTAGGCCTTATCGGGTACTACCGCATATTCATCAAGGACTATGGAGAGATCATGACCCCCTTTACTGCCTTATTGAAGAAGTATTCCTTCACCTAGAACACAATAGATGAGTAGGCATTTGTGGCTCTTCAATAGTCTATGTGTAGCACACCAGTTTTGGCCATGCTAAACTTCACTCAAACTTTCACCATTTAAAGTGATACATGTGGGAATGGATTGGGTGTTGTCCTTCTCCAAGGGGTTCACACAATTTCCTTTACTAGAAAAGATATTTTGAGCTGAAACTTAGCCTTATCTACACATTAGAAGGAAATGATGGACATTCTCCATGCAGTACAAAAATGGCAGCCATACCTACTAGGGAATCATTTTTGCATCAAAACATATTACTAGAGTTTGAAATATTTCCTAAAACAATGAGTATCATCACCAACACAACATAAATGGGTTAGAAAACACATGGCGTATGATTATGAGATAACCTATAAGAAGGGTAAAGACAATATTGTGGCCAATGATCTCTCAAGTGCATTCGAGGAATTGGCATACCTGTTTCCCATCTCCATTCCCATTCAAAACTAGATGGAATCTGTAAAAAAGGGGTATGCACTTGATCCCTCCTCACAACACCTCATACATCTATTGGCCATTGACCTTGCAGTCATACCACATTATTCATGGGATGGTACATTTCTGTGACACAAGGGTCATTTGGTGCTTCCCCATTGCACATACCTTCTTCAAGTTGTCTTCTATGAAATCCATGCTTCTCCACCAACAAGACACTCTGGATTTCTCAAAACCTATGAATGGGCACAATGAAACTTATTTTGGAAAGGAATGAAGGGTGATTTTAAAATTATGGTGGTAGAATGTGATACCTGTCAATGCAACAAAGGTGAAACAACAACAATTCCTAGTTTTTTTGGAGCCCTTTCAGATTCTGACTAGGATATAGAAAGATTTCTTTATGGATTTTATCAGGGGTCTCCCTTAGTTGGGAGGTAACTCAGTGATCATGGTTGTGTTCGACCACCTCTCCAAATATAGTAATTTTTGTTCTATCACCCATCCATATAAAGCCTCCATGGTCACCCAGATTTTTGTGGATCATATTTTCCATTTGCATGACATCCCTTCCTCCATTGTCTATGATTGTGATGCAACTTTCACAAGCAAGTTTTAGATAGAGGTTTTCTAACACACAGGTACCCAACTGAAGATGAGCTCTGAGTATCACCCTAGATGGATGGCCAGATAGAATTTTTCAACAAATGTTTAGAAATGTTCCTTTGTTGCTTTGTTTTAGAACAACAAAACTAGTGGAAAAAGTGTCTTCCCCTTGCAGAGTGGTGGTATAATACCTCATACCACACTTCTACTAAATTGACCCCATATGAAGCATTATATGGTCAAAATCCACTAACCCTACTTCCATATAACCCTGGTAGTTCGAGAATTCATGCAGTCGAAACTACTCTCCACACCAAGGATCAGATTCTCAGCACTCTATGAGCCAATCTCCACACATCATAGGACCCTATGAAGCACCATGTAGATCAATGCCGCTCCAAGTGTACCTTCCAACCAGGTGATATGGTCTTCCTTCATCTATAACCTTACAAGTAGTCATCCTTGAAGCTTAAAGGGAGTCATAATATTTCTCCAAATTTTTAAGGTCCATATAAGGTCCTTTAGAAAATTGGTTTGGTTTGTTACAAGATGGAGCTTCCACCTTCCTCTAGAATTCACCCATTTTTACATGTCTCATGTTTGAATAAAGTTATAGGAATCAATGTTAAAACAAAAACCACTTTACCATAGATTGATAATGAAGGCTCCATCATTCTTGAACCAAATGCCATCCTAGACAAGTGGACCCGCTAACTCTACTCTGGCTCCGTCACATAAGTCCTAATCCAATGGCATGGCATGTAACCAGAAGGCACAACATGGGAACCAATTCTCCATATTCAACACCAATTTCCACATATGAAGCTTTGAGGACAAAGATTTTTCCAAGAGGGAGGAGATGTTAGGAACCCGTGTTTCTACCCTTCTATTTGATATATAGTATAATATTTACTTTAGACACATGATTTATAAGTCATCCCTTCAACATACTTGAATAATCCCACATGTGCGGGAAGTAGTAGTTTCTTAGATAGGAATTAGTATATAAGAAGGTGTTGAGGCTCAATGAGGCATCCACAAATATATTTTATTGAGCTTGCTCAAAAGAGGTTTCCCATCGAAGAGGCCTGCGATTTAATATCATTCTGAGTTATTTTCAATATCATTTTGATTTCTTTTTCTTGAGTTATTTGTTTTCAGCTATTTCCATTTCTAGTAAAAATCGTTGTGATTGTTAAAATAGTGTTGCAGGGTCCTCACACTAATGTGTGTTTTCCATCAAAGGTTTTTGAGTATGTTTCCATCAATGAAAAAGGGGGAGATTGTCGAACCCTGGTCATTGGTGTTATCACTGATGTCAAGTGGTATTGATGGCAAAGAAGTGAGTGGTGAAGTGAGGCTCTGTAAGAGGCATAAAGGTTGATTTCTAGTGCCTTATCAGTGGTGTATTGAGCTTCAAGTTAGCTTCATGGTGGATTCAAGATACTACAGACTTATACAGTGAGGATGTTGATCACTGAAGGTAGAGTGCAGGTTGGAATTCTTGCTTCAGAGGTTCTACAGGTTAGATATGCTTATATTATCATGGGAAAGAGCTCTTACAGTGAATTCCAAGTATTTTCGTGGAAGTCTCAGTTGAATATGACTCATTTAGGCCTGTTTCTAGAGCCCGATGAGGTGTGAAAGTTTTCTACAGGTAATGAAAAGACAATTTGATTATGTGAAGTGCCTAGGAATTTTTTCTAGGGCGTTTCTGAGCAATAACAAGTTCTATTTTATCTCTTGGAGGTAAAATTCAAAAGTTCACCAAAGTTTTCTTTGAGGACTGACATTGAGTTTTGAGGTAAATGAGATGAGTATGAGATGTACAGGGAAACTAATTACTAACCAACACATGAAATTTGTATAGGGGTGTTTTGTAGTGCTTCATGCCAAATTTCATCAAATTTTGAAATGTGGTTTTAAAGTTACTCAAGTTTTTCTAAAAATGGTTTATTAAGTAATGCAAATTGAGAACCCTAGATTCATAACATCCAAGAAAAATTATCAAGCCTTCTTTGGATAAATCATATAAGTAATTTTTGAAGATCACTCTAAGCCTGAAATTTTGTAAATTTTTTGAGGGAAATTGACAGAGAAACAAGAAAATTTTGAACTTTATTATAACAAATTATTTTTCTCTCTAGGTCCTCTTCTTTAAGTGGTAGGCACAAAATGGATTTTTTAGGCTTTAAATGACCTTTGCAAGTTATGGAAACTTACCAATAGAGTGATTGGATCATCCTAGATCAAAAGGGTGGTTTTTATGAGTTTCATGGTTAATTTTATCGTACAGGGTATCTTTATTTTGGAAAAAATGTGTGTACAACTGGATGTGAAGGTATTTTAAGTTGGATGGTGGACATGAAAATTCATCCAAGTCACTCTATATTTATCTTTTAAGGTGATTGGGTAATTCATATTTGAAAAGAAACTAAGGCAAGCATATCTCAACCATAACTTAGAAGAATGAGTTCTTAACAAGAATCAATTTTTGATCCATATTAACATGTCAAAGAAAGATGCTTATGTACAGGGTTCATATGTTCTAAAAGTCACATCCAAATCAGGTTACTAATGAAATGGGACTTTGTGTTGAGCCATACTTAAAAGAGATAAAATAGTCAATTCTCAATATACCAAGTCTTGAGCATAAAAAGTAGACATCTCTTATGAAAATCCATTAAAAAAAAAAGGGCATACTGAGCTATATCCTAATGAAGCATACGTGATTTGAGAAATGATTTGTGAAAGGTTTTAGCTTGCAAGATCAAATGTTTCTTTGTAGATAAGATTCAATGTTCTCAATGTTAAAAATGACTAAGTCTCAAATGTTCTCATTCGTGTGTTGACATAAGACTGAAAAATAAATTTGGATAGGGTTTTATACTAAAGACCTCAAATATGAAAATTGGATCATCTTGAAGATTTTTTTGAACAAGATTAATTTCACAATGCAAGGTATATTGGTGCTCTTGAAGGATGTAGAGAATGAAATTCTTCCATGCTATGAAGAAGGTCAACATTTGTCAAGTTCGAGTGGTTTCTGTCTATAACATGTTCTCCATACTATTTACAGTCAACATTAGATCATTTCTACTCAAATAATCTTCAAAAATATTGGAGAAAACCTTATACATGTTTAGATGAACCACTCAAACCTTTTTGAGTAAAATTTGATTGATAAATGATCAAGGAACTTGAATTCTTCATCTCTCTAATCACCAAACTGCTCAAAACCCTACAACTAGGGTTTACAAGGAACAAAAACCTCAAAATCATGATGCGACCCTTAAAAATTTCTCAAACTAAAAAGGAATGTCTATGATGGATTCATTAGCATGTTGGAAAAAGAATGAGCTTGTTCCTCCTCGAATCAAATAATACCTTAGTGACAGTTTTCCTAAGAAACTCGTGCAATTGGGTGCAGGGTTAGTAGTTGTTCTAATACAAATTATTCTATATAATCAAACCAAAAAAGTGTGAAAAACTTCCAAAATTATATTCATGGCTTTATTTATCAATAATTTTTCATGTGTTGCGTTGAAAGCTACAAATTGTGTGAAATTGGGTTCATGGTTAACACTCAAGCATTGTATAGACCCTGTAGTTTGAGTTTTAGTGCAAATTACTCTTTGCAGATGTCCTAGAAACACATGAAAATCATTAAGAGGAAAAATAGATGGATTGAACAATCTAAGATGTGGTTGGTTTGGTGTGAAGGCTCAAAAGACACATGATAATGAATGCAAATATTCTTGGTGACAATTTCAGTTGAGTAATCAAAGTATTTCACTTCTCTAAAACTGTGTGAGCTTGTTTATCCTCCTAAGACCATATGGATCTGGGATAAACATTCTTTTGAAGGTGAAAGAGAGCCAACTTTATTTGATAAGTACTTTTTATTGTTGATATACTCAAAATAGTGAGATGAATATTAAGCTTCCAAGCCTGAGTTGATGCCAAGGTAAAGTTAGAGAGTCATAATCAAGCTTTCTCTTTTCTCAAGTCCATAAAAAATTCTAAGAGTGTTAGACATTTACATGAACTTGTTTTCTCCTTATGAATCTCGAACTAGAATGTGAAGATCCATGATGCACAAGTCAAAGACATGAAGCAAAATGGTGAAAATTGAAGAGTCGTCAAAAGGTGTGTTATCCATTTGAATAGGATAGATAATTGAGGGAACGTGAAAGTTCTTGTGAATTTAAAAACACAAATAGTTTTTGTGTGTATTTTTGGGGGACAAATAAGCTATAAGAAAAAAAAAATGAGCTTACAGTAGGAAAAAAATATAGTGAGTTAAATTGTAGGAGTATATGAAATGCTTCTTTTCTGAGATTCTAAAATATAATGATTCTTTGGATAACATGAGGATTGAGACCTCAAAGCCTTGAAATGATCATGTACGACCATTTTTTATGATATGTATGGCCATTTTGGAGAAGGTAGTGAATGAAGTAGTGAAATTTAGTGAGTAAGTGCAAATTACTTTATTGAAAACCTCATAACAGGTTCAATGTTTTGCAAGAGAAGAGAGAAGGGTGCAAAATGATAAAATGAATGTAGATACATGATGAATGAATCATAACACCTTAAACTAGTTGGAAAGTGTGTTTATGAAAAGCATATGAATGGTGTGTAAGCATTGAAGGAATGTTGATGTGAGTCAAAATAGGAAGGTGCAAAACAGTGAGAGATTGAATGCCTTAAGAAATCAGGGATTAGTGGAGAGTGTGAAGTGAATGGATAGATGATGAGAATAGGTCTAAAGCTAGTGATTGAACTTGAGAAAGACGAAAGAGAGTTTGACATAGTCAGCCCACAAGAGAATAGTGCACTGTATTCTATGATCATGTCATGCTTGAGGTCCTTGCTCCAGTTTTTGTGTTCAATATAGCAACATGCACATATAAACAAAGATAATTGAAGATGTGAAGTTAAATTTTCATAACTAAGAGCAGTTTTTGAGCAAGTAACTAGAAGAATAGTAAATTGGGACAAAAGTGAGATATAGAGAGATATAATTTGGAGGTCGTTATCAGATGTGTAAGAAAACAAACCAAGTGTGAACAAAATAGTTAAAAAATTCTAAGTCACAGCTTAACATACATGGGGTTGTAACCTCGCTATATGTAGTGACTTATAGAAGATTATTTGTAGCTGGTTAAATCGGGGGTTAAAGCCTCCTTGTGAGTTGAAGCTCACTAAAGGTCAATGGTTGTTGAACCAAAATTTGGGGTTACAACTCCAAGTTGAGTTGAAGTTCAACCATGAAATCAATGTAACCGGAGTAGGGAAATTTGGTCCTAAGCCTAGTTCTTGGTTTCAGTGGTTTTTTTCCTAGTTTGGGTTTCCCACATTAAATTTTTTGTCTCTAAGTTCTATCTTATTATTTGTTTGTTTTTTATTTCATATATTCATCATAACATGATTAAGGAAATGAAAATGACTGTAAAATTTTAATTAGACATTGATTCACCCCCCTCTCAGTGTCCTGGTTTCCAACAGTGTGCACTCTTTTGTTTCTTCTAGAATGGGAGTTCATTTCTTTAAGAGGTCAAGCTTAGAGAAAGGGTAGTATTCATCAATTGTGAGAATGTTCCCATAATGCTTAGTGCAAAGTTCAAGCAAGTTCTTCATGTGACTTTAGGGGTTGTTATTCAGGTTGTAGATCAAAATATCATGTTTTTATACTAACTCCATGTCAAATGTATGCTTCAAGGCCAATGATATATTCATATAGAAAGAATGTCCTTGAAAATAACCAAAATGTTGTAAAAAATAACCCCCTGGTTATTTAGGCAACTTGAAGTTCTATTCTAGCTTTGACATCAAGTTTTCAGGCTACGTGCACTGCTAGTTTCCTTAGTGCATTTCCATGGTTACAGTTCCTCATGCGCTGCTCCTTGCTTCTTCCTTTCCTTTGCTTCCTTTTGTGCAAGCTTCATGCACCCATTTGATTCTTATTCAACTATCTCCCTTTATTTTCCCATCACTCGCATCCCATTGTGTATTCACACTTCTTATAAGATGTTGCATAATTTTGCATGCACCCATAAACTTACCTTGTATTTTGCTAAGTCCATACATGCTCTTACGGACATGCCTTTTCCTTCCTAGGTCTTGCGCATCCCCTCGTGTGAACTTGTTCTCCTTTAGAATTCTACCCTCGTGTATCTTTCCTTTGCACTCTCTTCCTCATACACTCCTTTGATCAGATGACCGTGCCTCCTTGAAGATATGCATGCCTTAGCAGAGATGCACCTTTTCTTCCCATTCCTATGCACACCAGAAAATTTTTGCAACCCTACGCTTCTCCTTCTTTCTCCCACACATGAGTCTAAGAATGTAACCTATGTACTAATTTGCATATGCCATGTGTTCATTCCATAAAATTTTCAGATAAAGTACACGACATGCAACCTATTGGGATATGACATATGTGCACTGAATCCTTATGAAAAATGAGCACATGACACGTGGTAGAAGTAAACATACAAATATCTTTATTATTTTTTCAATATGATCGTGACATGTGTCTTACATGCTCCTTTGTGCTACCAACTTCAAATTTCCATAACTTCTTCTACAGAGCTCAAAATCATGTGTTTCTAGTCTTGTTGGAAAGCTTCTAGCTTGGGCTACACATTGGACTCTTTAGAATAAGATTTTGGTAGGTAAAAATAGGAAAATATGATTTGGGTCAATAATGCACACGTCCAGTTGACTCAACGACCCAAATCTTATTAGATTTGGCCTCTTTCCTTCTTCCACAAGTTACTTGACATAGGAAGGTGGATTTGATAGTGTTACAGGTAGATTTTTAGGCATTTAATGCATGTTGTTGGTGATTGTATTTGAAAATATGAATTTCCCTCTCTTTTCCCTCTTATCCTCTCTCCTTACTTCTATATATTATTGAATAATGCTCATTTGAAAAGGTTAGACCATTTTGGATTGCAAGAGCATTCTTCTAAGTAGTGTTCCTTTGTATTTTTTGGTTATAGGTCTCAAATATGGTTTAGTGCATGTGGATTCTTGCCTCTTTCCACCATTATAATAGATTGTGCATACTTAAGAAGTAATAAAAGTCTTGTTTTGTGGATATTCTCTACCTTAGATCACATTTTATTGCATCTCCTTTCTTTTCCTTTGCAATAGAGGTTTGTTTTGTATTCTTTTGTCCCTTATAGGTTTCTTTTTTGTTGTGCTCCATAAAAGTGAGTGTTTGAATGCTGTTTTTTAATGTGACATGTATGTCTTCCCTTTCTTTCTTAATTTCCCCTCATTTCCACTCATCTGAGATTGTTCATCTACCTTATGCCGGTGTTACAACCCCCCCTTATCTTAGGTTATCCTTTCATACATATCCTTCTCACACTCGTCCCTTGGAATCATAGATTAGTGTTAGGTAGTTACATTTCCCTTCCTATGAGTATTTGTAGTAGTATAAATAGGTAGAGGAAGTCAAATTTTTCTAGAGATATGTATCAAATGCAAGTCCTACAAATTAGAGACATTCCCATGTTGCCCCAAATCCCCAGATCATGTTGATTTGGGACAAGTACAATTTTGAGCTCAAAAATGTAGTTTGCAATTTTAAAGTTTTACAATTTACAGTTTTGTAGTTCATAGTTTTATAGTTTTGCAATATGTAGTTTCACAGTTCATAGTTCACAGTTTTGTAGTTTCAAAGTTCACATTTTTGTCGTTTTTCAATTTATAGTTTGACAATTTTTAGTTTTGTAGGTTTATATTTTGCAGTTTCGTAGTTTGCAATTTTTACAATTTTACAATTTGTAGTTTCACAACTAACAATTTTGTAGTTCTAATTTTTCAATTTTATAATTTTCCATTTCACATTTTGTAGTTTATGTATTTTGGGGCATTTTTGCATTTTGTAGTTTCATAGTCGCCTATGCAAATCAACGGACCATCTTCAAATGCTCATAACTTTTGATCTAGGTCACCAAATGAGACAAAAGTTATATTTTTTGAAAGGTCTTGAAGAGTAATACATGATAAATGAATTTTTGGATCATAATAAATATGTAATTTTGGGATAAAATGGAAAAAAGACTCGTGGTTGTTTTTAGGTATGGGAATTGAAAAAGTTTATGATACCTATGATAGGTCTGTAATCTTGAATCTTGATTGATCCTTGGTGGTTGAAGAAGTGGGTGGTATTATTAATTTCAAATCTCTTCTCTTCCCTCTTCTTCTTCTACATATACAACTCATTTATATTGTACCACATTCTCTCTTAAATGTAAGGTTATGTTTCCCTTTTGTGTAGCTAAGTATTCTGAGTTGTAGAATTTTGTGTTAGTATTATGAAATGCACTCAATGCCTCCTCCATTATTGTAATACATTGTATACAAATTATAATCAATAATATTTTTTTATCATGCCTCACTTTCTATCCTTTAATATGTGTAATTGTATTTTTTTTTCTATTATTTTGTGGTATGTTGTGTGTGAGTTATACTTTCATGATTTCCATCATTTGTGTCATTTATGCAGAGAATCATAGTTTCATAAAATTATAGGGTTGAATGTGTCTTCTTTCTTCCCTCGTGGTATTGAATTTTCCTTCTCATTCTTAATATCAAGGAGATCATCCACTTCTAGTTTGGTGCACCACTGTATTTTATTCAGTATTTCATCTTTTTGAACCCTGGTTCCTTGGAAATATTAGATTAAAACTATTTAGTAGTAGATCATAGACCTGGTTAGATTATTTACAGTGAATTGGAGTGAAAGGAACCAACATTTTCACCTAGATATTTACCTTTTAGGATCAATTTTCCCATACTTTGAAGGTCTTTCCATGTTTCACTAAGGTGTTGATTCTAGCTTTATTAAAGAGTGAAACTTCAAGTGACAACAACAACCTCTAATTTTAGCATTGAAATCTCCAGAAAGACATAGGGAAAAAAGGTAGGAAGATCAATAATGAAAACATCATCAGGGATGGAGAAATTGGGGCATACATGTAAGGTTAGACTCAATACTATAATCAGTCCTAAGGTATCTACAGGTATTCCATCTATCTGAACTACTCATTTAGAAAGAGGCTCATATTTCATTCCAAGTTTCTCAACAATTTGCTTGGGCAGGACTGAACTGGAAGCTCCTAAATTGATCATGTAATTCTGGACTATATTTTTTCCTATGATCAAGGAAACATAGAAAGGAATTGGTTTCATACTTTTTCTTGCATGGGATTCTTTTGGATCAGGTATGTTAGTAAGCACAAATTTAGGTGGCTCTTTGGATGGTTGGATAGAGAGACTAAGATTAGACAAAGATTCTTGCAAGAGATCTTTTTGACCAAGAAGAGATAAAGAATCCCACATTGAAACACCGAATTGATTTTTCTTCATATGATCAAGAATATTGAAATATTAAGTACTAACCTATTTTTTACCTTATTAACAACAGTACCTTCTTGTATTGATGGTTACAAAATTGGAATCTCTTTTGATTTTGAACTCTTGTACACTAATTTTTCTGAGCACCTTTTTGATTAGAAACTAAAAAATCACTTTGTAATGTTGGAGAAGGATGAGAATTTTTCTAACCAATTGGTTGATACACTTTTATTTCTCTCTTATTTGATATTTTTTTCACTAAGATAGAAGTAGAGTCATGATCTAGCTTATTTACTCCACAAAAATCATCTTATTACCAATTTAGAAATGTAGCATCATTTTGCACCAATTCTTGAGAAACCTCCTGCTGTTTTGGGGTCTCAACTAATAAGTTTTGAGACATAGAAGAATATTACATGATAAGTTCTTGATTTATAACACCATTTCAGAAATACTTCTAGTTATGGGATAAATTGCAAGGATAACACCACTTGAAGTCTTATATTAGATTGTTTTGGACATGTATAATTACTTTGGATAAACTAACAACATTGGGATTAAATGATTGAATAGGTATAACATTGGTAAACTAATTTTGGATTTGTAAACTTGATTGGAGTGGAGGATTATTCTATTGATTGGGAGGATATTAGGGTCTAAAAATTTGTACTTGTTGTATTTTTAAGGTCACTACCTCATTTATAAGATCTCTCACCCCATTTCCAAGGTTTTGGATCATGCTCTTCAAATCCTAAAATGCATTAGAAGTTCTTGGAGCTGAATTAATTTGACTTACAGAATAAGTAATGGGTGTTCATATTAGAGCTATTATAGGTATTGGAAGGTAATTGGAATGATGAATATTTGAAAAGATGGGCATAAGAGGCCTTGGTGTGATTTTCCCGACTTGTATAATATTGTTTTTTAGCTCCAATTGTTATATCATAAGCATCAGGAAGTTTCCTTCCACACATTGATTGTATCATCATTGAAATATTAGAATTTTAATCCCTTAAATAATTAAAAAAACATGCTCTGGAGTAGGACTTACTAGTTGTAGAATTTTGTCCCAATTTTTTTGAAATTTGACATAAACTCTTGTGGTGTTCTCTTGATGGTGGTTGATTTTTCCACTATTGAAAGATGATCTGATTTTTCTTAAATTTTCCTACCAAAAAATTATCCTAGATGATCCCATGTGCTGATGGAATTTACTCTCAACATTGTCTACCACTATAATGCTTTGCCTTTTAAAGAGGCTATTAATAATTTGACTACAACTTTGTCTTGAGTAACATTATAAATAGAGAATATATTGGCCACATATTTAATGTGTAATATGGCTGTAACTTGATTTTATCTAGTGAAAAATGGAATGATATTAAGGGCGTAAATTGGGATATCATCATGTTGAGAAAGCAATAGTGAGCTTTCATCATTAGAGGGAACAAAAACCTAATTTCTTGGGATGGCCATATTAATATTTAGATTGGATATGGGTAAAATGGGAAGTAAACTTGGTTTTTGTGGGATGGTGGGAGATTTCAAAAATTTTTTTCTCTTTGTTGAATTCAAAGGTAACTCAATGAAATCAAATGGAATACCTTCTAAAGATGATCCTCTTGTAAATTTTCACAAGAAATATACACTGATCTTCCACCAAAATGTGCTTTGAATTTATGGAGCTGCCAGATGCTGGATGAGTGTGTCTAAAATGCTGATACTTGTCAAGAACAAAATTGAAAATTTAGCAAATTCTTATGTTTTGTCCTATTGGGCATGTCAGATATTGTCACTTTGAATTGCACCCTTCAGAGAGTGGTGTAGAATATCTCATTTAAATTGAAAAAATGAAAACACTCCTAGGTTTTGGGTGACCTCTATGTTGTAGTGAGTCTCTAGAGATGGTTGGCTCCCCTAGTGTAACACCTAAACTAGATTCTGCTCCAAAAACTATTCTACTCTACTAAATCAATGGGGAAAAGGGGGAAGGAATGAAGGGAAAAACTAAAAAAATGGTGATACATCATAAATTTTTAGGATCTCAGACTCATTTGAACCACACAAATGGACATGTTATCCAAATAACTCTCCTAGTTATTTGGAAAAATTACATACATATTATGGCTTATATATCTTCATTACAAATGGCACGCACCTTAGTTATCTCCTTGGCGCATTCACTTAGCCATAGTTTCCTCACGTGCCCTTGCGTGCTTTCCCTTCTCTTCTTTCCATTTTTATTTTCCTCTTTATTCTACTCTTCCCCTATGTGCATCTTCTGTGCATTCACCTTCCTCCTAGTAGTTATTCATATTACGTGTATGCCTTGCAATTTCTTAAATCTACTAACTCACTAGCCCTCTTGCACACCTCCGCACATTACTTTGTAATAGTTGCACCTTGATAATACATTTCTCGCTCAATAGTTCTGCATTCTTCCCGCACCTCATTCTTCCATACGTATAATTTTACACCATCCTTGGCATCATTTCATGCAATGAAATTCTCTAACACACTTGAGTGTTCCACACACAACCTATCAAAGTGCGCCAACAGGGAACTAAATCCTTGCAGACAAGTAGTGAGTGACATATGGCAGAAAAAACAAAACATTTTTTCATAGTTAACCATATTTTTCAGTGAATCAGCATCTGCAACGTGTCTTACGTATGTAGGTGACTCTAAAAATATTATGATATCCATATATTTTTGTACAGAGCTCCGATCGGCGCATTCTTAGTCTCAACCGATAGTTGTTGAGGTAGGCTATAGTACTAGATATTCAAATGCAAATTCTTGGCGGATATGGTAAAAGAGAAATGGGAAAATGTCTTTTTGGGCATTAATGAGAAGATTTGATTTCTCCAACTACCCGATTGAATCTGATCCACCCTGTTTCCTTCTCCAACACGCCAAATAGACTTGGGAAAATATATTTTGACAGATTTTTAGGTGGATTTACAGGCATTGAATGCTTCTTGTTGGTGGTTTTATTTCAAATTTAGGTTTTCCCTCCTTCTTCACTTCTTCTTCCTTTAATTCATCAATATATGTAAGAGATGGGCTCATTGTTAACATTGGACACTTTATATCCTTCCGTATTTTCACTAAGGACTTCATAGTTCTTTATTCTTAGTCGCAAACCTCTATATCTAGCCTATGCATGTGGATATCAACCTCTTTTGCCATTGTAACAGTTATGTGCATTTTTGGAAGTAATGAAAGCATCATTTTGTGACTATTCTTTTTCCTAAGCATGTTTGTATTCTTTCTTCTTGCCTTTATTTTACATTATGTGCCTATTGTGTCACTCTACATCCGTTGCAACTCCATTTTAGTGATGTTCCATGAAACTGATATGTTAAATGCATTTTAGTTGTGTTATGTGTGCTTAGCCTTATGTCATGCCTTCTCCTTTCATTTTCTCTCAAAGCAGATGGTGTTCATCCCTCTTTTTCTGGTGCTATCACCTTCTTTAGATTATCTTTCCTTTCTATTATTCTTCTATCCCGGGTCCCTTGGCATTATTAGCTTAGTTTTCCTTTTCAACATTAGGAGTAGTAGTAGTAGTAGAAATAAATAGAGGAACTGACCTTCTCTGGAGATCTGTCTTAAGTGTGCAAGGTCCCACAACTTAGAGATGGTTCAATTGTTGTCTTAAATGACTCGATTCTTCTAGATCTGAGACATGGGTGCATGTTTTACAACCAACAACTTCTGGCATGCCCGGTAGGACTAGCAGTGAAAGCTTAAATTTCATATTGCTAATTTCTGGTGTGTGAACTTAGTATCTAACCTTTGGAGGCTTATTTCAACACAATTGGTGACTCCTAACATTTCTAGAGCTCTTGTTTTGCAGTCCTGAGCACCTTTTATGAGAAGAGTGCATACCAGACAGAGTGTTATAGCTGAAGAATCCTTTGAATACCTCTAGCTTTCGCCAAGAATTACACATAGAAGATATTCCACGTGCACATCCCCATCTCCAGTGTTCCTCACACACTCTACTCCTCCTCAAAAAAGACAATTGCGCCCTACCAAAGTGCTTCAACCTCCTCCTCCTTTAAGGAAATTCACCATTTTCACTGGCAGAAGCCCACTCAATCTCAATTCCTAACTTCACATGTCAGTGGCAGTGTTCAAGAGTATTCCATACTTCACCGAAGAAAATCAAGTCACCCCTATTGAACACATTCAAGATGTGGCCAATACATGCTCTGTCTATTTGATTACACATGATGATGTTGCTATCAGGTTTCTTGCAACCCCTTTCAAGGGTAAATCACTCCAATGGTACCGTGGCCTTAGGCCTACATTTATTGCTACTTGGGATGAGCTTGGAATGGCTCTATATAATTACTTTGAGGATAAATCAGATCATCTAGCACTGGTGGAGCAGCTAACTACAACAAAGCATGCACCGAATGAGTAGATGAATGATTTCAATATTAGATTTTAGAATACTTGGGAAAAAATTGCTCAAGTGGTAAGATATACAGCCCAACATGCTTTCTTATACTATCTAAGGGATTTGAATAGTGAAATTTCAATCATGATTCAATTTGTGAGAGGTAGAACCTCACCTGTTGCATATAAAATTATAATAAGGGTAAAGAACAATCTCATTAAGGCTGGTAAGCTAGCACTTAGGAATCCTACGCCCTTGTTCCCAGAGATGTCTCGAGTGCCCCAGTATAGAGCGTGTAACCAGTTTCATCTACATCTTACTCTCTTTAATGAAAAACATAATATGATGAATTGAAGGCCCTGATTAAAAACTTTTCCAACAAGGTCATATCATTGGAGAAGTAGCAAGTGCAAGCCTACAAAGGTAGTTCCAATAAAGCACAAATCCATAGCAATCAACCTTGGTGGAATCAGTATGGGAATCAAAGATATGGACAAAACCAGTAGAATGATGGATGTCATGTTAATGTGCACTTACCTTTGTAAGTTATTCCTATTACACAACCTCTTCCAACACCTAGCACAAGTCAAACACTTATCCCAGTCCAGAACAACATGGTGTAGGAGTCTGAATGGTGCTTTCCTTGTAATATGCCTCATAGTCAATATCTTTGCACCAATGTTACGTGCACACAATCCTACATGATCCAGAATGCTTCCATCTATGAGCCTTCAACAAGCTCACCTAAAGAAGATAACAAAGAAAGGCCAGAAGCTCATCTAGAAGCAAATTTGATGTTCTTTGGCACTGAGAAATTCTATGTAATCAACCAAGTTTTAGATAATGCAAGTAGATCACACACCTAGATTGCAGACAACACAAGATACAAAAGGAGAATTCTCAAGTCCGACATGCAGGTCACAAATCTAGAAATACAGGACGCTCCTTAAAACAAAAAGAGGTAGGCAAGGCATCCAGTGGTAAAATGACTCAAATTCCTATAAGCGAGGCCCCACATAAATATCCTTTTGAAGTAATTTTCGCCCCTTCTTTCATAGGTCAAGCCTCTACGTCAGATAAGGCTCCTACCACTATGCCTAAAAAATCAAGAAAGGATGATGTTGTACCTCAAATTCACAAGTCAGTGAGTCTTCCATTCAGCATTGTTGACCAGATGAAGAAAACAAACATAAATTTCACAATTTGGGATGCACTCACTATTCCATCCCAGTGTGACTTGTTGCATGAAGCTCTAGCGCAACTCCTACGCACTGATCTAGCTATACAAACGTTAAGAAATTTTATCAACATCTATCAAGAAGAGGAGAAGAAAGTAAGTAAAGTTTTTAAAACCCCACCCTTATATATGTATTTGATCATAGGTGAACATATTTTTCATAACTACATGATTGACTCAGGTGCTAGTACTTCTGTCATGCCTAAAAAAATTGTTGATGACTTAGGTTTTAAGTATAATCCATTGACAAAAGGACTCCTGTAACTTGATGGTTCAACTATCACTACTTTGGGAATCATCAAGGATCTTGAGTTAACCCTCCATGCATGTCTAGGTCTGACAATAACTCAAGGTGTGTCAATCATTCATCTGCCCCCTTTGTTCACCTTATGTCTGTCAAGATATTTTACTACTAAAGTTGGTGGTTACTTATCTTCTGATTAGACTCATATGTTACTCAGGACAAGGTATGGTACTCGGTTTACCATACAAGTTGAGCCTATATTTTCCTATCATGTAGAATCATATGTCCCATCCCCTCTCCAAGCCAATTGTTTAATCTAAGAAAGTAAAGACTGAGTTTCTGAAGAGCAGCCTATTACTCCTCCTCTACCTGATCTTATGCTAGATGAGTGGGCAGAGAGGCACTATAAATTTGACCCATATGTTGAAGAGTTGGAAGCTTATGAAACTGGGCTTGGTACTTATTGCATTCTTAAAGAAGAATATGTATTGCCACGTGTGCTCAAGAAGAGTGAAAAGAACCTAAGTCTATGGAAGTTATACTTTGATGGATCCAGAAGTAGAAATTACATTGGAGCAGGAGTCATTCTCATTTCCCTTAGGATGAGAAATTCTTCTTCACATAGAGGTTGTAGTTTACATCTTATAACAGTGTGATAGATTATGATGCGTCAGTGCATGGTCTTCTTATTACTAAAAAGAAGAAGATTAAGGCACTGCAGATATTTGGGGATACAGAATTGGTTATCCACTAATTCACCAACAAGTGCATGAAAAATAATAAGCTTCTCAAAGCTTATAAACACAAATTTTGGGACCTCCTTAAGAGATTTGATGCTCTAAATATGTAGGTGGTGCCATGAAAAATGAATAAGGAATTTGACCAGATGGCTGCACTTGGTTCATGGTTCTCTCTTACTGAGGACTTTTTCAAAGAAAATACTCAGCACATTAAGATGGTGATTAGACCATCCATCCCAGATAATAATACCAGCTGGAAAGTGTTTGACAGTGATGCACAGATCATCTAGTTTATCTAGAATGAAGCTAGGTTCTCAGTAAGCATGCAAGATGACTTGCATGACAGCTATGGTGACCAAGTGATTTAACTAAAGTCAAATAAGTTACCTAAACAGCTGGTCACCGTAGAACAAATTTTTATCCCCAATGAAAAGTTCAAGGGTGAAGAACATTATATGCACGCAACATGAGAAGACTTCTCCCAAGTCACTATTACATGCAGAAAGAGTTGCCGTTCAATAAAGCTTGTATGTATGATGAAAATCAGGCCTTCATCTCTCTCTGTCAAAAATACAGTGATATATTCTCATGAGAGTATAAAGAGCTCAAAGGCTTTGACCCAATGTTGCTCAACACTCCATTGACCTTGATCATGGTATCAAGCCCGTTAGAAAAAAGTAGTGACCAATCAATCCAAAGATAGAGCCCCTCATGAGAAAGGAGTTATCCAAAATCATTGAGGCGAAGATTATTTTTCCCATTAAGTACTCTATCTAGGTCACAAATCTAGTTTCAGTAAGCAAGAAGAATGGGGAAATCAAACTCTGTGTTGATTTTAGATATTTGAACAAGGCATCCCTAAAGGATAATTATCATTTTCCTTCTATGGAGAATATTTTGTAGACTGCGGATTGCATGCAAATATTCTCAATGGTAGACGGATATTCAGGTTTCAACCAAATCCTAGTCAAGGAAGAGGATCAATTAAAAACAACGTTTACAACCAAGTAGGGAAAATATGTGTATCAGAAGATGAACTTTACTCTGTCAAACATGGGCACAATGTTTCAGCATGCCACGAACATTGCCTTTAAAGCTTACATCACTCAGTTCACCTTTTTTTACCTTGATGACATTAAAGTCTTCTCAAAGTAGAGTGCAGATCACATGACACACCTAGAGGAAGTCTTTGAGAGATGTAGAAGGTATGGGGTATCTCTTAACCCCAAGAAGTTTAATTTTGTAGTGGCGCATGGAAAGCTCTTGGGTCATGTGGTTTCAAAGGATGGCATCAAAATTTATCCTAAGCATGTTTCAGCCATCCTAGCTCTTTTCCTATTGACACACAAAAATGCCTTACAGCCCTTCCTTGGAAAAATCAATTTTTTTAGGTGTTTAATTTCTAACTTTGTAGGACTGGTTCAGCCCATCACCCTGATGCTTAAGAAGGACATAAATTTCTAATGAATAGCAGAAGGAAAGGAAATATTCAAAAAAATCAAGTAAGATATTTCTTGCACACTAAAACTCATCAACCAGAATTACACAAAGGATTTTATCCTTTATGCTTATGGCATTGATTCGAGTGTTGTTGTTGTCCTAACATAAGAAAATGAACAAGTGTTGGAACAATCATTGGCTTTCTTCATCCAGACACTAAAGGATTATGAATTAAGATATATTCATATGGAGAAATAGGTCTACGCCATTATGCACATGCTCAAGAAGTTTAAAAGTATGTTCGCCACAAATAATATCAAGGTGTTAGTTTCCCACTCTTCTGTTAGAGACTTTATTATGGCAGCAGAAATCAATGAAAAGAGAGCACGATGGGTGACCAAAATCATGGAGTATGATGTGACTATCAAAGCCAAAAAGATGGAAAGAGGTAGCACACTCTATAAGCAGCGTGCTGAGGACACACTTAATACTTCATTATTTCTTGATGAAGCTCTTCCGTGTGCAAAACTAAAGAAAAATACAGATCCTGACATGCATAATTCGATGAAGGACATGATCACATTCCTTTCTAAGGGTACATACCCTCCTGGCTTAAATAAGGAAAATAGAAGACATTTGAGGTTATAATCTATCCCTTATGTTTTGATTGATGTAATTATCTTTAAGAAGAATCTTGATGGTGAGTTGTTAAGGTGTATCAATGACATGCAAACTGAAAAAGTGTTAGCCAAATTTCACGATGGATTCTCTGGTTGACACTTCTCTATCAAGATTAAAACAATGAAGATCGTAATGGTAGGTATCTTTTGGCCTAATCTATTTATAGATGCACACAAATGGGTCGTAAAAATCAAGGAATTAACTTTCTTTTGCAGGAAAAAGAGATTGGTAGCACTTCCCCTACCATCAATCCAAGCATATTATAATTTTGTGCTATTGGGTCTTGACTTCATAGGCATGATCAATCCACCTTTAAGCGATGACATATATGGGTGTTTATAGTTGCTAACTACTTTACCAGATGGACAAAATTTTTTGTGCTCAAGGAATTAACAAAGTTAGTCATCCTTTACTTTCTCGAGGGTATAGTCACAACGTTTGACATTCCTCAAACCATTATCTCTGATAATGCAAAATCCTTCCTTAGCACTAAAATAATTGATTGGGCTCCAAATCTGGGCATATTTCTAAAGACTTCTTCCAACAATTACCCTCAAGATAATGGTCTAGCAGAGTCAGAAAACAAGAACCTAATCAGGATCATGAAGTGCACAATGGACATCAGCCAAAGAAAGTGACATAAAAAGGTCACGCACGGGATATGGAAAAATAGAATCATAGTTAAAAAGGAAATGGGAACTTTTCTTTACAATATTTTCTATGGAAAGGAGGCTACCATCCCTTTGACACTTGATTTGAACTCTTTGTTACTTGCCCAACACCTGTAATTTGAAGGCGCAGACCAGAGAGGAATCAGAATGACAGAGATGGTTAATCTTGAAGAATCAAGGAACTCTGCTAAGATCAAGCTAGGGAAACATCAACAAGCAAAAAATAAATGGTTTGATAGAAAGGCTAGGCCTCAAGCTTTCAAATTTGGGGACTTTGTCTTGAATTTGGATGCTGAAAGAGCTAAACCAGGCTGCCATTCAAAGTTTGATGCACTTTGGAGTGGCCCATACATCATCAGTTCATGCAAGGAGGCTAACTCTTTCGAGTTAACTCATCTTGATGGATGCACACTAAAAATCCCAGTGAATGGGATCTATCTCAAACCCTTCCATTAAGTTTATTACATCATTTTTTACGTGTTAGAGTAGTCTAAATTCCTCTAAGTGCATTGCGCACACATTGTTTGTTCTTACATTAGTTATTTCTTCTCACACGCTTCTTTCCTGCACCCTTCTTTTACTTCCAGGGTGTTGATCTTCTTGTAGCAATTTTCAGCAGTTTGTAGGATTCACAATAGAGTGAAGAAATAATCCTTCAAGTGACTTCAGGGGCATTTCCTCAAAAATGAAAAACAGATTTTCATGATCACATAGCAGACTCCATGCCCAATGGACGCTCAGGGCTAATGATCTCCTTTATTTAGCATAAAGATGGCCCTGAAAGTTGTCAAAACTGTTATCCAAATATCTCTCCTAGTTATTTAGAAAACTTACATACATATTGTCACTCAGAGATCTTCATTGAAAATAGCGTGCACCTTAGTTGTCTCCTTGGCACATTCACTTGGCCACTGTTTCCTCACGTGCCCTTACGTTCTTCCCTTTCTCCCCTTTCCATTTTTCTTTTCCTCTTTATTCCACTCTTCCCCTTCCCGTATCTTTTGTGTAGTCTCCTTCCTCCTAGAAATTATTCATCATGCACACACACCTTGCACTTGCTTAAATCAGCTAAGTCACTAGCCCTCTCGCATAGCCTTGCACATTACTTTGTAATAGTTGTGACTTTACCATACGTTTCCCGCTCACCAGTTTGCCTCTTTTTCCTTCGCGCACATTGCAATTATGCATGCCTTCCTTCTGCCTTCTTCATGTGCCTCATTCTTCCACACACATACCTTTATACCCTCCTCTACACCATTCCATGCCATGACATTCTTTTACATGCTTGAGTGTGCCACATGCAACCTATCAAAGCATGCAAACAAGGTGCTGAATCCTTGTAGAAAACCAACAAGTGACACATGGCAGAAATAACAAAACACTTTTGCGCAGTTGATAATATTTTCAGTTAATTAGCACGTGCCACATGTCTTGCACATGCAGGCACCCCTAAAAATATTCTAATAGCCATATATTTTCCTATAGAGCTCTGATCGGTGTGTGCCTAGTCTCAATCAATAGTTACTGAGGTAGGCTACAGTGCTAGATATTCAAATTCTTGGCAGATCCGGTAGGTGAGAAATGGGAAAACATCTTTCTGGGCATTAATGAGCATATCTAATTGCTCCAACTACCTAATTTGATATGACCCACCCTCATTCCTTCTCAAACACACCAAACAAACTTGGGAAAATGCATTTAGACTGATTTATGGGTGGATTTGCAGGCATTGAATACTTCTTGTTGGTGGTTGTATTTCAAATTCAGGTTTTCCCTCCTTCTTCCATGTATTTATCTATATCTATAAGAGCTAGGCTCATTGTTAATGTTGGACACTTTGGATCCTTACGCATTTTAGCTAAGGAATTTATATTTCTATATTCTTATTCACATACCTCTATATTCGGCCCATGCATGTGGATATTAGCCTCTTTCGCCATAGTAACAATTTTGTACATTTCTTGAAGTAATGGAAGCATCATTTTTTGACTATTCTCTGTCCTAAGTGTGTTTGTATTCTTTCTTCTTGCCTTTCTTTTACATTGCATGTCTGTTGTGTTACTCTATGTGTTATGATCCTCATGTGTGGATTTCACTAATGCCTTGAGGTTTTGGTGTAATGGTTCGTTACATTTGGTATCAGAGTGACCACCTAGGTTCAAGTCCTGGCACGGGTAGCTATGCCAACATTGTAATGTTCGCTCGGGGCTCGTATAGGGCAGGGAAAGGTCCTACTATACGAGCAAAAATCTAGCCTGAGCTCTGGGCTATGGAAGCATGGTGGGATGTTATGATCCTCATGTGTGGATTTCACTAATGCCTCGAGGTATTGGTGTAATGGTTTGTTACACTATGTCCCTTATAGCTCTATTTTAGTTGTGTTCCATGAAACTGATATGGTAAATTCATTTTAGTTGTGATACACGTGCTTAGCCTTCTTTCACGCCTTCTCCTTTCATTTTCACTCAGAACAGATGGTGTTCATCCCTCCTTTTCTGGTGCTATTTCCTTCTTTAGATTAGCTTTCCTTTATGTTATCCTTCTATCCCTGGTCCCTTGGCATTGTTAGCTTAGTTTTCCTTTTCAACATTATGAGTAACAGTAATAGTAGAAATAGATATAGGAACCGGCCTTCTCTAGAGATCCATCTCAAGCGTGTAAGGTCCCACAACTTGGAGATGGTTCGATTGTTGTCTCAAACGAATCGAGTCTTCTATATCCAAGACACAGGTGCAAGTTTAACAACCAATAGGTCCATAGGAACTACACATACAATACACAACTTAGAGATTGACAAACTAATGCATAAATGATTTAGAGAAAGTTTGGAAGTCAAAATAGCGTAGAGAAGGGGGCAGTAAATAGTTATGGAAGAGAAATTTAGAAAAATCCACAATTGAATCCTGTAAAGCTTTAATTTACACAACTATGACCTATAAATTAACATGTTACTATAAAAAATCATGGAAATTAAACCACAAAACCATGGATAAACAATATCATGAGATAAAACTAGTTTAAAAACATTAAATTGCACGTAATGAGAAGGTAAAAAATGTCTCTTTTATTAATCCAAGAGGTGAAACTAGTACAAAGAATCACTTGTGACCCCTTCTCTTCTACTTAGAATGCTAAATAACTTTAATATAATGAACAAAAAGTGTAGAGATCCCTTTTATAATGAATTTCACCAAGTTTTATAGAGAATTATGAGAGAGGAGAGAGGGAAAATTATAGCCATGCAAGTATGATGAGTTAAAAGTAGCAAAACTCCCAAGGCATACATGTAGAGTGATCATCAAATCCAAAATGTGTGCTTAGAAAGAAAAATATGTCCAAAAATAACAAAATGTGCTCCGAGAAAAGAAAAATACATTTAAAAAAATAGGTCCTTACATGCTTATGCCATTTTTAAAAGCTCACGTTTGATAAAAATAAGTTCCTTTGTATGCTACAAAATTAGATCTTTGATTAAAAATGTGAAGCTAAAAATGGATCTGTCCATCCCCGTGCTTCATGGAATTTTATGTTCTTCGATTCATTTCATAGTTTCTCACAACATCCGTGGAATTTACTTTTTATTCCATAGTCTTCTGCAAAATTTACTGTGTTTTCCATAGTCTTAAGAATCTTTTTAGACCACCCACAAAATCACTTTACTCTTCTGTGGCTTCCTTCAAACTTCCATGGACTTTTGTAGGCTTCTATAGACTTTGAAACACTAAAAACATCTGGAACACTAAAAATATCCGTAGCTTTTCAAACCTCCACAAACCCATGGAGCATTGAAACCTTGTTTTATTTATTTCACGGCATCACAAACTCTTGAAAACCTATGAAACACTAGAAAACATACTTCTTTTATTCCACGTCATGATAAATTCAAATGGTTATAAAGTTTTTCCCCTTTTTACTTTGTGGCATCGCGACTACTTTTCCATGTATGACAACATCTTTCCCATACCTTGTTTTGTTAATTTTGTTAAATTTACAATATTTATTCCTTCTCCAAGTCCGCCTAAGTACATGGAACGTGAATAAGTTGTGAATATAATCATGGGTGCCTACTCAGATAAAAATAACTCAAAGAATAAATCAAAACATGTCTAATTATTTGTTTTTTTAATGATAAACAAGAGGGAGAGAATGACATATCCAAAAATACTAGAACACATTGCATTAATTATTTTCATAGGTTTTGACATATATAAAATCTATAATTGGGTAGTTTGTTATGCCTTCAAAAATACTTCATATAAAAACACCAAAAAATCCCCTCAATAACATCAATTAAAATCCATTAAATGTGAATGAAACTCCATAAAAATTAGCTTCCAGGAGTGGTGAAGAGTAATGAAATATAAACCACACAGGTAATGATAAAGGGATAGCTTCATAAAAAATCTTTATGATTCCAAAGGAAGTAATTGTGAAGGTGGTTATATGTGGGATAAATTAATACGTGTCCTTTTGCGATGTTCTTGCATGAGTATTTATCACCTTTTAATTAAAATCATTTTGAGCCAAAACTTATACCATGTAAAACAAAAATCGATCTAGTGAATATTTCTAAATAATGGAAATGTTAGCTATTTTATACATTTATATATAGGTCACACTTATACCAATAAAAAAACAATGGTAATGTCATGACATTGTCATTTTCACAAGGATATTCCATTGTAATGAAAAACATATTGCCAAGTATTTCCTATGTTCTCTCTTTCTCTCTTTTTGTGTGTGTGTGTGAGAGGGAGAGAGATAAAGGGATTCTACTGGGTACTCCTTAAGCACGCCTCCTCCAAAGTCGAACACAACGAACTAAATTTTTTATGTTTCATTAGTTTAGAAAAAACATACGACATCTACAAACCTTTTCCCCACAAGAGGATTTTACAACTGTTGACACCTCAAAAACTAAACTAGACTCATCTCTCCTCACTCTCTCAGACCAATGGTCAATTTAGATCTCTCTTCTCGGACCCTCTAGCCGATTTAGTGACCTTACTCATTTTAAGCTCTCTCCTAATATCACACCAAGCTTCAAGCTCAGATCTCTTCCTTTGATCTCCCACCAACCTCAACTTGGTGGTTTACTCTACCTTTTATAGCCACGCGCCCAAACCTTGTGGCTTCTCTCTTTCCTCTGAGCTAGCTCATCCAATTTTCCTACTCATACTTCAAATTCAATCTTGCATCTTGTAATAAGATTATCCACGCATAATCTTCTTCTGGACTATCTCTTCCTGCCATGTAATTGGGTAGTTGAACTTGTCTGACTAGTCTTCTCATCATTTGGTCGTGCCATCAACCACATGACCATACATGATCGTCCTTTATCCTCCTCCTGATAGTTATCACCTTGTATTTTTTCCTTAGGCTTTTGTCTCCTCACGCTTTTCATATTTTCTCTTCTTATCCAAAACTTCCTTATGTTCACTTTATTCTTTTCCTTCTTTCATGTGTCAGTTCCTCCTCATATTTGATTGTCTCCATAGAAAACTATGTTTTTCACGCCTTATCCTTACACACCTCACTTCTACTTCACACCCTTTCAATCATTGTGCTTCCTTTTATTTATCAATGTCCCATACCTTTGGGCTATCCACTTTCCTTCCGTGCGTATTCATTTTTTGTGCCCCTTTTTATTAGCTCACTTTCCTCATGGCCTTTTGTTCCTTCTTACGCAACCTTACTTTCATGCTTAATTCTTACCCCACACACAATTCTTCTACACATACCTCTATGCTTTTAGATCCAAGAAAATTATCCTTCCATGTTTGGTTATTTCTCTGGCCACTTTCCTCAGGGATCTTATTTGTCTTGTGTACTCTTGTGTTTATGGATCCTCATTGTGGGATTTCACTATGCCTTGAGTTTTTGGGTGGTATGGGTTTCGTTACATTTTTGGTACAACCGACAGAGTGACCCCCAGTTCAAGTCCCGGGCACGGGTAGCATGCCACATTGTAATGTTTCGCATCGGGGCTCGTATAAGATGGCAGGTACAGTCCTACTATCCGAGCAAAATCTGCTGAGCACCCTTCTGGCTATGGAAGCAGGTGGGATGTTATATGATCCTCATGTTTGATTTCACTAATGCCTCGAGGTTGGGTGTAATGGTTTGTTACCCTATGTCCCTTATAGCTCTATTTTAGTTGTGTTCCATGAAACTGATATGGTAAATTCATTTTAGTTGTGATACACGTGCTTAGCCTTCTTTCACGCCTTCTCCTTTCATTTTCACTCAGAACAGATGGTGTTCATCCCTCCTTTTCTGGTGCTATTTCCTTCTTTAGATTAGCTTTCCTTTATGTTATCCTTCTATCCCTGGTCCCTTGGCATGTTAGCTTAGTTTCCTTTTCAACATATGAGTACCGTATAGTAGAAATAGATATAGGAACCGGCCTTCTCTAGAGATCCATCTCAAGCGTGTTAAGGTCCCACAACTTGGAGATGGCTTCGATTGTTGTCTCAACGAATCGAGTCTTCTATATCCAAGACACAGGTGCAAGTTTAACAACCAATAGGTCCATAGGAACTACACATACAATACACAACTTAGAGATTGACCAAACTAATGCATAAATGATTTAGATGAAAGTTTGGAAGTCAAAATAGCGTAGAGAAGGGGGCAGTAAAGTAAAGTTATGGAGAGAAATTTTAGAAAATGCCACATTGAAATCCGTAAAGCTTAATTTACACAACTATTACCTCTAATTAACAGGGTACTATAAAAATCATGGAATTAACCACAAACCTGGTAACCAATATCATGAGATAACCTCGTTTAAAAGACCATTAAATTGCACGTAATGGAAGAATGTAAAAAAGTCTCTTTTATTAATCCAAGAGGTGAAACAGTACAAAGAATCACTTTTGCCCCTTCTCTTCTACTTAGATGCTAATAACTTTAATATAATGGAACAAAAGTGTAGAGATCCTTTTTATAAAGAATTTCATTCAACATTTTATAGAGAATTATAGAGAGGAGAGGGGAAATTATAGCCATGCAAGTATGGATGAGTTAAACCGTATCAAAACTCCCAGCTCATGTAAGAGTGATCATCAAATCCAAAATGGTGTGCTTATAAAGAAAAATATGTCCAAAATAACAAATTGCTCCGCGAAAGAAAAATACATTTAAAAAAATAGGTCCTTACATGCTTATGCCATTTTTAAAAGCTCACGTTTGATAAAAATAAGTTCCTTTGTATGCTACAAAATTAGATCTTTGATTAAAAATGTGAAGCTAAAAATGGATCTTTTCATCCCCGTGCTTCATGGGTTTTTATGTTCTTTGATTCATTTCATAGTTTCTCACAACATCCGTGGAATTTACTTTGTATTCCATAGTCTTTTGCAAAATTTCTGTGTTTTCCATAGTCTTAAGCATCTTTTTAGACCACCCACAAAATCACTTTACTCTTCTGTGGCTTCCTTCAAACTTCCATGGACTTTTGTAGGCTTCTATAGACTTTGAAACACTAAAAACATCTGGAACACTAAAAATATCCGTAGCTTTTCAAACCTCCACAAACCCATGGAGCATTGAAACCTTGTTTTATTTATTTCACGGCATCACAAACTCTTGAAAACCTATGAAACACTAGAAAACATACTTCTTTTATTCCACGTCATGATAAATTCAAATGGTTATAAATTTTTCCCCTTTTTACTTTGTGGCATCGCGACTACTTTTCCATGTATGACGACATCTTTCCCATACCTTGTTTTGTTAATTTTGTTAACTTTACAATATTTATTCCTTCTCCAAGTCCACCTAAGTACATGGAACATGAATAAGTTGTGAATATAATCATGGGTGCCTACTCAGATAAAAATAACTCAAAGAATAAATCAAAACATGTCTAATTATTTGTTTTTTTAATGATAAACAAGAGGGAGAGAATGACATATCCAAAAATACTAGAACACATTGCATTAATTATTTTCATAGGTTTTGACATATATAAATCTATAATTGGGTAGTTTGTTATGCCTTCAAAAATACTTCATATAAAAACACCAAAAAATCCCCTCAATAACATCAATTAAAATCCATTAAATGGAATGAAACTCCATAAAATTAGCTGCCAGGAGTGGTGAAGAGTAATGAAATATAAACCACACAGGTAATGATAAAGGGATAGCTTCATAAAAAATCTTTATGATTCCAAAGGAAGTAATTGTGAAGGTGGTTATATGTGGGATAAATTAATACGTGTCCTTTTGCGATGTTCTTGCATGAGTATTATCACCTTTTAATAAAATCATTTGAGCCAAAACTTATACCATGTAAAAACAAAAATCGCTCTAGTGAATATTTCTAAATAATGGAATGTTAGCTATTTTATACATTTATATATAGGTCACACTTATACCAATAAAAAAACAATGGTAATGTCATGACATTGTCATTTTCACAAGGATATTCCATTGTAATGAAAAACATATTGCCAAGTATTTCCTATGTTCTCTCTTTCTCTCTTTTTGTGTGAGAGATAGAGAGAGAGAGATAATTGGCTTCTACTGGGTACTCCTTAAGCATGCCTCCTCCAAAGTCGAACACAATGAACTAATTTTTTTATGTTTCATTAGTTTAGAAAAAACATACGACATCTACAACCTTTTCCCACAAGAGGATTTTACAACTGCTGGCACCTCAAAAACTAAACTAGACTCATCTCTCCTCACTCTCTCAGATCAATGATTAATTTAGATCTCTCTTCTCAGCCCCTCTAGCTGATTCAGTGACCTTACTCATTTTAAGCTCTCTCCTAATCTCACACCAAGCTCCAAGCTCAGATATCTTCCTTCGATCTCCCACCAACCTCAACTTGGTGGTTTACTCTACCTTTTATAGCCACGCACCCGAACCTTGTGGCTTCTCTTTCCTCTAAGCTAGCTCATCCAATTTTCCTACTCATACTTCAAATTCAAATCTTACATCTTTAATAAGCTTATCCGCATAATCTTCTTCTAGACTATCTCTTCCTGCCATGTCATTGGGTAGTTGAACTTTTCTGACTAGTCTTCTCATCATTTGGTCGTGCCATCAACCACATGACCATACATGATCCTCCTTTATCCTCCTATTGCTAGTTATCACCTTGTATTTTCTCCTTAGGCTCTGTATCCTCACGCTTTTCATATTTTCTCTTCTTATCCAAAACTTCCTTATGTTCACCTTATTCTTTTCCTTCTTTCATGTGTCAGTTCCTCCTCATATTTGATTGTCTCCATAGAAAACTATGTTTTTCATGCCTTATCCTTACACGCCTCACTTCTCCTTTACACCCTTTCAATCATTCTTCCTTTTATTTATCAACGTCCCATACCTTTGGGCTATCTGCTTCCTTCCATGCGTATTCATTTTTTGTGCCCCTTTTTACTGGCTCACTTTCCTCATGGCCTTCTTTCCTTCTTACGCACCTTTCTTTCATGCTTCATTCTTACCCCACACTCAATTCTTCTGCACATACCTCTATGCTTGTAGATCCAAGAAAATTATCCTTCCATGTTTGGTTATTTCTCTGGCCTACTCCTCAGGGCCTCTTATTTGTCTTTCTTTAACTAGTTGGCTCACGATCAACATTCTACCATTCTTCCTTCTTAGCAGTGTCTTTTATACTTTTGTTGCACACCCATCCTTCTTGTGATATCTTTTTTCTTCCCTTGTGAATTTCCCAATTCTTGTGTGTTTCTCCCATTAGTGTAGGTTTACTTAAGTTTGGGATGCCCCTACATAAAAAATTTGGGGTATTTTGAACTTTTGGTCCTCCTCAAGCAGATGTCAGTGATAGAATCATCCTTTGAACAACTAGTCTCAACTCTTGTATCTAAAAATTCATTCTCCTTCTACATTTATTATGGTGCCTCCTCTACTCCTTAACAACTTCTTATTGACTGTAATGTACCCTCTCGCACTTCATTTTTAGTGTTTTCTACCCATGAATTATCTATATCTATAATTGAAGGGCGATGGAATGAGCATGTGGTTAGCATAGGCCACACATGTAATATATTCATTATCCTCCATCCTGATCCTTAGTAAAGTTCTTATCACTCTTCTTCTTCCTTATGTACTTTTTGTTATTTTCTCCTCTATTCTTTTTTTCCCTTTCGTTACAACTTCTTTCATGCTTCCTTATTCTACATGTTGCTTCTCCTTTCTTCCCTTCATTCTTTGGGCCCTTCCATCATATCGTAACCCATCACTCTTCCTCCACTTATTTGTGCATCCATCTTCTCACACACCTTCCCCAACATAACTGCTTTCTGCTTCCACATCTCTGTTTCCTACAGACTTCTTGAGGGCTTCTGTACGCCGGAAAAGCGACAAGCGAGTGTGGGAATCTACAGGAAACTCTTCCGCGTACCCGACCTCCCGAGGTCGTGCCGAGACAGCCGGTAGGGATGGAATATGCGTGGGATGCAGACAAACTAGTTAGGCAATCTAATGTCTTCGATACGCACTAATGGAATTTGCGAATCTAAGGCAAAGAAGGCCCTTCTAACTTGGACTGGTGTGATAGATCGATCAGCAAGGATGACTGCTCGAAGGCTCCAATCAATATCGAGCTCTGGCGTGATTCGATCTATGGGTTGTGGAATACGTGGAAAATGACCTGGGATAGTTTCGTGTACGTCTCCAGATAAGGTCATATGGTGGATGGTGAAATACACAATTGACTTTACGGATGATTCTCTGGCCTAGTCCAGAATTCTCTAGCTTCGTTAGCCACTATATCTAGTAAGGACAATTGTTCGATGATGGTGGGTGGAAGTGGAGTGGATTGGAATACTAGTGTGCGTAGGCCAGTGTTTATATCTGATCGACTTGTGGATTCATTGGGCTGTGGCATCTGTGGATCACAACCATAGACTCTTGGTTGTTGCGGTCCTGCTATGGTCATGTACAAAATCAAGTCCTAATCCCTAATATCCAGTAATCGTACGCTTTCTCAGCTTCTATGTTTAGGACCAATAACTGCGCGATCTTCTTAGAATATCTCACAGGCGTTCGTGCAACCTGGATCCTTAAACTACAATCTATGTCTGTGAGAGTGTCTCCTGCATCTGGATGTGGGACCAAAGGATCACAACCAAAGGTTTGTTCTCTTTCGAACCCTTCTACAGTCATGCGAATGTTTTGCCTAGGGTAATCTGTAGTTTGGTTGGTTTGACCAAAACGTGTGTGCTTAGTCGTCTTCTATGTTTAACCCTCTCAACTGAGAACTGATCAGTTGTAAATCTGTTGTTGTTTGGAATACTTGTATTCTGAGATTTTGGTCTATGTCAACTATTGCTGTGACGAGGTTTGGTTGAGGCACGATTGGCTCAAATATGTATTCCCTGGGCTCCCGAGGGTCCCGTGATTGTCATACAAAATAAAATGTAAATCTAACTGTAACAAAGCAAATTCTAACTATGTGGAATAAATCTAAAACATATATAACTTCTATTTTTCTAAGAAACCTTTTAAGAATTTAAGGAAAGCATAGCTATTTAAACGTATCTAGGAATAACAACTAAATAACAATTTAAAACAAACAAAATAACCGAGTGTAGTTATTTAGCCTGTGCAATTTGTAGATTTATTCTAAACAAATGAAATAGCTCATCATCTATCTGCAAGATTCTCGATCCTACCTCAGAAGTGAGGAGTGAATCATAGTTTCTCAGAAACTATCAATCCTCACAGCTTCCCTGGCAATATCGAGAATAGAATTTACTGAAATGAAGCAATTAACTACTTTATTTGATATGATTCTAACTAGAACTTTGAAAGTTAAAACCTGGATTCCGCAGAACAGTGGCGAATCTGATGGTGTGTGTGATCTTGTCCCCTCAGTGTGATCTCCTCGTTCTTTCATGTTCACGTGGATCCAGAAAAGTGTGTAATGCTAGCATCGACAGAAATAGATATTGGGACAAGGACAACTCAGAATATAGACTAAAAAATGTGATTAGGAGAGGGATAGCGCAAGAGTACAGAGGTTGGCTTATGCAATTCCTAGCGGGATTTTACTGTGAGTCATGCAACATAAAGCGACCAGAACCTGAAACTATCTTGTTTGAAGAGCAAAACCTGCAACTTTAATGGCTTCCTAAGCTATTCTACTCCAATGGATTGGATAAAACAACAACACCATTTTCACAAGCTGGATATGTGGCTTACCAATAGTTGAACAATGCTATCTAGACGTATAATGAACTAAACCAAGTACTCTAAGAAAAATTAAAGCTAAGTCTAATGCAAAGAGAAATTCAGAGACAAACTTAAGGCCCTGGATAAAACAACAGCACTACCTGCACAAGCTGGATATGTGGCTTACCAACACCTTAATAAAACTAAATAGCATGCAAGTGAATTGAAACTATGAATCCTAAACAAGATAACAAGTTGAAGTACCGAAAATGAGGGAGATGAGAGAAAAATATCAGACCCTTTGCTTGAGCACAAGCCACTTATTTATAGCTCCCCATTCACCCAAAAATCAAAACCAAACTGAACTCTTTAAACAATAAACAATGGCCAAACACTATTCCAGGGGACCAAAAACATAAATGCATGCCCAAGTCGGCAAGGAAAAGCTGGTGAAACGTTGATCTTTTACGTGAGTCGCATCAAAACACTTTTTGGAAAACACGTAAAGGACCGCCACTCTGAGCAGGGCGGCGGTTACAGGACCGCCGTCCTGATAAGGGCGGCGGTCACGAGACCGTCGCCCATGCAGGGCGGGCGGTTTCGTCACTGAAGAGTAAAAGGCCAAGAAAAGAGGGAAAAATGGAAAACAAAGGATGCGGGGGCTAGGCGGGGCATGCGAGATGTTAACGCATACTCCGAGAGATTTTCTGGATCTTGAACACCTTGCGAGGAGACCTGTATCATCATTGGGGCACTTGTTACACTGTTCCGGTAGTACAGTACCTTACAATTTTGGGTACGTACATATTGCCCCCTCGGAGAAGCGTTTTAGCCATGAAGAGGCGTAAAACGGTGGGTCCGAGTATGGCAGTCCCGAAATGGGAAGTTAGAAGTTATACCTGACACGTCCGTGTGTTGAAATGACGCCATCCGAAATTCCCGCTACCTGCAAAATGAAAAGAGAACTCAAGTGCAGATAGATACAATAGTTTGAAAGATAAATGCTAAGAATAACGGGGAATGAGAACGTACCATTTGTGCGGGGATAGGAACTTACCTCCATCAGCGCTCCAAACCTGTGAAAAATTTATTTAAAACGAAACAGAGTGCCATATATATGAAAGTGGGCCCATTTTCCTATTCATTTGCGCGAGTTGATTTGATTGATTTTGAGCTCTGGGACCCACGGTGACGGTTTCTTGCGTGAGTAGAGTCGAAACGTTCGCAGCGAGATCGTGATCATGCCTCCACATGTGGAACACCGACCTCAGCGATCACAGGTTAGTTTTCTTCAGTTTATTGTTTTTCCCCCGTTAATTTTGAAATGCTAAATACTCTGTATCAGGGGGGTCATTTTTGAAAATGCTAGTGTTAAAAGGTCCATCTAGGGGGGGGCGCTTACTGGGTAGGCTCTTTTTTTAGGTTAAATGGTCGTTTTTTGCATATTTTAGGATTTTTTAGGTTAAAAGCTCACGTGGGTTTTCGGACCACGACCGCCACCCTGGCCAGGGCGGCGGTTACATGACCGCCGCCCTGCTCAGGGCAGCGGTTACACGACTGCCACCTTTAAGGCGGCGGTTACAAAACCGCCTCCCTGCTCAGGGTGGCGGTTTTGCACAGAATGCAAAAGGAACTGATATTTGAGGTTGCACTTATATTTTTAGCATTTCTACGTGTTTTTATGACTTTCTCAGCATTGCCTGGATGCTAACTTGCTCTGTTTTGTGTGTTTTTGGGTGTATGCAGGCGAGAGAGGAGTACATCCGATGGAGCAGAGAGAGAGTGTGTGATTGGCTCTCAGGGGTACTAGATGCCCTCTCACAGGACGAGGAGGACATACTTCAGAGGGCTGGTATACTGCGCATATCGCGCGTGCCCCATGTTGCACCATCTAGTCACATCCTTTGTGACTTATTTTCTTACTGGGATGTAGATCGGAACACCTTCCGATTGCCAGGGGTCCGTGGTGAGTGGACCATTACATTAGAGGACGTCTACCGCATTCTGGGGGTCCCGATCATCGGGAGGTGACTTACATTAGAGACAGCAGGCTCACGGGCACAGATTGCACAGTGGGCAGCATATATGGGAGATGCAGTCATCTCCATGGGGTCGAAGAAGGGGGTGAGAGTTCGATCCATTCCTTCTTTGCCTATCCCCGTACTTCGTCAGGCCATCATGGGGATCCTTGCCTCGAGATTGATCGGGGACAAGGGAGGCGACATGTTGCTATATTGTTGGGGCCCCATTATTGCACAGATAGAGGGGCATGGCCAGATATATGCCTGGGGTATAGATATTCTTGGGACCACCTACCATGATCTATATAGGGTGGTCCGTTTACAGGGGCAGTCACTGAGCCACCCAACTTTAGTCATGAGTTGGGTTTATGAGCACTTCATCCCCTATGGCAGGGGTGTGGAGGTGGCAGATCCTGGAGCTGTTAGGGCATCCAGATGGGTAGACATGTCAGTGCTTAGAGCACCTCATCAGCCAGTTGCCTCCCTGACTACTGCTGATATGGAGGCGACACCATACCAGCTCATGGCCGGCATATGGGGCGAGGAGACCCTTACCTTGATCTCCTGCTCCACCACAGGGCAGCTTATCGATCGAGTGGGATGAGTGGAGGTGCATCCCTTTGGCCGAGTTCCTCAGCAGTTTGGCCTTCCATACACGGGTATGATTCCCCCAGTGGCACCAGTTTACATATCAGTATGCGAGGCCAGAGGGGGGCCTAGAGGCCGAGGTTGGACAGTGATTACTCCTGGCATTCCCATTGCAGCCAGGAGGATAGTTCGTGCTAGAGGGAGAGCTGGTGCACCTCGGGCACCTTTACTTCAGATAGCTGCGGGTCCTGCTCATAGCAGCGATGACCCTATTGATATTGACTCCGAGTCCGAGGAGTTCACAGAGGGAGGGTCAGAGGGGGAGACCGACGACAGCGACCCTGAGTGGCATGATACTCAGGATATTATGCAGGCAAAGAGGGCTGAGCAGAGTGCAGAGAGGGATACTCTATTTTCAGAGGAGCCACTCTCCCAGGGCCGTGTTGGAGAGGATGAGTCCGTTGCGGGGTGACACGTTGCTCCTGCCACAGGAGCAGCCCCTCAGTCAGCAGCGGAATCCGCGGCAGGTGCTGGTCCCAGCGACCCATCTTGGAGGCCTGGTGATCCGAGTAAGTTCCCCTTTCTCCCTTTTAATGTTTATTTGTAGGCTCTCCTTAGTTGTTATTTTATATCCTTTAGCCTCTTGCTTAGTTTCTAATTCATTTTCTCCTTTGTTTGCAGAGATTGTTGATGAGTGGCGGGATCTGATCCGCAGGGTATGTACCGATTCCCTGATGATCCCCATGGATAGGACTTGTACAGAGCTGTCCGTGGACGTTCGGGAGCCTTCAGCAGCTAGTAGGCATACCGACATTTTTGCTCCTGTCTGGCACGTGGCCAGGATGGTGTCGACCCTCCGCACAGAGTTAGCGGGCTATAGGACGGTTGAGCGCCTTATGAGGAGCCATTCTCGTGGTGAGACTGCAGCTGCTCCTCGAGACCCTGAGCCCTCCGTACATTCAGAGCGCCGGCGTAGCCGGAGTCCTAGGCATGGGCGTGCACCTTCGGAGGGGTCGCGTAGGGATTGAGAGGCCACTTGGCTCTCGTGTATTTTGTATTATATATTCTTTGTATATCACGGGCTCTTTGAGCATTTTGACCATGCTTAGAGCATGATGGCATTGTATATAAACGTTGATCATTTATATATACGTATTCATTTTGGATCAAAATCTTGGCACTCATGGTTTCCTTTCTATTTCCAGCTTTTCTACGTATACTACGATGTATGTTTGTATGATTTTTAGAATGTATGCAATGGAGAACAGATGATGCAAATGTTTGTTTCTTTTTGTGCATTTCATGATGCTGATATATGTAGTTAAAATGTGATTTTGAATCTTAGTTTCTGTAAGCAATTTTGGATACCTCATGTTTGTTTTGCAGAGTGATGAATATAACCAGTATGATGAACAGATTGACTTGCCCCACTCCTAACTCCACGCAACTAGTAAGATGCGAGGGCTCATCACCGAGAGCTAGAAAGGGCACAAGTTATGAGGTGTAGCTGAAATGATAGTGATGAAAGACAGACAAAGCTTTGGTGGAACCAAATTGGAAGCTACAAGATTACTCTACCCGAGTGACTTCATAGTTTAGAATGCAACTTACTTTGCAGTTTATCTAGACTTGGATCTGTAGATTCCCACATAGTAGACAAAATCTGGGCTTTTAGGATTTTAACTCTCTTGGAATTTTGAACATCTGATTCATTCGTTTTTGACTCAAAGTTTCAAAGTTTGAATTGTTTGTATATGACCTTTTACATTTATTTGTCAAGAGGGACCCCCTGTACTTTGCCCCATGCTACTAGTAAGAAGCGTGGGTTTATCACCATGGGCAAGGCATAGGCGAGTAAGGGCATTTCCATCCTTTCCCAACCCTACGTCACTAGTAAGAGACGCAAGCTCATCACCGAAGGTTGGTGGGGCAAGGAAATGTGTAAAATTAAAATTTTCTGTTTAATCACTTTTTGACTTGTTTATCTTGAGTAAAATGTCAGTATGTGCTTATTTCCAAAGAGATGTACATATGGGATAGATGTGACACCATGAAGCTTCTAGAACAGACCATAGGCAAGACACCTATCCTAAGAAGAAATCAAAGCGAGAATAAACTTGCAGATCTTGGTATGGCTACCGTTAAGACTTTTTCATATCTATCTTTATTTGATAAAAGATTCTGAGATGATTTGATGATATCATGAAAATGGAGAGGTATGATTAAAGAGCTTTATGCCAACAACTCATGAGTTTGTAATGAATTTCTTTGAGAATAGATTCCTTGATCACAATTTATGTAAGAAACAAGTGGACAAAATGATCTTAATCTATATGAAAATGCAATGTAAGTATTTGTATAAATAGTGCTAGTTGCTTATGCGTAGAACCACTTGAGGTGTAGGGAATTGACTGTTTCGCCAAATTCCTCACCTTCTAGCGTACATAATAGGTAAGCAATGTTTCCATAGTCCTTCATGACTCTTTATGGGCCCAACCATTTGGGCTGGAATTTCCTTCCTTCGCCGGTCTTCTTGTCGATACGGCTGTCTAGTCTTAGAACTAGATCACCTTCGTATATGTCGCGTTCATAGACCTTCTTGTTATACTACCGGCACATTCGGTCAGCATAAGCTCTATGCCGTTGTTCAGCATCTAACCTAGTTTCATCTAGGCTTTCTAGTTGGGAAAGACGTGCTTCTCTGTAAGTGTCTTCATCCAGAATCCCTTGTAGTGAAATGCGGAGACTGGGTATTTCGACCTCAAGTGGGAGAACTGCTTCTGCCCCAAATACTAGCGAGAAAGGAGTTGCTCCCGTTGGTGTTCTTATTGAGGTTCGGTGGGCCCACAAGGCCGGATATAACTTCAAATGCCAATCTCGCTTGTTTTCTTTTACCGTTTTAAGGAGAATGGCTTTCAGTGTCTTGTTTGTCGCTTCAGCCTGTCCGTTGGCTTGAGGGTAATATAAGGAAGCCGTATGATGGCTTATCTTAAACTTGTTGCATAGTTCGCGAACCTCTTCATTCTTAAAAGAAGTTCCATTATCGGAGATAATGATTTGCGGGATACCGTACCTGCAAATGATTTGGTTCAAAATGAACTTGGCGATTACAGAACCAGGTACAGTAGTAAGAGGCATAGCCTCTACCCATTTGGTAAAATATTCAGTGGCCGTGATTATGAAATTATGGCCGTCTGTGGATGAGGGAGAGAATTTCCCTATTAAATCTAGGCCCCCATGTAGAAAAGGGCCATGGAGTAGCGATGGGTTACAGAGCCTGTGCCGGCATGTGGATCTCATGAGAGAATTCTTGGCACTTATGACACATGCGTACAAACTCTATCACGTCATGTTCTAGAGTGGGCCAAAAATAACCCATTCGATGTATTTTTCGAGCGGTGGCATGGCCACCGAAGTGGCCTCCACATATATTGCTGTGAGATTCATGGAGAATATTCTTGGATTCTTCTGTGTCGACACATCTTAGGAGCATTCCATCGAATGCTTTTTGATAGAGCACCTACTCTATAATGATGTATTTAGTTATGATAATGCGTAACCGCCTTCTTTGTTACGGTGTAACTCCTTCTGGGTACGTATGGTCCATGATATAATTAATGATATCAGTGTACCAAAGACACTCAGAGATAGAGGGTCGGGCTTCGATGTAGTATACGCACTCATCTAGAAAGTCTAAATCTACTAAATCGCCTCCATCTAATGGGTTATTGGCTAACCAATCTGCGTTGATTTGTCCTTTAACCGACTTCTGATTTACATTAATTCGAATTCTCCCATTAAAGTTATAAAACGTCCAGCCTTTTTAGATAAGGATCCTTGTGTGAGGAAAGTTCGTAAGTGGTCTATTTTTACCATGACCCTTGTTTCCTAGTTTAGCATATAGTGTCTTAGGAGTTTGGTTGCAAAGACTATGGCGAGACATTCTTGTTCTGCTTGTGTATAGCGTGTTTCATAGTCGAGAAGTGTTTGGCTGATGAAATAAATCGCGCGTTCTCTCTTGTCATCGTCTTCTTGGGGCAACATACAGGCCAGTGAGACATCGGTAGCTCGTGAATATAGGATTAACGGGTGATCTAACTTAGGTGGCATTAGCGTAGGTGGTGATAAAAGGAAACGCTTAACTGCATCATAGGCTTCATTGCAATCTTCGGTCCAATCAATGCAATAGTATTTCTTGAGTAAATTGTTGATTGGATGAACGGCGAAGCTCAAGTTTGGGATAAATCTCTGGATTGCACCCAAATTTACGAGAAATGATCTGATTCCAGATTCACTCGAAGGTGGGACCATTTTGAGGATAGCCCAAATTTTGGTTGGATCAACATCTATCCCCCGTGACGATATGATGTAACCTAGGATCTTTCCTCCTGTTACGCCAAAGACGCATTTCTCTGGGTTTAGCATGACTCTGTATTCTATTAGGCGTGAAAGAATGATGCGGAGTACTTCCGGAGGGTCACAACACTTGTTGGCCTTAGCCAATAAGTCATCAACGTAAGATTCCACAATTTTATGGATTAGATCATGAAATATATATGTCATATCTCGCTGGTACGTAGCACCGGCATTCTTGAGACCGAATGGCATAACAACGTAGCAATAGGTTCCCCAAGGAGTTATAAACGTAGTTTTAGTTTGATCTTGCTCAGATATTTTGATTTGATTGTATCCTGAGAATCCATCCATGAGAGACAAAAGTTAAAACCTAGCTGTTGCATCAACAATAACATCAATAGATGGTAACGGGAAGTCGTCCTTAGGACATGCTTTGTTGATATCTCGGAAATCTATGTAGATGTGTATCTTTCCATTCTTCTTGAGAATGGGAATGATGTTAGATACCCATTGGGAGTAGTCGACTGGTTTGATGAATCCTACCTGGAGGAGTTTCATTACCTCCTCCTTTACCATGAGAGCTACCTTGGGCTTCATGGGTCTTGATTTTTGTTTAACTGGCTTTGCATCTGATTTAGTGACGAGGTTGTGCACCGTAATGTGGGGTGTGACTCCTGTCATCTCCTTATAATTAAATGCAAATGACTTCTGATGTTCTTTGAGGATCCGCGTATGTATTTCCACTTCTTCCGGGGTTAACGAGGATCCTAATTTCAAGATTTTTGGTTCGTCATCTGTCCCGATGTTGACATCGATTGTTTCCTCGATTAAAGAGGCGTTACCCTCTTCGAATTCAGGTGGTGCTGGAGGTAAATCTAAATCATCCCCATTTTCTACTGTGTATATGTTGGATTCCATTTGTGAGGGAAGATCCGTTACGGGATTTCCAAAGTACGAAGACGAATGTGGAATCAAGGATAAATCTAGCACGTGATAGGAGAGATGTAGTGCTGCATAGGCATTTAAGTAATCCAAGGTGGCCATATCACTATCAACATGGTTTAGGATGGTAGATTCACTTCCGCTTGGAAGGGGATTTGTCATTGTTTTTAATAATGGTTCACCACGAATGGACACCGTGTAATGGGTATCTTCTAACTTATTTCTTGGCATAAAACGTGATGCTGAAGTTGCTATTGAATCGGCGAGAAGATTTTTCTCTCGCGAGATTGCTTCAATGGATATGAAGTTAAACGCCTTGCTTAAATCTAATACAGCTTCTTTGTAAAGCTCCAAGTGTTCGGATTTGGTTTCGTATACTTTAGAAACCTGGTTTGTCACTAATTGTGAATCTCCTAAGACCCTGATGTTATCAATACCAATTCTTTTGGCTAAGGTGAGGCCAAGGAGGAGGGCTTCGTACTCAACGCCGTTATTTGTGAATTCAAATTTTATCTTAAAGGCAAATGGTAGGATTTTCGCTTCGAGTGAAGTAAGAATTATACTTGCCCCCACTCCATAACGACATTTAGCTCCATCGAAATGGAGAGTCCAATATTTAGCTGGGAGTATAGATGTTGGGGTATCTGCTGTGTTTGCGCACTCTACTTCTACCATGCAGAGGTCCTCTGCTGGAAGGGAACCAACACCTAGGGAATATCCTATGCCTACTGAATCAAATGGTAAGAACATTGGTAAATATTGTTCTATTAACTCAACAATTTTTGCAGTAGTCCCTAATGATACCGTTTCTTTAGCTTTATCGTTGAGGGTTGGGGTTGTTTTGGCTATGCTGATAGTTTCAAGATCCGTCGTAGGTACCAAATTTTCCTCTGGTTTTGGATCAGTGGGTTTATTAAGTTGGTTTGTTGGAAGTTCAAATTCTAAATGCACACCTGGTCTTTTCTTTAAATTAGCTAGGTGCAAATCGAAAGGTTTTGGATCACCTTTGGCTACAAATACCTTTCCTAGATGCAAGAATCTTACTTCTTGAAATAACGTAGAAGGGATTGCCTTCATTCGGTGTATCCATGGTTTTGGCCGAGGTATCATATTATAATTAGTTTCCCGATCTATAATATAAAACTCTGTCAGGATTGTTTTGGGGTCCTAAGGTTACCGGCAGTATTATAGTTCCTATCGAAGTGGCTTGAAGGCTATCATAGCCTCTCAATGTATTTCGAGTGGTGGGAAGAGTTTGTTTCCCCATATCCTAGTTTTTGGAGGAAAGAGAAAGGGACTATGTTAACTGTGGCCCCATCGTCAACCATTTCCTGTTTTATGTAGTTATTATAAACCCATACTTGTAAGTGTAAGGATAGATCACCTTGGTGTGCGATCTCAGCGTTTGTAGGCATTTTACTTATTTCGAATATAAATTCGACATCCTTTTCCGGCTGCCCCGGAGGGTGGATATCAAAATCTACATGATTTACTTGTGTTTTAGGAGGTGGAGTGATGTTAATTAGATGACTTAGACCTAATGCTTCTAAAAGAGGAGCTCTATGAGGAGGAGAGTTCTTTAGCAAGTCCAAAAATGAAATGTGTGAGAAGGTCTTTGTTAGGTCACTAATTAAATCATAGGCACCGATGGGTTTTTCTACTATTTGTTGACTCTTATCCATTTCTGGTAGATGACTTGGGCTTGGTTGAGAGAAATACTCTCGTGTTATTTTTATAGCTTTGATAGGTAGCTCAGCATCTAGTTCTACCAAACTGACTATCTTAGGTCTCAGTTGACTTCCTAATTGTGGCACAACTGATGGGTTTAGTGAAGTCGAGGCTTCATGATCATTATTTCCTGTCATTGCACCCTTGTTCGTCCCAGTTAGATTTAGTCTGTTATTATCAAGATTTGGGAGTGGATCGTTAAAGATCTTGAGGGGAGCATTCTGAGGGGAAACTGCCCCTGCGAGCATGTTTGGTGGTGATGACGCGGGATCTGCCAAAAACAAATTTGTGAAGAACTATCTTTGTTCTTCTGGCAAACGTTGCATGAATTTATTGTAGTCACGGCATATTCTAGTATCATGACCCCGAATTTTGTGGAAACCACAATAAGAATTGGGATTGTAATTCCTATTTTGTTGGTTTGGCATGTATTATGGCCTAAAATTCTGATCAAACTATTGCCTATTAGGATTAAAGTTTTGCAATTGTTGTTTCTGGTTTTGAATTTTGTTTTGGTAACCAAATGAGTTTTGGCTTGGCCCTTGTATGGGATTTCTCCGTTGTTGTTGTTGTGGATGGTTAAAATCCACTGTATTGATCGTCGGGGTAAAGTTGTTGTTTCGTTGGTTGTTTGTTTGTAATAGAGTATTGACAACATTTACCTTCTTAGGCTGATCAGTTACTCCATCTGTTTTTACCCCAAGATTTTTGTTAAGGATTTTAGGTCCTTGATTGACGTTCATGGTAGTTGTAGTGTTTTGGCTGGAGGTGATTAATCTCCCGTTTGTTCCATATGTCTTACGACCACTATCTATCGCTGCTTGATCTATTCGGAGAGTGCTCTCAAGTACTTCATCATAAGTTCTTAATGGGAACTTCTGGACTTCTTCCTTCACCTCTCTGTTGAGAGAATGAAGGAATAAGTCGCATAGTTCCATCTAATCCATATTTGGAGCACTTGCTGAAGAATAAAGAATTGTACGCCACCTCTGGATGAAGTGGGTGACAGATTCATTGTGTTCTTGTTTGATGTGCAAGAATTCCCTGATTCATGTTCTCAATAGTTTGTTCATGTCAAATGCCTTAATGAACTCAAACACAAGTTGTTTGAATGAATGGATGGAGGCTTCAGGTATTCTATAATACCAATCAAGTGCGATACCTTCCAAAAATTTGGGGAATATTTTAGCAACAACTCCATCCCAAGGGAGTAGTTCGCGTATGGCTGTAGCGTAAGCTTTGATATGTGCGTTTGGATCTCCCTCACCTTTTTACTTGGGTAAATCGGGAAGGGGTCTTGGAAGCATGACACTTTGTATGGCAAAGTCTAAGGGCTCTTTAAAGTATTCTGAATAAGTCCCTATCGCATAGGTTTCAACCATTGAAGGTGGTTGCTAAGGGAGTGGTGGAGGGATGGGTTGTTGATACAGTGCAGCGTATGCGTTGGCAAGGGCATAGGGAAGTCCCTGTGTTTGAAAAAACATGCCGGGAGAGGAGAACATATCTCCTTGTGGTGATTTGGAGTACATGTTTAAGTATGACGAGATATTGTCTAGTAATGGATTGTTTGATACTAGACCGGGAGGAATGGTGTTGAGATGGTGGGCCTTTTTGGCGTTTGTTGTGGATATTGAGGAGGCATGCCTAACGTGCCTACTCCTATGAGGAGATCTACTTGGCCAGGGTGGTAGGGAGGATTGGAACTTCCTGCTTGCATGAACTGAGGATTTTGACTTGCTTGAGCAAGTTCTAACCCTCTCACTTTTTCTACTAACGTTGAAATGACTTCATTTGGTGAAGTCACAATGCTTTTCCTTAGCAGCGTTTGTTGTATACCCTGGTGTTGTATAGGCATGTGATATCCTGCTATAAACTGATTGCTATCTTGCCAAGTTTCTCCGAGAGTATTTCCTATAGGCGGTGGCATAGAGGTATTTTCTTGAAAAGAGACCTCGAGTTATGTTTGTAAACCTCCTATAGATGGGAACATACCCCGAGAGCGTTGTTCACTTATAGGATAATGTATTGATTTTTCATCATCTAAGACTAGGTATGGGTCAGATTGTCTACTAATTTGTGGTCTGAGCAATACCTGAGGAGATGAGCCAGATTCTCCAGTGAACGTCATATTGTTCGAGCCTAAAGGCTCTGTTTGTTGTGTTTGAGGGGGTTGATCTAACTCCCCTGTTTGAAAGAACGAGCTATATCTGATCCTTGCAGTTTGTGTTGAAAACTGATTAGTTAAATAGTTGTCACCCCATAATGAGAGTGAGGGTGATGATTGTCTGTTCTGTTAGGTGTAGTATGCCTCAAGACCCAAGAGGGGTCTGTCATATGCATCGAATCCCGACATATTCGGGGGGTATATGAATACCCACAGAATAATGGGAAGGAGTGAAGGTGGATGAGAGAAGATGAAACTTCTCAAAGAGAAGGTGAAACAATTGTTTGTTTCACGTCGGGTTCACCAATTCTGTACGCCGGAAAAGTGAAAAGCGAGCGTGGGAATCTACAGGAAAATCTTCCGCATACCCGACCACCCGAGGTCGTGCCAAGATAGCCGGTGGGGGTGGAATATGCGTGGGATGCAGAAAAAATAGTTAAGCAATCTAATGTCTTTGACACGCACTAATGGAATTTGTGAATCTAAGGCAAAGAAGGCCCTTCTAACTTGGACTGGTGTGATAGATCGATCGGCAAGGATGACTGCTCGAAGGATCCAATCAATATCGAGATCTGATGTGATTCGATCTATGGGTTGTGGAATACGTGGGAAATGACCTGGGATAGTTTCGTGTATGTCTCCAGATAAGGTCATATGGTGGATGGTGAATATAATTGACTCTACGGATGATTCTTTGGCCTAGTTTAGAATTCTCTAGCTTCGTTAGCTGCTATATCCAGTAAGGAAAATTGTTTGATGATGATGGGTGGAAGTGGAGTGGATTGGAATACTAGTGTGCGTAGGCCAGTGTTTATATCTGATTGACTTGTGGATTCGTTGGGCTGTGGGATCTGTGGATCACAACCAAAGGTTCTTGGTTGTTGCGGTCCTGCTATGGTCATGTACGAAATCAAGTCCTAATCCCTAATATCCAGTAATCGTACGTTTTCTCAGTTTCTATGTTTAGGACCAATAACTGCGCAATCTTCTTAGAATATCTCACAGGCGTTCTTGCAACCTGGATCCTTAAACTAGTATCTATGTCTGTCAGAGTGTCTCCTGTACCTGGCTGTGGGACCAAAGGTTTTTTCTCTTTCGAATCCTTCTACAGTCATGTGAATGTTTGCCTAGGGTAATCTGTAGTTTGGTTGGTTTGACCAAAATGTGTGTGCTTGGTCTTCTTCTATGTTTAACCCTCTCAACTGAGAACTGATCAGTCGTAAATCTGTTGTTGTTTGGAATACTTGTATTCTGAGATTTTGGTCTATGTCAACTATTGCTGTGACGAGGTTTGGTTGAGGCAGGATTGGCTCAAATATGTATTCCCTGGGCTCCCGAGGTCCCGTGATTGTCATACAACATAAAAATGTAAATCTAACTGTAACAAAGCAAATTCTAACTATGTGGAATAAATCTAAAACATATATAACTACTATTTTTCTAAGAAACCTTTTAAGAATTTAAGGAAAGTAGCTATTTAAACGTATCTAGGAATAACAACTAAATAATAATTTAAAACAAACAAAATAACCGAGTGTAGTTATTAGCCTGTGCAATTTGTAGATTTATTCTAAAAAAATAAAATATCTCATCTAATCTATCTGCAAGATTCTCGATCCTACCTCAGAAGTAAGGAGTGAATCATAGTTTCTCAGAAACTATCAATCCTCACAGCTTCCCTGGCAATATCGAGAATAGAATTTACTGAAATGAAGTAATTAACTACTTTATTTGATATGATTCTAACTAGAAATTTGAAAGCTAGAACCTAGATTCCGCAGAACAGTGGCAAATCCGATGGTATGTGTGATCTTTTCCCCTCAGTGTGATCTCCTTGTTCTTTCATGTTCGCGTGGATCCAGAAAAGCGTGTAATGTTAGCATCGACAAAAGTAGATATTGGGACAAGGACAACTCAGAATGCAGATTGAAAATGCGAGTAGGAGAGGGATAGCGCAAGAGTACAGAGCTTGGCTTATGTAATTCCTAGCGGGATTTTACTGTGAGTCATGCAACATAAAGCAACTAGAACCTGAAACTATCCTGTTTGAAGAGAAAAACCTACAACTTTAATGGATTCCTAAGCTATTCTACTCCAATGGATTGGATAAAACAACAACACCATTTGCACAAGCTGGATATGTGGCTTACCAACAGTTGAACAATGCTATCTAGACGTATAATGAACTAAACCAAGTACTCTAAGCAAAATTAAAGCTAAGTTTGATGCAAAGAGAAATTCAGAGACAAACTTCAGGGCCTGGGTGAAATAACAGCACTGCCTGCACAAGATGGATATGTGGCTTACCAACAGCTGAACAATACTAACTAAACATGCAAGTGAATTGAAACTATGGTTTCTAAACAAGATAACAAGCTGAACTACTGAAAATGAGGAGATGAGAGCAAAAGATCAAACCCTTTGCTTGTGCACAAGCCATTTATTTATAGTTCTCCATTCACCCAAAAATCAAAACCAAACTGAACTCTTTAAACAATAAACAATGGCCAAACACTATTCCAGGGGACCAAAAACATAAATGCATGCTCAAGTCGGCAAGGAAAAGCTGGTGAAACGTTGATCTTTTACGTGAGTCGCGTTAAAACGCTTTCTAGAAAACACGTAAAGGACCGCCGCTCTGAGTAGGGCGGTGGTTACAAGACCACCACCCTGATCAGTGCGGCGGTCACGAGACCGTCGTCCATGCAGGGTGGCAGTTTCGTCACTGAAGAGCAAGAGGCCAAGAAAAGAGGGAAAAAGGGAGAAACAAAGGATGCAGGGGCAAGGCGGGGCATGCGGGATGTTAACGCATACTCTGAGGGATTTTCTGGATCCCGAACACCTTGCGAGGAGACCTGTATCATCATTGGGGCACTTGTTACACTGTTCCGGTAGTACAGTACCTTACAATTTTGGGTACGTACAGCTTCCTCTCTCCCTTGCCTCTCGAGGTATGTTAGACTACACTCCTATCGACAGATTTTTTTTTTCCTCCTTGTGGAAATTTTTTCACACCACCTCTTTCCTATATCTCCTCTCCTCTTCTTACACCTTTTACACTTTAAAATATTCTTGGATTTTCTCTGCTAGAATCTTTCTTGGGATCTCTATCTCTTTTCCTCCTTATGTGCCTCTCTCCATGTACAATTCAAAAACTATCCTTATTTTCTCTACAATTTTTTCCTTTGGGGAAAATTCCTCTAGATCATAATATTCATGGCATTCTCCATTATTTTATAAAAATTACCATCACACTCCCTCTACCTTGTGCACTCTCTTCTATTTTTGCACATCTCTATACGCCTTCTATCAAGACCACCTTGGATCTCCTTACTAGGTACACAATTTTCATGAGTACTCTAAAAATCACTCTGGATTGCAGATTACTCAGATTTTCCTGAAATCATGCTCCCATTAGTGTGCATGTCCTCGTCTTCACACTCATCTACTCCTCTTGGAGTATTTTCTTCTATGCAACATGTTGTGCCTCTTCTTTCTTATAGGGTATCATTATTTTTTCTTTTTATGATGTACCCCACTCCTTGTCTCTCCAAGATGATTTCTTGTGCATCTGCTTTGTATTATGTGTGCCTCTCTTCTTCTTTTAATTTTTTTTTCTCTCACTCCACCTTTTTCTCTAAGATTTCTTCTCGTGACTCCGTTCTTGTCCTCACGCATTCATGGTCTGGATTGACCATATCTCTTTCTTTCTGAGTAGCCTCCTTTTCCAATGTGATACTCTCATGTGTTATTTTCTGATGTGCTTCCATCGGCACATATTTCTACAGTATTCTCACAGTTGAACCCTCTTCTATTGGTGGTAATCATATGTTGGGTTATTCTTTTTAGTTTTACTTTTCCCATGCAATCTCTATCTGTGTCTCCATGCACACCTTCTCCTCTCGAATCTCCCTTAACACTCTTTTCTCGTTCCTTTCATCATGCCCTCGAATATTTGTTGATTCTTTCAAATTATTCACATCTTCACCACCTCTAGTCGCAGGAACTTTCTTCTTCATGCATATTTCTTCTACACACTCTAGTCATATTTGCATATCTTAAAGACCCTGAAGCTCATCCATCACTTCATTGAGCTTCTTCATGATTGTCATGTCTAAAAAACCTTTTTTTCTTGGTGCCACCTTGTAAATCATCACATTATGTCTTCACTTACATTATCTACCCACTTATCATAGTGGAGAACACAATATCTCCATATTAGTTGCCTCATTGGTGATCTTCTAGCTATTTTTCTTCCTCACTTTCCTACAGGAAAGAACCATCTCTGATACCAATTGATAAAGTTATGGGAATCTAATAGGTACTCCCCAAACCTGGCTTCTCCAGAGTCCAACATAATGGAATAAAATTAATTATGTTTCATTAGTTTATAAAATCCATATGAGGGCATTTTACAACTGCTGACACCTCGAGGGATAAACTAGACTCATATATCCTCTATCTCAACTCAATTTTCAATCTCAACCTCTCTTCTCAGTCCCTCTAGCTGATTCAATGAACTTACTCCTTTTAATCTCTATTCTGAGCTCTCACAATCTCCAATATCTTCCTCTGAGATCCCATTGATCTCTCACCAACCTCAACTTAGTGGTTTTATCTACCTTTTATAGCCACATACATAAACCTTCTGGATTATCTTTCCTCTAAGTTGGCTCCTCCACTTTTCCCACTTAGACTTCAAATTCAAATATGGCCTCTTTAATATGATTCTCTGCATAATCTTCTTCTGGAATATCTCCTTGTGCCACATCATCAGGTAGTTGAACTCATTTAATTAGCCTTCATCATCAGGTCACCATTAACCATGTAACCATAGAAGATTTTCCTTTTTCCTCCTCCTACCATCTCTCACCTTATATTTAATCCTCAAGTTTTGTCTCCCCCCTCTTTCTATGTTTTCTCTTCTTTTATAAAATTTTTTGTGTCACCTCTATTATTTTCACACTTTCTTATGTTAGTACCTCCTCATACTTGGCTGTCTCTATGGACAACTATTCTTTATGAGCTATGTCCTTGTACACCTCATTTCTCCTTGGTGCTCTTCGAATCATGCTTCCTTTTATTTCTCCGCACCCCATGCCTTCAATTTTTCTACTTCCTTCTACGTGTCTCTATTCTTCTACACCCATTTTTATCATCCCAATCTCTTCACATCCTTCTTACGAACCTTTCTGTCATGCGTCATTTTTACATCATGCACAATTATTCTGCACACACCTATATGCTTTTGGATTTAGGCCACTTCTCCTTCCATCCTCGGTGCTTTATAATGTGACCCTCCTTAGTTCTAGCCTACTCCTTAGGGCCTCTTATTTTTCTTTCTTCAACGAGTTGCCTCATGGTTGGTGTTCTACTAGTCTTCAATTTTGGCAGTGCCTTTTATACTTCTTCCACATGCTCATCCATCTTACACTCTCATTTTTCTCCTCTTGCGCATTTCCCAATTCTCATGTGATTCTCACATTACTGCAAGTTTTGTTAAGTCATGGATTCCCTTGCATCATTATGTATACATACATGCATGTATATGTGTGTGTAGAAGTATATATATGTATGGGTATGTGTATGTGTATGTGTATGCATATGATTATATATACATGTACATGTATGTGTATGCGCATGTGTATGTGTAAGTATGTGTGTTTGTGCCTATGTGTATGTGTATGTGTACGTGTATATTTAAGTGTATGTGTATGTGTACATGTATGTGTATGTGTATGTGTATGTATGTTTACGTGTACGTGCGCATGTGTGTGTGCGCATGTGTGTGTGCATGTGCGTGTGCATGTGCATGTGCGTGTACATGTATGTGTATGTGTATGTGTATGTGTATGTGTATGTGTATGTGTATGTGTATGTGTATGTGTATGTGTATGTGCATGTGCATGTGCATGTGCATGCGCATGTGTATGTGTATGGGTATATGTATATGTATTGATTCAACAAAAATGGAAGTATGTAAACCCCAATATTATAGAGTAACTGATAGAAACAATGAAGTACAACTACTAGATACACTATGACACAAACAATAACCTAATAAAATATGGAAACCATAAGTGCAAGAGAGATAGGGAAGGACTTAGCTAATTTGGACTTTTCATGGAACTGATCTGGACAGGAAAAGTGATTAACATAAAGGGTAGACCATCGTAATTGTGCACTGTAAAATTAGGAACTGTCAGATAAATCCAGACTCAGGGACCTAGACTGGGCCAAGGGCACCTAGGCACTAAAGATATCTACTAGGCATTTGTGACTGTGTAGATGGCCAGAATCTGATTTTTCTTATGTTGCACAAGTGTTGTTAATAGTCATTGTTGGTCTCCTGTATGTCATGCCTTAATCATTGGATGTACATATAACATGTAAAAGAGATGTTCACCTACAAAACCCAAAATACCATATCAAATTCAAAAAATAAATATGTAATATGGGAAGTCAGACAGACCCTAGAGGTCACCTGAGTGAGTGAAATTACGACTGAGCACTGCACTACATCTTAGACTCCATGTAGTTCTGGTGAGTTTGTGTGAGAATTGAGGACCAACACGTTTCTACACCCCTTAGTGGCCTAAAAACATTCTCTTGGAAGGTGGTGTTTGGATAGTGGTAGACCAAGTAGTATGTGTCGTTTGTAGCTAGGGAGGGGTCTAACACTTTCCTTGGGATCAATCCTTGAGTTGATTGAGGAGCACGTACAAAGGGGATGGCCTCATCCTGCTACTTTTGGTTTTTCCTTAAACCAGAGTGAGAGAACCCATATGGTAACCTGAATGCACAGGGGGAGATGAATTCTTTTTTCCTCGTGATATGTTTAAATGATGGATCAATTAGAGATAAACATGGTAATGAATACAAAACTCACTCTCACGAGTTTTCACAAAAGATGTTGCATATGATTAATGTACTAGAAACATGTTTCTATATACAACAAATTTCGGTTGCTCTTGCATTTTCTTGATTGGATATTTAAGACTAGAAGGAACCTTTAGTGATATTTAGAGATAGAGAAACAAAGAAAAAAATGGAAGTTAGTATGAGGGGGTAGGATCAATTATGGTAGTTTTAACTTGAAAATGGGTAATTGTGTGATGATAGATATTTTTCAACCACGCACTTGATACTTACTGAGACTGATTGCTATTCTAAATAGTAAAGAATATAAAATTAAGTAGTAATAATTTCTCCAAAAGAAGATTTTCATTCATTGATACCCAACAGATGCAAAGCTTTGACACAATCTCTAAAATACTTGACACAAAATCTCATGCAATTATTATAATAAAGTATTTATTTCTTTTATTCTTATACCCCAAGATTCACTTAAAGGATAACAAAAATAACTGTAACAAAATGGTTATAATAAGGAGTTTACAATTATGTTCAAAATTGCAGAGTAAATGCTCACATCACAATGTTGAATTAATGACTAAATCACATCCATTAAGGACTAATCTAGTGTACTACACATAGAGGAAATAAACACAAAATTGTAGCAGAAAGTATAACTCATCAATCAATAATTCAACATACGGAACCCATAACCAAGAAATCAAAATCATAAGCAGACATATTCTATTAAAATCTTAAATCTCTTAACAAGGGAACATAAGGCAAATGCTCTCAATGTTTTTCAATGGATGTACATTATAAGAACCTTGACTCAAAATATTGAGAAACTGAAACTCATATGTATTTCATCGGAGGAAATATGTAATATTACAATCATATCTTTTAACCTTTTCAAAATAGAAAAATTTAACCCCCCTCATATGAGGAAAAACCTCCATATTTATACAATTTGGTGAGTTCTTACAATTTGATTCCCCCCCCAAAATATTAAGTGAATCACCTCCTTGTTCATAAAGAAAGAGATTTAATGAAATCAGGAATGTACTTATTTTCTATTATTATTTTGGCATTGGTTCCTATACGTACCCAAAATTGTAAGGTACTGTATTGCCGGAACAATGTAACAAGTGCCCCAATGATGATATAGGTCTCCTCGCAAGGTGTTCGGGATCCGGAAAAGCTCTCCGAGTATGCGTTAACATCCTGCATGCCCTGCTTAGCCCCCACGTGCTTTGTTTTTCCCTTTTTACCTCTTTTATTGGCCTTTTACTCTTCAGTGACGAAACCGCCGCCCTGCATGGGCGGCGGTCTCGTGACCGCCGCCTTGATCAGGGCGGCGGTCCTGTAACCGCCGCCCTACTCAGAGCGGCGGTCCTTTACACGTTTTCCAGAAAGCATTTTGACGCGACTCACGTAAAGATCAATGTTTCACCAGCTTTTCCTTGCCAACTTGGGCTTGCATTTATGTTTTTTGGTCCCCTGGAATAGTGTTTGGCCATTGTTTATAGTTTTTAGAGTTCAGTTTGGTTTTGATTTTTGGGTGAATGAAAAGCTATAAATAAGTTGTTTGTGCTCAAACAAAGGGTCTGCCCCTCATTCACTTTCATGCTTTCATTTTCATAGTTCAATATTTTATTCTGTTTAGAAGCCATAGTTTTAATTCTTTGCATGCTTAGTTAGCATTGTTCAACTATTGGTAAGCCACATATCCAGCTTGTGTAAACAGTGTTGTTGTTTTATCTAATCCATTGGAGTAGAATAGCTTAGGAAGCCATTAAAGTTGCAGGTTTTGCTCTTCAAACAGGATAGTTTCAGGTTCTGGACGCTTTATGTTGCATGACTCGCAGTAAATCCCGCTAGGAATTGCATAAGCCAAGCTCTGTACTCTTGCGCTATCCCTCTCCTACTCGCATTATATTCAGTCTACATTCTGAGCTGCCTTTGTCCCAAAATCTACTTCCGTTGATGCTAGCATTACACGCTTTTCTAGATCCACGTGAACACGAAAGAACGAGGAGATCACACTGAGGGGACAAGATCACACACACCATCAGATTCGCCACTGTTCTGCAGAATCCAGGTTTTAACTTTCAAAGTTCTAGTTAGAATCATATCAAATAAAGTAGTTAATTGCTTCATTTCAGTAAATTCTATTCTCGATATTGCCAGGGAAGCTGTGGGGATTGATAGTTTCTAAGAAACTACGATTCACTCCTCACTTCTGAGGTAGGATCGAGAATCTCGCAAATAGATTAAGCAAGTTATTTCATTGTTTAGAATAAATCTACAAATTGCATAGACAAATAACTACACTCGGTTATTTTGTTTGTTTTAAATTGTTATTTTTTTATTATTTCTAGTACATTTAAATAGTTGCTTTTCTTAAATTCTTAGAAAGTTAAAATAGAAAAATAGAAGTTATATATGTTTTAGATAGTTAAAATTTGCTTTGTTGCAGTTAGATTTACATTTTGTTTTGTATGACAATCACGGGACCTAGGGAGCCCAGGGAATACGTATTTGAGCCAATCGTGCCTCAACCCAACCTCATCACAACAATAGTTGACATAGACCAGAACCTTAGAATACAAGTCTTCCAAACAACAACAAATTTATGACTGATCAGCTCTCAGTTGAGAGGATTAAACATAGAAGACGACCAAGCACACATGTTTTGGTCAAATCAACCGAACTACAGATTACCCTAGGCAAATATTCACATGACTGTAGAAGGGTTCGAAAGAGAACAAACCTTTGGTTGTGATCCTTTGGTCCCACAGCCAGATGCAGGAGACACTCTCACAGACATAGATACTAGTTTAAGGATCTAGGTTGCACGAACACCTGTGAGGTATTTCCGAGAAAATCACACAGTTGTTGAGTCTTAAACATAGAAGCTGAGAAAGCGTATGATTACTGGATACTAGGGATTAGGACTTGATTTCGTACATGACCATAACAGGACCGCAACAACCAAGAGTCTATGGTTGTGATCCACAAATCCACAGCCTAACGAATCCATAAGTCAATCAGATATAGACACTGGCCTACGCACGTTAGTATTCAGATCTACTACACTTCCACCCATCATCATCGAACAACTATCCTTACTAGATATAGCAGCTAAAAAAGCTAGAGAATTTTGGACTAGGCCAGAGAATCGTCCGTAGAGTCAATTGTATTTCACCATCCACCATATGACCTTATCTGGAGACGTACACGAAACTATCCCAGGTCATTTTCCACGTATTCCACAACCCATAGATCGAATCATGCCAGAGCTCGATATTGATTGGAGCCTTCGAGCAGTCATCCTTGCTGATCGATCTATCACACCAGTCCAAGTTAGAAGGGTCGTCTTTGCCTTAGATTCACAAATTCCACTAGTGCGTATTGAAGACATTAGATTGCCTAACTAGTTTGTCTGCATCCCATGCATATTCCATCCCCACCGGCTGTCTCGGCACGACCTCGGGAGGTCGGGTACGCGGAAGAGTTACCTGTAGATTCCCACGCTCGCTTGTCACTTTTCTGGCGTACAAAATTGGTGAACCCGACGTGAAACAAACAAAATTAGTGAAGCTAACGTAAACTTCCTACTTTCTAATTCGGAGTCATAGTATCACGTGTTCTTCCAAGTTTAGTTTACTTTTCATCTTCTCTGCCTCATTAGCCTTTCAAAAAATCACCTTCGCTCCTTCCCATTATTCTGCGGGTATTCATATACCCCCCAAATATGTCGGGATTCGATGCATATGGCAGACCCCTCTTGGGTCTTGAGGCATACTACGCCCAACAGAATAGACAATCATCACCCTCACTCTCAGTATGGGGCGACAACTATTCAACTAATCAGTTGTCAACACAAACCCCAAGGATCAGATATAGCTCGTCCTTTCAAACTGAGGAGTTAGATCAACCCCCTCGAATGCAACAAACAGAGCCTTCAGGCTCGAACAATATGACGTTTACCGGAGAATCTGGTTCATCTCCTCAGATGCTACTTAGACCACAAATTAGTAGACAATCAGATCCATACCTGGTCTTAGATGATGAACAGTCAATATGTTATCCTAGGAGTGAACAACGCTCTTAAGGTATGTACCCATCTATAGGAGGTTTACAAATACAACCCGAGGTCTCTTTTCAAGAAAATACCTCTATGCCACTGCATATAGGAAATACTCTCAGAGAAACTTGGCAAGATAGCGATCAGTTCATAGCAGGATATCACATGCCTATACAACACCAGGGTATACAACAAACGCCGCTAAGGCAAAACACCGTGACTTCACCAAATGAAGTCATTTCAACGTTAGTAGAAAAAGTGAGAGGATTAGAACTTGCTCAAGCAAGTCAAAATTCTCAGTTCATACAAGCAGGAAGTTCCAATCCTCCATACCACCCTGGCCAAGTAGATCTCCTCACAGGAGTAGGCACGTTAGGCATGCCTCCTCAATATCCACAACAAACGCCAACAAGGCCCATCATCTCTAACACCATTCCTCCCGGTCTAGTATCAAACAATTCATTCCTGGACAATACCCCGTCGTACTTAAACATGTACTCCAAATCACCATAAGGAGATATGTTCTCCTCTCCCGACATTTTTTCTCAAACGCATAGACTTCCCTATGCCCCTACCAATGCATACACTGCGCCATATCAACAACCCATCCCACCATCACTCCCTCAGCAACCACCATCAATGGTCGAAACCTATGCGATAGGGACTTATTCAGAATACTTGAAAGAGCCCTTAGACTTCGCCATACGAAGCGTCATGCTTCCAAGACCCCTTCCCGATTTACCCAAGTACAAAGGTGAGGGAGACCCAAACGCGCATATCAAAGCTTATGCTATAGCCATACGCGAACTACACCCTTGGGATGGGGTTGTTGCTAAAATATTCCCCAAAACCTTGGAAGGCATTGCTCTCGACTGGTATTATAGAATACCTGAAGCCTCCATGCATTCATTCAAACAACTTGTGTCTGAGTTCATTAAGGCATTTGACATGAACAAACTATTAAGAACAGGAATCAGGGAATTCTTGCACATCAAACAAGAACACAACGAATCTGTCGCCCATTTCATCCAGAGGTGGCGTACAGTTCTTTATTCTTTAGCAAGTGCTCCAAACATGGATCAGATGGAACTATGCGATTTATTCCTTCATTCTCTCAGCAGAGAGGTGAAGGAAGAAGTCCAGAAGTTCCCACTAAGAACTTACGATGAAGTACTTGAGAGCACTCTTCGAATAGATCAAGCAGCGATAGATAGTGGCCGTAAAATATATGGAGCAAACGGGAGGTTAATCACCTCCAGCCATAACACTACAACTACCATGAACGTCAATCAAGGACCTAAAATCCTTAACAAAAATCATGGGGTAACAACGGATGGAGTAACTGATCAGCCTAAGAAGGTAAATGTTGTCAATACTCCATTACAAACAAACAACCAATGCGTTATCCTAGAAGTGAACAACGCTCTCGGGGTATGTTCCCATCTATAGGAGGTTTACAAACACAACCCGAGGTCTCTTTTCAAGAAAATACCTCTATGCCACTTCAGTATAGGAAATACCGCTCGGAGAAACTTGGCAAGATAGCGATCAGTTTATAGCCTGATATCACATGCCTATACAACACCAGGGTATACAACAAACTCCGCTAACTTAAGCAAAGCACCGTGACTTCACCAAATGAAGTCATTTTCAACGTTTAGAAAAAGTGAGAGGGTTGAACTTGCTCATGGTGTTTGTGCATAAATCCTCAGTTTATGCAAGCAAAGGAAGTTCCAATCCTCCCTACCACCCTGGCCAAGTAGTCTGCTTCACATTGAGTAGGTTCACGTTGCAGGCATGCCTCCTCAGTATTCCACAACAAATGCCATACAAGGCCCAGGCATCTTAACACCATTCCTCCCGATCTAGTATCAAACAATCAGTCTTTACTAGACAATATCCCATTACTTGAAACATTACTCCAAATGGACCACAATTTTGATATGTTCTATGCCCTGTCCCAGCATGTTCTTTGTTCCCTCTCAAACACATGGACTTCCCTATGCCCCTGCCAATGCATACGCTGTACCGTATCAACAACCCATCCCTTCACCACTCCCTCAGCAACCATGCTAGGAATCAATGGTCGAAATCTATGCGATAGGGATCTTATTCAGAATACTTAAAAGAGCCATTAGACTTCGCCATACAAAGTCATCATGCTTCCAAGACCCCTTCCTGATTTACCCAAGTACAAAGGTGAGGTGATATCCAAGACACGAACATATCAAAGCTTACGACTACAGCCATACGCGAACTATTTCCCTTGGTAAATGGAGTTGTTGCTAAAATATTCTCCAAAACTTTGGAAGGTATCACTCTTGAGCTGGTATTATAGAATACCTGAAGCCTCCATCCATTCATTCTGAGAAAAAACTTGTGTCTCAGTTCATTAAGGCATTAAGTGACATGAACAAGATTCTATTGAGAATAGGATATCACTTGGAATTCTTGCACATCAAACAAGAACACAACGAATCTATCGCCCATTTCATCCAGAGGTGGCGTACAGTTCTTTATTCTTCAGAAAGTGCTCCAAATATAAGATCAGATGGAACTATAACGATTTATTCCTTAAATTCTAGTCAACAAATCACTTAGGTGAAGGACCCGAAGTCCAGAAGTTCCCATTAAGTCACTTACGATGATCACATTACTTGAGAGCGCTCTCTGATGGTTAGATCAAGCAGCGATTAGATAGTGGTCTATCAAGACATATTGAACAAACGGGAGATTAATCACCTCCAGCCAGAACAATTCAAACAACTACCACGAATGTCAATCAAGGACCTAAAATCATTAACAAAAATCGTGGGGTAACAACAGATGGAGTAACCGATCAACCTAAGAAGGTAAATGTTGTCAATACTCCATTACAAACAAACAACCAACGAAACAAAAACTTTACCCCGACGATCAATATAGTGGATTTTAACCATCCACAACAACAACAACGGAAAAATCCCATACAAGGGCCAAGCCAAAACTCATTTGGTTACCAGAAACAACAATTGCAAAACTTTAATCCTAATAGGCAACAGTTTGATCAGAATTTTAGGCCACAATACACGCCAAACCAACAAAATAGGAATTACAATCCCAATTCTTATTGTGGTTTCCACAAAATTCGGGGTCATGATACTAGAACATGCCGTGACTACAATAAATTCATGCAACGTTTGCCATAAGAACAAAGACAGTTCTTCACAGATTTGTTTTTGGCAGATCCTGTATCACCATCACCAAATACGCTCGCAGGGGCAGTTTCCCCTCAAAATGCTCCCCTCAAGATCTTTAACGATCCACTCCCAAATCATGATAATAACAGGCTAAATCCAACTGGGAACAAACAAGGGTGCAATGACAGGAAAAAATGATCATGAAGCCTCGACTTCACTAAATCCATCAATTGCGCCACAGTTAGGAAGTCAACCAAGACCCAAGATAGTCAGTTTGGTAGAACTAGACGCTGAACTACCTATCGAAGCTATAACAAGAACACGAGAATATTTCTCTCAACCGAGCCCAAGCCATCTACCAGAAACAGATAAAAGTTAACAAATAGTAAAAAAACCTGTGGGCTCCTATGATTTAATTAGTGACCTAACAAAGACCTTCTTGCATATTTCATTTTTGGATTTACTAAAGAACTCTCCTACTCACAGAGCTGCTCTTTTAGAAGCATTAGGTCTAGGTCATCTAATTAACATCACTCCACCTCCTGAAACACAAGTAAATCACGTAGATTTTGATATCCACCCTCCGGGGCAGCCGGACAAGGATGTCAAATTCATATTCGAAATAAGTAAAATGCCTACAGATGCTGAGATTGCACGCCGAGGTGATCCAGCCTTACACTTACAAGTATGGGTTTATAATAACTACGTAAAACGGGCAATGGTTGACGATGGGGCCGCAGTTAACATAGTCCCCTTCTCTTTCCTCCAAAAACTAGGATATGGGGAAACAAATTGTTCCACCACTCGAAATACATTGAGAGGCTATGATAGCCTTAAAGCCACTTCGATAGGAACTATAATACTACCGGTCACCTTAGGACCCAAAACAATCATGACTGAGTTTTATATTATAGATCGGGAAACTAATTATAATATGATACTCGGCCGACCATGGATACACCGAATGAAGGCAATCCCTTCTACGTTATTTCAAGAAGTAAGATTTTTGCATCTAGGAAAGGTATTTGTAGCCAAAGGTGATCCAAAACCTTTCGATTTGCACCTAGCTGATTTAAAGAAAAGACCAGGTGTGCACTCAGAATTTGAACTTCCAACAAACCAACTTAATAAACCCACTGACCCAAAACCAGAGGAAAAGTTGGTACCTACAACGGATCTTGAAACTATCAGCATAGCCAAAACAACCCCAACCCCCAAAGATAAGGCTAATAGAAACGGTATCATTAGGGACTACTGCAAAAATCGTTGAGTTAATAGAACAAGATTTACCAATGTTCTTACCATTTGATTCAGTAGGCATAGGATATTCCCTAGGTGTTGGTTCCCTTCCAGCAGAGGACCTTTGCATGGTAGAAGTAGAGTGCGCAAACACAGCAGATACCCCAACATCTATACTCCCAGCTAAATATTGGACTCTCCATTTCGATGGAGCTAAATGCCGTTATGGAGCGGGGGCAGGTATAATTCTTACTTCACCCGAAGAGAAAGTCCTACCATTTTCCTTTAAGCTAAACTTTGAATGCACAAACAATGGCGCTGAGTACGAAGCCCTCCTCCTTGGCCTCACCTTAGCCAAAATAATTGGTATTGATAACATCAGAGTCTTAGGAGACTCGCAATTGGTGACAAACCAGGTTTCTGAAGTATACGAAACCAAAGCCGAACACTTGCAGCTTTACAAAGAAGTCTGTATTAGATTTAAGCAAGGCATTTAACTTCATATCCATTGAAGCAATCCCGTGAGAGAAAAATCTTCTCGCCGATTCAATAGCAACTTCAGCATCACGTTTTACTCCAAGCAATGAGTTAGAAGATACCCATTTCACGGTGTCCATTCGTGATGAACCATTGATAAAAACAATGACAAATCCCCTTTCAAGCGGAAGTGAATCTACCATCCTAGACCGTGTTGATAGTGATATGGCTACTTTGGATTACTTAAACGCCTATGCAGCACTACATCTCTCCTATCATATGCTAGATTTATCCTTAATTCCACATTCGTCTTCCTACTTCAGAAATCCCGTGATGGATCTTCCCTCACAAATGGAACCTAGCATATACGCAGTAGAAAATGGGGATGATTTGGATTTACCTCCAGCACCACCTGAGTTCGAAGAGGGTAACGCCTCTTTGATCGAAGAAACAATCGATGTCAACATCAGGAATAGAAGATGAACCAAAAATATTGAAACTAGGATCCTCGTTAACCCCAGAAGAAGTAGAAATACATACTCAGATCCTCAAAGAACATCAGAAGGCGTTTGCATTTAATTATAAGGAGATGACAGGAGTCACACCCCACATTGCGGTGCACAACCTCGTCACTAAATCAGATGCAAAGCCAGTTAAACAAAAATCAAGACCCATGAAGCCCAAGGTAGCTCTCATGGTAAAGGAGGAGGTAATAAAACTCCTCCAGGTAGGATTCATCAAACCAGTCGACTACTCCCAATGGGTATCTAACATCGTTCCCGTTCTCAAGAAGAATGGAAAGATACGCATCTACATAGATTTCCGAGACATCAACAAAGCATGTCCTAAGGACGACTTCCCATTACCATCCATAGATGTCATTGTTGATGCAACAGCTGGATTTGAACTTTTGTCTCTCATGGATGGATTCTCAGGATACAATCAAATTAAAATATCTGAACAAGATCAAGCTAAAACTACGTTTATAACTCCTTGGGGAACCTATTGCTACGCTGTTATGCCATTCGGTCTCAAGAACGCTGGTGCTACATACCAGCGAGCTATGACATATATATTCCACGATTTAATTCATAAAATCGTGGAGTCCTACGTAGATGACTTGTTGGCTAAGGCCAAGAAGCGTTGTGACCATCCGGAAGTACTCCGCATCATTCTTTCACGCCTAATAGAATACGGAGTCACACTAAATCCAGAGAAATGCGTCTTTGGTGTAACAGGAGGAAAGCTCCTAGGTTACATCATATCGTCACGAGGGATAGATGTTGATCCAACCAAAATTCGGGCTGTCCTCGAAATGGTCCCACCTTCGAATGAATCTGGAATCAGATCATTTCTCGGAAAATTGGGTGCAATCTGGAGATTTATCCCGGACTTAAGCTTCGTCATTCATCCAATCAACAATTTACTCAAGAAAGACTATAGCATTGATTGGACCAAAGACTGCAATGAATCCTTTGATGCAGTTAAGTGTTTCCTATTATCACCACCTACGCTAATGCCACCAAAGCTAGATCGCCCGTTAATTTTATATTCACGAGCTACCAATGTCTCGTTAGCTTGTATGTTGGCCCAAGAGGACGATGACAAGAGGGAACGTGTGATTTATTTCATCAGCCGAACACTGCTCGACTATGAAACACGTTATACACAGGCAGAACGAGAATGCCTTGCCATAGTCTTTGCTACTAAACGCCTAAGACATTATATGCTAAACCAAGAAACAAGGGTCATGGTAAAAACGGACCATTTACGAACTTTCCTCACACAAGGGTCCTTGTCTAAAAAGGCTGGACATTTTATAACCTTAATGGGAGAATTCGAATTAACATTTGTAAATCAGAAGTCGGTTAAAGGACAAATCATCGCAGATTGGTTAGCTGACAACCCATTAGATGGAGGTGATTTAGTAGATTTAGACTTTCCAGATGAGTGTGTATACTACATCGAAACCCAACCCTCTATCTCTAGGTGCCTTTGGTACACTGATATCATTAATTATATCATGGACCATACATATCCAGAAGGGGCTACATCGCAACAAAGAAGACGGTTACGTATTATTGCAGCCAAATACGTCATTATAGAGCAAGTGCTCTATCGAAAAGCATTCGATGGAATGCTCCTAAGATGTGTCGACACAGAAGAATCCAAGAAGATTCTCCATGAATCTCATAGTGGAATATGTGGAGGCCACTTCAGTGGCCATGCCACTGCTCGAAAAATACATCGAATGGGCTATTTCTGGCCCACTCTAGAACATGGCACAATAGAGTTTGTACGCAGGTGTCATAAGTGCCAAGAATTCTCCCATGAGATCCACATGTCGGCATAGGCTCTGCAACCAATCGCTACTCCATGGCCCTTTTCTACATGGGGTCTAGAATTAATAGGGAAATTCTCTCCCTCATCCACAAATGGCCATAATTTTATAATCACGGCCACTGAATATTTTACCAAATGGGTAGAGGCTATGCCTCTTACTACTGTACCTGGTTCTGTAATCGCCAAGTTCATTTTGAACCAAATCATTTGCAGGTATGGTATCCCGCAAATCATCATCTCTGATAATGGAAGTTCTTTTAAGAATGAAGAAGTTCACGAACTATGCAATAAATTTAAGATAATCCATCATACGGCTTCCTTGTATTACCCTCAAGCCAACGGACAGGCTGAAGCAACGAATACAAGACACTAAAAGCCATTCTCCTTAAAACGGTGAAAGAAAACAAATGAGATTGGCACTTGAATTTATATCCGGCCTTGTGGGCCCACCGAACCTCGATAAGAACACCAACAGGAGCCACTCCTTTCTCATTAGTATTTGGGGCAGAGGCAGTTCTCCCACTCGAGGTTGAAATACCCAGTCTCCACATTTCATTACAAGGGATTCTGGATGAAGATGCTTACAGAGAAGCACGTCTTTCCTAGCTAGAAAGCCTGGATGAAACTAGCTTAGATGCTAAACAATGATATAGAGTCTTATGTTGACCAAATGTGCCAGCAGTACAACAAGAAGGTCTATGAACGCGACATATACAAAGGTGATCTAGTTCTAAGGCTAGACAGCCGGATCGACAAGAAAACCGGCGAAGGAAGGAAATTCCGGCCCAAATGGTTGGGCCCATACCAAATCATGAAGGACTATGGAAATAGTGCATACCTCTTATGTATGCTAGAAGGTGAGGAATTTGGCGAAGCAGTCAATTCCGTTCACCTCAAATGCGTTTCTACTCGTAAGAAGCTAACACTACTTATACGACTATCTACATTGCATTTTCATATAGATTAGGATCATGTTGTCCACTTATTTCTTACACAAACTGTGATCAAGGAATCTATTTCTCAAAGCAATTCATTACAAACTCATGATGTTGTTGGCATAAAGTTATTTAATCATACCTCTACATTTTCATGATATCATCAAATTATCTCGGAATCATTTTATCAAATAAAGCTCAGACATGACGAAGTCTTAACGGTAACCATACCAAGATCTGCAAGTTTGTTCTCACTTTGATTTCTTCTTAGGATATGTGTCTTTCCTATGGTTTGTTCTGGAAGCTTCATGGTGTCACATGTATCCCATATATATATCTCTTTGGAAATAAGAACATACTGACATTTTACTCAAATGAACAAGTCAAACGTTTATCAACATAGAAAATTTTAATTTTACACATTTCCTTGCCCCACTAACCTTTGGTGATGAGCTTGCGTCTCTTACTAGTGATGTAGGGTTGGGAAAGGATGGAAATGCCCTTACTTTCCTATGCTTTGCCCACGGTGATAAACCCACGCTTCTTACTAGTATCATGGGGCAAAGTGTAGGGGGTCCTCTTGACAAAGCAAATGTTAGAAGGTCATACACAAACAATTCAAATTTTAAAACTTTGAGTCAAAAACAAATGAATCAGATGTTCAAAATCCCAAGAGAGTTAAAATCCTAAAAACCTAGATTCTGTCTACTATGTGGCCATCTGCGGGTCTAAGTCTGGATAAACTGACAAAGTAAGTTGCATCCAAAACTATGAAGTCACTCGAGTGGAGTAAGCTTGTAGGTGTCCTAATTTAGTTCCGCCAAATCTTTGTCTGTCTTTCATCACTATCATTTCAGCTACATTTCATAACTTGTGTCCTTTCTTGACTCTTGGTGATAAGCCCTCGCATCTTACTAGTTTACGTGGAATTAAGATTAGGGACAAGTTTATCTGTTCATCGTACTGGTTTATATCTCATCACTTTGCCAAAACAAACATGAGGTATCCAAAAATTTCTTACAGAAACCAAGATTCAAAATCACATTATATCTACATTATCATATATCAGCATCATGAAATACACAAAAGGAAAGTAAAACATTTTACAATCATTTGTTCACCATTTGCATACATTCTAAATAAAATTATATAAAACATACATCGTAGTATACATAGAAGAAACTGGAAATAAAAAGGAAACCATGAGTGCCAAGATTTTGATCCAGAACGAATACGCATATATATAAATAATCAACATTTATATACAATGCCATCATGCACTAAGCATGGTCAAAACACTCAAAGAGCCCGAGATATACAAAGAATATATAGATCACAAAATACTATGAGAGCCAAGTGGCCTCTCAATCCCTACGCGACCCCCTCCGAAGGTGCATGCCCACGCCTAAGACTCCGGCTATGCCGGCGCTCTGAATGTATGGAGGGCTCAGGGTCTCAGAGGAGCAGCTGCAGTCTCACCACGAGAATGGCTCCTCATCAAGGTGCTCAGCCATCCTGTAGCCCTGCTAGCTCGGTACGGAGGGTTGATACCATCCTGGCCACATGCCAGATGGGAGCGAAAGACATCAGTATGCCTACTGGCTGATGAAGGCTCCCCAGCGTCCACGGATAGTTCCGCGCGGGTCTTCTCCATGGGGATCATTAGGGTATCAGTACATACCCTGCGAATAAAATCCCGCCACTCACCAATAGTCTCTGCAAACAAACAAGGAGGAAAGCGAATTAGAAATCCAAGCAAGAAATTAGAAGATACAAGATAACAACCAAAGAGAGCCTACAAAAAAACATTAAAAGGGAGAAAGGGTAACTTACTCGGATCACCAGGCCTCCAGGATGGGTCGCTAGGGCTAGACACCTGCCGCGGATGTCGCTGCCGACTGAGGGGACCACTCATGTTGTGGGAGCAATGTATCACCCCGCAATGGACTCATCCTCTCCACCACGGCCCTGGGAGAGTGGCTCCTCTGAAACCAGAGTCACCCCTCTCTGCAATCTGGCTCGGCCCCTCTCTGCCTGCCATAATGTCCTGAGTGTCATACCACTCAGGGTCGCTGTCATCAGTCTCCTCCTCTGACCCTCCCTCTGTGAACTCCTCAGACTCAGAGTCAATACCTCAATAGGGTCATCGCTGCTATGAGTAGGACCCACAGCAATCTGAAGCAAAGGTTGCACCTAAGGCGCACTGGCTCTCCCTCTAGCACGAACTATCCTCCTGGCTGCAATGGGAACGCCAGGAGTAACCACTATCTAACCTTGGCCTCTAGGCCCCCCTCTGGCCTCGCAGAACTGATCTGTAGACTGGCACCACTGGGAGAAGCATGCCCGTGTATGGTAGGCCAAACTGCTAAGGAACTCAGTCCAAAAGGGTGCACCTCCACTCGTCCCACTTGATCAATAAGCTGCCCTGTAGTGCGAGCAGGAGATCAAGGTAAGAGCCTCCTCCCCCCATATGCCGGCCATGAGCTGGTATGGTGTCGCCTCCATATCGGCATGGTAGTCAAGAGAGGCAACTGGCTGATGAGGTGCTCTAAGCACCGACATGACCGTCCATCCGGCTGCCCTCACATCCCCAGGATCTACCACCTCCACACCCCTGCCATAAGGGATGAAATGCTCGTAGACCCAACTCATGACTAGAGTCGGGTGGCTCAGTGACTGCCCCTGTAAATGGACCACCCTATATAGATCGTGGAAGGTGGTCCCAATAATATCTCTACACCCTAAGCGTATATCTGACCATGCCCCTCTATCTGTGTAATAATGGGGGCCCAGAAATGTAATAATGTGTTCACCTCCCTTGTCCCCGATCAGTCTCGAGGCAAGGATCCCCATGATGGCCTGGTGAAGTACAGGGATAGGCAAAGAAGGAATGAACCGAACTCTCACCCCCTTCTTCGACCCCGTGGAGATGACTGCATCTCCCCATATATGCGGCCCACTGTGCAATATGTGCCCGTGAGCCTGCTGTCTCTAAAGTGAGTCGCCTCCCGATGATTGAGACCCCCCGAATACGGTAGACATCCTCCAATGTAATGGTCCACTTGCCATGGACCCTTGGCAATCGGAAGGTGTTCCAATCTGCATCCCAGTATGAAAATAAGTCACAAATGATGTGACTAGATGGTGCAACATGGGGCACGCGCGATATGCGCAATATGCCAGCCCTCTGAAGTGTGTCCTCCTCATCCTGTGAGAGGGCGTCTAATACCCATGTGAGCCAGTCGCACTCCCTCTCTCTACTCCATCTGATGTATTCCTCCCTCACCTGCATACACCCAAAAACACACAAAAAAAAGTGCAAGTCAGTATCCAGAATAATACTGGAGAAAATCATGTAAACACGTAGAAATGCTAGAAGTACAAATGTACATTTTCGAAATATCAGGTTCCTTTCACATTCTGTGCAAAACCGCCCGGCCCTAAGCAGGGAGGCAGTTTCGTATAACACCGCCTTAATGGCGGCGGTCAGTGTAACCGCCACCCTGAACAAGGCAGCGGTCATGTAACCACCTCCCTGGCCAGGGCGGCGGTCATGGTCCAAAAACCTTAGAATATAAGTCTTCCAAACAACAACAGATTTACGACAGATCAGCTCCCAGTTGAGGGGATTAAACATAGAAGACGACCAGGCGCACACGTTTTGGTCAAATCAACCAAACTACAGATTACCCTAGGCAAATATTTGCATGACTGTAGAAGGGTTCGAAAGAGAACAAACCTTTGGTTGTGATCCTTTGGTCCCACAGCCAGATGCAGGAGACACTCTCACAGACATAGATACTAGTTTAAGAATCCAAGTTGCATGAACACCTGTGAGGTATTCCGAGAAAATCACGCAGTTGTTGAGTTTAAACATAGAATCTGAGAAAGCGTATGATTACTGGATACTAAGGATTAGGACTTGACTTCGTACATGACCATAGCAGGAACGCAACAGCCAAGAGTCTATGGTTGTGATCCACAAATTCCACAGCCTAATGAATCCATAAATCAATCAGATATAGACATTGGCCTACGCACATTAGTATTCAGATCTACTCCACTTCCACCCGTCATCATCGAACAACTATCCTTACTAGATATAGCAGCTAACAAAGCTAGAGAATTATCCGTAGAGTCAATTGTATTTCACCATTGACCATATGACCTTATCTGGAGACGTACATGAAACTATCCCAGGTCATTTTCCACGTATTCCACAACCCATAGATCGAATCACGCCAGAGCTCGATATTGATTGGAGCCTTTGAGAAGTCATCCTTGCTGATCGATCTATCACACCAGTCTAAGTTAGAAGGGTCTTCTTTGCCTTAGATTCACAAATTCCACTAGTGCGTATTGAAGACATTAGATTTCCTGACTAGTTTGTCTACATCCCATGCATATTCCATCCCCACCGGCTATCTCGGCATGACCTCAGGAGGTCGGGTACGCAGAAGAGTTACCTGTAGATTCCCATGCTTGCTTGTCGCTTTTCCGGCGTACAGTTCCATACCTTCACTACCACATGTTGGTCTATGGTTGTTTGCTAGGTTGAGTTTTTCCTACTTTTCTACTTACTTTTATTTTTCTTTATTATGTTACTTTGCACGCAGGTATGTTCCATTATAAAATGCGATCCAATTATAAAATTCCACATACCTTCACCTTCTCAGACTATTCTTTTACTTGTAATGGTCACTACAAAACATGAGGCAATGAGAAAAATCCATGCTACTTTGGATTTTATAGTGTCAGGCTCTCTTTCTTTTGTGTTTTCCTTTCATTAGCTGTGGGTTTGAGCCTTCACATCATGAATTCTATCTGGGAGGACTTCATCATTGGTTCCACAGAAATACTTCCATGTATAATATTTTGATTCCACCTGGACCCAAATCCCTTTGTAATCCAGGTCATTCCGTAGACTTATGTCCCTAGAAGCCCATTTTCTCACCTTGCGTTGAAATGGTGATGCATGTATACCATCAGTTGTTGATCTTGCACCATCTTGATATCCCCTAACTCTGTCACGTTTCTTTTTTATTGCAATGACTTTGTCTTCCCCATCACAGATGCATAAATCTTTCAACCTTGGTTGACTCTATGGACCTCACTTCCACTAGGCACATGTACCTTGAAGTTCTTGGGAATGTAGATATGCGTCCCACTTTGACCACCTCAACTTGCACCGCATGTTGCCTCCATCTTTGGTCACATATCCCATTGACCTTTTAACATTGTTTGGTTGTTTCCCTGACCTAATAGAATTATCTGTTGTGTTTCGTTTCAGGGCTTTGACATCTGTAGATCCCAAAGCCTTTGAGGAGATTCAAAATGGTGACATGTGCCTCTGCCTTGACCATTTATCTTGTGTCATCTGGCCCCTGTCTAATTCTTGGCATTGAAATTAAAGGCCAAATGAATGTCCCATGCTTGTTTAAATGGCTAAGTGCATTTTAACCAATCCATTAACCAGTCTCTTGTGAATTCTTAAGGTGTCATTCATCCAACATTTCTAGTGAATACTTTCTTTTTAATTAAAAAAATCACAAATATTCTTACAAATGTGTAATTCTCCTTTACTTATACTGAACTTTGAAGCGAGGGGAAAAATATGAATCATAAAAAAAGGTTACATCTACAGAGAGTCTAGGAAAAATTCTACCTCAATCCAAAGGCCTGGATTGAACACCAACAAAAACCACTCAATAAAAGTTGTCAAAATGGAGTAAATTTCAAAAATGAAAACAAGTTCAAATATAAACAAAACCCTATCTCACGCACCAAAAGTGCTCCATGAGAAATACTAGCTTTAAAAAATTATAAGTGCACAAATGACTGTTTGATTTTTTTTAATATGCATGTGAGTGCCCAATCATGTCCTATGAATGTTTAATATATTTCTTAGTGTTAAATGAACTATAGTTATTATGTATTTATATAAAATTGAATTCAATTTATGACCCTATTAACGCATAAACTAACATCAAATGGTTGAAAAGTGGTAAAGATAAGGCAAAGGGGACATGTGGAACCTAACTCAACATGAACTAGATAGAGACAAGAAGATGACCTGAAAAATATCAGGATGTTTATGACATGTTTAGGAAGCTTTGAGACAAATTGAGATATCATAGAGAAATAGGGACTAGATAGAGGAAGATTTGGGTTGTAAAGGGTCTATTGAAAAACATACCATTTTAAGATGTCTACTATTGGGTTTATAATATTAAACGATAAAGTGATTATTTTAGAAACCTGCCAAAGACTATGTTTTTAGATTATAGCTCATGTTTAAAATATATTATGAAAGACCACAAAGTGGGTCATATTTAAGAGTGGATAATGACCACCCGCCTTATATATAACAAGGTGGTCTCATTAGAGATAGGTTACACATGTTATTGGTAACATTTATGCAAGCCATATGAGTGAGATGATGGAGAAATAGTCGGAGTGTTGGGTGAAATTTTATTCTCAAAAGAGATAAGTGATTTTTAGTGGATTTTTTACCTTCCAATGTTTTCCCACTTATATCTTGTGTCATTGTGTTCATTTACTTTTTTTTCATGGTGTTTACATTATGTAATATGCATTATAAACATATCAATCTATGGTTTTAATTACTGCACTTCATAAACTATAATCTTCAACAATTTATATTGTGGATTTTTACTTTGTAATATTATTTATCCCTTAAATTTCCTAACATGTTTTTGAGAAGAAACCCACTGGGAGATAAGCTACTCTTGAGAACTTAAGTGTTTACTCTCAAAAATCTCAAGAGACCATGTCCATATTATTGCAAAGTACTTAATATGAGTTATTGTTGCATATTAGACATATATAATCTCCAGCTGATGCATGGGATCAATTGCAAACTATGCATGAGGGTAGCCACCTCTCTAGAATAATTAATTTAATCATAGAATTTTTTAAAACCTCTATGAAAGTTGATAAAAAGGTTGTTAATTACTTATATAAAATTAAGGATATTAAAGCTCAATTAAATGGATGTAATTATGAATTGTTTCATGATAAGTTGCTTTACTTTAATATTCAAATTAACATTCATGAAAATTTATTTTGAATTCTTAATATCAAAATGAAGATGATTATTCTAATTTAGACACATTGTCTTCTTTCATTATTCAAGAAGAGAGTGTCATGAAGAACTTTGACTCAAAAGAGAATGCCTCTCACACATTATTATCTCCAAATCAGAAGTTTCCTAAAAATCAGTATAATAGTATTAATACAAATCATAAATCAAACTTTAGATCCAATTTTAAACCTAAGCACAATAGGAATAATCATAAGTTTAAAGTAAAGTTTGATGGCTCTTGTAACATTTGTGGTAAATTTGGTCATAAAGTAGTTGATTTTCATACTAACATGTATCATAACAATATTAAGAACAAGAACAACAACCAAAAAAAGAACAATAAAAATCAGAGTCATACTAACAACCAAGCCAATAATGTTGAGCAATTTATTGTTCTTTATACTTCCCTTTCAACCTCGAATGACAGTGAATGGATTTTAGATAGTGGTGCATCTAGAAAACAAAATTTTGAAGTCTAGGTTCAACACACTGCTATCATGCACGCTAGCACATCACTCAGATACAAGTCTAAGTGCTCACATGAAGCACATGTAACTCTACCAGGTCCCTTCTTATGTTGGCTACCAAGATGTAGTTTTTGCACTCATGGTTATCATAACATGTAAGTATACCACATGAAGAATATGAACTTACTGTAACATGCACATAAATAATTGATCATAACCAAAAGGAGCTTTATATTCATTCTTATCATGATGCCTTACAAATTACAATAACCAGTAGCACATTCCTTTACTACACAGAGTTAGATGCATACAAGATCAGACCATAAATTGGCCATCATATATTCTACTCTATCATTACATGGATGTTCACGAGTATAGATAGGGTAGGAAATTTTCCTTCACCACTTGATTAACTACATTCTAACAATATATGATCTCTATACATAGATTACATGATTCTACAACTCTTACTTTCCTATAAATAGACTTCAACCTGCGGTTTTCTATTAACGGCATGATTTCTTCTAGAATATTTATTTTGTCATGTGTGTTATAATTAGCTCTGTTATTTTCCTGTCACATGTGATATAAATAGATTTACCTATTCCATGTATGATTCATGGCTATTATTATTCATACATATCCTTATCCTATTTTGGTCCACGCTTTGTCTATTTTTCGCTTGCCTTGATGACCACGTCAACCTGTGCTTTTTCATTTTTTAAGATTTGTGTGGTGATCAAGTTATCCCTTAGGCTTTTGTACCAAACCTTCATGCATGTTGCTTGATACTTCCGCATACAACTCTCACACATTATTCCCTCTTAACATATGTATTATTACCTCCATGTGTAACTCTCCATGCACTTTCATCAACCCAACATCACCCCACACTAGGTATATATTATGTCCTCAGTAAGACAAGAATCAATTAATGAAACAATAAAGAATAATGGTTGAATGAATGTGGTAAATACCCCAAATAATAAAAAATATATCTTGATAGATAATGTCTACTTTTACGCATCTAAAAATAGGCTCGTGAAATTTGGAGGAGTTTCAGTAGTTCTGCGCTAATGGTTTCTTCCAGTTGCTTCCACTCCTCGAGTGCACTATCTAAACTTCTGGGAAACAATTCAAAAATGTTTGGTATTTCCTCCAGGGTTAGTGCACTAGCTTTCTCCTATAATTATTTCAAAATTATTTTCCATTCAAAAGGCATTCCTTCCATGAAATCTACCCCATTCATCACCATAGCCTACAATTTCTCGAGTCTCACCTTTACTTTTTCGTGTTTTTCCTTAATAGTATTCTTCATATCTTCCAAATCTTGAAAAAAAATCTCTTGCATCACCTTATCTCCTATATACAAGTAAGCCTTAAGTCAAATCATTTTTGTCTCTTCTTCTGTGAGGTGTGCATCTATAATCAAAGTATCCTCAAATTTGATGAATATTTTCTCTACCTTCTGCAAAGCTTCCTTCACCTCGGCACCAACATCTTCATACTCCTTTATTTTTTCTCTCCATTTCCTCCGATGTTGGCTCCTATCATCTATTAGCGTTTATTAGTAATAGGCTCATCAATTTTTCTAGGTTATTAATTTCCATGATTTTATCAAGTTTGGCCTCCAAAATTGCATCAAGACATGAGTGTGTAATGTGGGTAATCAAATTATCCTCCTTATTATTTATGTAAGTTAGATTTGATTTGTTTTTATTCAATTTTCATGACAATGTTTTATTCTTCCTGTTGACATCCTCAAAATTGTCTTGTGCATCACACAGTGCGGCTCCTTTATTAACATTCCTACGTGTAACTTGATTAGCCATATTTATTAAGGAATTAATTACCTTCTCATGTGTCATATGTGTGGAGTCTAAAATTGATAGTATTTTTGATAGATCTCTCTTCCCCAACAACTTATTGATGGCCTCTTTTTTATTTCAAACTTTGGCTCCTCTATGTGAGTCTACATAAAAAAAGAGAGATTTTTACGCATGCAGACATGGGCTTTTGATTTGTCGACAATATTCCACCAATATAATTTTTCTGCATCCAATGAGCTTTGGAACCTATCCCTAATGATTTTTTGGGGTCATTTATATAGGACATGTGAGGGCGAGGAGGTGAGCATTCCCTCAACTTTTTTCTTAATAAAGATTCATTTCTTGGTCCCACTACGCACTACTCACATGGTGAATTTTGCGCAACATTATAGAACATGGGACTAGTGGCCTCTCTCATCCCCTATTCATTTTCCTCAAATTGGTCCTTCTCCTAATCCTATCCTGTCCAATATTTACACTGAAAGGCATATCACCTTCTTCATGCTCTTCATATCCCTTGAGCTCATCTTCCACATGAATATATTGGGGCCCTTATTCCCTTGTTCCCTCTTCCATCATAAGAGATTCTTCATCAACCTTCTCCTCTTGTGTAGGGATTTCCCTGTGTGCATATTTGGTTGGAATAGTTGGGGAAAATAGAGTGGCATACGCTGAAATTTCTCCATGTTATGTCTATCTCCTTTTCCTTTTTCTATGATCCAACTTACCTTCTATTTAATCTCTTTCTTTTTCTCTCACCGGATCAAGCTTCTTCTTCTTTATTTTACAGACCACCATTCTAGAAGGTGCTTGTGTACTAATTGTTTCATACACTTCGACCAACTTATCATCTTGTAACTTTAGGCACAAATAGATCAAAAATTTACATGCCTCCTTTCCAACCTCCAAAGCTACAATGGGATTTAAGTACATCCCATACGACTCCATTGTTTCCACATATGGCTACCTCGATGCATAGCCATAAGTCTTACATAGAGTGTGATACTCTATGTCTCCCTTATTTGCATTAAAATTTAAGGGTTGTGAGTCCTTAATTTTGTTCACTATACTCTAAAAGTACTTGAACGTGAAGGAAAATGGTAATTTACAATGTGGACCCATCTCTCCATTCAGCAGCAAGAATCATGCAAGATAGAAGTGTTGCATGACAAAAAATTTTGTTTGTCCATCTAGTTCAGTGGGTAACTCCCTGGGGATGCGCCATTCATTTTTGAAGGTATTTCTCATCCTTTTAAACCATACATACAAACATGCCTTGTATATATTTTTGATTGCCCCATCACATGTATACTTTTAATAACACTGTGTTGGAGACCTCTTTTCAACAAGATGTTTCCATTCTTTCCCCGTTGATCCATCTAGAACTCTAATTTCCCATAATATGATCAAGAGAAAAATCAACCCCCATGTGATATTTTCTCCCTTGTCATGTTGGGTCCTATTGTATTCTACAATACTCTCTACAATATACATAGAAATATTGTATTTGGTTTCATGTTCCCTGTTATGTGCAATGTGTAAAAAAAATTATTCACTTTAATCCACCTCTCCGAGGCTCCAATATTACAACTCACCAAGGATGCAGACACTCTGGTACCAAGGTCAAATATTTTTGTAACGTTAAAAACATGACTTCCTGTTTGATAATGGAATTTGGTAGTTGTTTCTTCCACCACCACCTCATCATACATATCTATGGTAATATATTTACCCTTATTTGACAACCCTTTTACTTTGTCGATTAGTTCTGCGGTGATGCGCATTCTCCTTCCCACAAAGTAGAAATAATATTCATGCACTTGTGACATCAACCTTTGGAAAATTCATGCGGTCTATCCAAAACACAACTCAAATAGTTGTAATACACCCCCACTCTCCAATATCTTATGCACCCTGTTATCAAGCACAATTTGTCCTTCCTCTATGTAATGACCTATTTCCTCCAAGGTTTCACTCCTTATATCACCTTCATGTCTTAGAGTATTGTAGTTATTGTTATCCAATTTCACTACATCGGTGAAATTGGATAATGAGCTAGCTTGCATTACAACATTGGGTTAAGGGTCCCACTTGGTAAGAGATGGAAAAATCTGAAAGTTTTCCTAAAGCATCTCCATGACATCCCCACACCACTCTAGTACACATGAAAATCTAAGAAATTTAATAAAAGGGGTGTATATTATGGATGGGATACCTTCAGCTCTGGGATAGCTCATCAAGTGAATTCAATGTTGAACCAAGCTACTCCATAAATCATCGAGTTCCTTCACAAAGACTAAGGAGAGCTGCCCAATTTTTATGCATGTCAAGTTTTTTGGTAGCTCAACTAAGCTCAAGAGAGGATGGCTGAGACCCATCCTACATCCAATAGAGCTATATAAATAGCCATCAAGTTGATTTTATACAAATAAAAGCTCATGTGGAGCTCATCAGGCTAATTGTTAGGAATCTGAGCCATTTACACCAATTCCTTGAGTTTGCATAATTAGAAGTTGAGTTAAGGTTTCAAGAACAACATAGTACTTCAGCCGAGTTACACCACTTTAAAAACATGGTAGATTGAGGTGATATATTTATTCCACTGAGCCATTTCTATGATTATCTGAAACACCCGTAGCAGTATTGAGATCTATATGGAAAGGATTGAGTTTTTATAGTAAAAGGCTGAGTCCACACAAGTTGTAGTCATTTGGTTTTGAAGATAAATCCAAGTCGATAATGCCCTGAGGTAGAGGGTCCATTAGAGAACACATTGTTGAGATTCATCGAGCCCTGCAGGCTCATGGGGTTTATGCAACAAATTTTTAGGGTGATTAAATTATGTGTCTCATAGGTGAGTCTCATGAAGAACTCATCACTCTCAAGACTACAAAGCTCTACATAAGACCTGGGGTGAATCAGCTTGCATAGTAGGATCGATCACCAAATCAACTCACCTAGAGAAACTTGCATTAGACAGGGACCCGAAGAAACATTGTTTTGAGTAGAGGATAATGAATCATTAGGGAATTATTTCATTAGACCCGAGATCAATGCATCAAATGGGAATCAAATCATTTCTAGAGGTATGAGTATCATGGGCTTCACCATAAGGTAGGAAAGCATCGAGTTGCAGAACAAAGGACGAGCTATACAAAAGCAAGCTGAGCTCTATAATGGAGAAATCATGGAGTAATAAAGTTGAGCCACATCATGGTGCAAATTGGAAAAGTTGTAGAGATCGACTCAGGGAAAATTGAACCCTCCAAGTTTGAGCTTGAGTAAAATCCAACCTGAGATGAGGCAAAGTTTTTCAGCATTAGAACGATATCATCATCAGTCGAGGCAGAAGTGTCGAGAAAGTTTGTTGAGAGCTCGGCAAGCTGTTGAAAGGATGGAACCACATGGACCACCATATGGCCCCTCGGCATGGATTCATTGGGTCACACCAACATGAATCTTCCAAGGATGCGTAGAGCCTCCAAGTGGCATGAGGCACTAATGACGCATCGTGGGTCAGCACCTGGAAGGGTCAACATGTAGAGGGATTGACAAGAGCCTAGGTACACATGGATCAAGTCAACCCGATGCAGAAGCAAGATGGTTGGTAGGGTAATAAACATGGGAGCCCAACACATGAAATGGTGAGGGATAGGCGGTGAGCTCATAGGTGTGGTACAACATGGATGTAATTCAGCAAGGTGACTCGATCTATCAAAGGTGAGTCACAGAAAAGCTCAGCACCCAAGAGATAACTCGTCATGCAAAGTGAATGAATCATCAAGGGTCTTCACAAAGCCAGGTAGCACCAAGTCAAACTAAAACATACTCAACCCAATATAGAGTCACATACTGAGCCTGAGGTCATAGGGGCTCAACGTAGTGAGTGAAAGCCAGCTAAGTCGAGATAGATATGTTTTGATTTTTTATTAAAGGCATAACTCCCCCCCTCAAAATATAATATGATCAAATCATCTTGAGGTCCAACAAAATTTTAAATGACCCAGACCATTTTAAAAGATATGCAAAACATTTGAAGGAGGAGAAATTAATTAAATTTTTCTTTCCCAACCAAGGGAATTAATTACCAGTCCCGTAACACTCAAGGAATGTCCGAAAGACAAAAATTACCTACCTACACTCAGGAAGCCATAACTTGGGAATTTCTTAATGAAATTACACAAAATTTTACTCATTGGAATTGTGGCTCTGAGTTCAATGTAGAAAAATCATGAAATTCAAGGATTGATGAAGATTTAATGGAGAAGTTTACAGAAAACGAGCCATGTTTTATGTGGTTTTTAAAGAATGGTTAGGAATGCATTGAATGAGAATGGAAATCATTCTTTCACTTTTGTAGCTCATGGGACAACATGGGGAGCCTTTCAAAATCAAATTACCATTAATTGCACTCATTTATTGCAGCTTGTAAGTGGTTGAAAAGGTAATTTTGATATTTTTATTTCCCTTTCTCCTCATTCTATAAATTGTAATCTAAGGCTCATTTTCAGAGGAGAGTTAGTCATTTTTCTTCTACACCCTTCTATCTTTCTTCTTTGTTGGGTTTAATGTGGAGCTTAGACCTCCTTCCCAAGATTTGTAATGTAATTCTCTTGCATATTTCCCACTAATGATGTATTGTGTAAATTCTTGGAGAAAAAAAATATGTTTTTCTGATGCATCTTGTTCTATTGAAGTTAGAATTTCATATTTCAAAGGTGTTCTACTAAAGATTTAAAATTGAAGATCATTTATAGGTGTGTAGATCAATCATTTGCAGCAGACTTCATTTTAGCAGGTGGGTGTGTTCCTATTAAAATTTCAGCTTTTGGAAGTATATGCAAACACATCTGGTGACTCCATCTGGTCAACAACCCATTCTACGAAGTTACAGACCTTTTATTCCATTCATTTCCATCTCTTTCATTTTCCTCCATTCTATAGTCCTTTCCCACCTCTAAACACGAAAAATTCATTTTCAAGTTATTATCAACCTCCTTCAGAATCATATTATGATAATCAATAGTATGCATACCCATATGAACAAGAAAAATATGCAGACCAATTCGAGTTACATGTCAGACTATGCAATTGTTGGAGAGAAAGATTATGAAAGCTAAAAAGAATATTATACACCTTAAGAATGAAGAGAGTTTGCAGTTGAAGGTGCAAAATTGGGAGGCAAATTTTGGTCCAGACTAGGGCTGCAGCTTAAGTAGAGGCACTCATAATCGGATTCAAGATACCTTTTCCATGGTTTGATCCTTTTCAAGGATATGATAGCTCATAAGAGAAACTTAATGACATGAGTTGAAATGGTTCCCCACCTTGAGGCATTGATTAGTGATATTAAAGATCTACGAACAAAATGTAAGCCATTCTTGTCAATCGAATAGTGCTACAGTGCCAATGTCTCAGCCAAAGCCTCAATTTCCAAAGTTTCTCACCTACTTGCCCCCATTGGGGAATTCACTTCTCCATCTTCTAGTATTCCATCTCAAATCTTAGTTATTCTACCCTTTTCCCTTCCAAACCTATTCCCCTTTAAATAAATAAAAATTTCCAATTCCTCCACCACCACAAAAAATTACAAGACTTGTTTCCCAACCCACCCCTCCTCTTGTATTCCCGAATTCATGTCAAGAAAAAATCCAATATACCAGTAAAGATGATAAACATGAAGGATTTCCAAGCCACATAAGAAATGATGAAAAATTTGGTAAGATTAGCTTTGAAATTTGGGATCGATAAAATACCCTTGCTGGTTAAGCCTTTAGAATGAGGCTAAAGTTGTAGAAGAACAAGTGGTGAAATTTGATCCAGTTGTAGCAAGTAGTAGACCAAGAAGAAACAGAAGAAGACACAACAGTCTATATGCTTTGAATTTAGTGTACATAGTGGCACTATTATTTGAAGAGAATGTTACTGATCTAGTCCTAGATGTACACAATCAAACTAAGGAGGAGGAAGACCAACCAGCTCCAAGTCTAGTTGAAAAGGAGCACATGGAGGTGAACAAGATGGATTGAGAGGAACTAAATCATGAGAAGGTTGCATAGGAGATTGTAGGTATCTCTCTCCCACTTCACCTATTCAAAGATCTGATTTTTTGGAAGATTTTAAACTCACTAGATTCATATTTGAATGAAGAATGTAAAACCATGATGGAAGAATTTACAGATTTCAAAGTCCATCTATGTAACAGGAAGAATACCTTGTGGCAACATTAGGACAATGAGAGAGATTGATTTCCTATCAGTACTTGGAGGAATTTTTTGATGAGGAAAATCTCATATAAATTACAACTTTCATTTCCCTATCATTCATCCATCCAACCACAAGAACCTACTACCATAAAGGATAATGTACAACGAGCAACCTGCAGTTTGCAACATGCCTCTTGAATCAAAGTTAGAATAGTTTGATCTTAGAAATGTCATACTGAATGTAGAGGAAGGAATTTTTCATCTCTTCCATACCATTCACTCAAGAGAGACATCATTTTTCTATAGATGTGCAAGAAGAAGAACATTAAGGTACAGACAGTCCCCTCTCTCAATAAGGACTACAAGAAGACTCCATTTTTAGAGTTGAATTATCAAAGTAGTGGGCATATTTAAAGGACCAGAATTGTGCCCTATAAAGGTAGTTGGCTTCACTAGAGCCAAGGGAGAAACCACAACCTAGTCATGCTATAACATCTAAGCATGAGGGAAGAACTTCAATGTGCCAAGTATCAACATCAACACCTCCTGGAATCTAATTGAGCAGCAAGTTGGGAGAGGTATTTGTTTTATTTCTAGGTTGATTCCTTGATAGAGGGACTGGAGAAACCAATTTTCAACCAAATTTCTCAATCCTAATCTCATTTGTACTCAGTGCCAAATAATCCTGCATGACTTCCAATTGTGAGGAAAGGGAAGCTAGTTCTCGACATACCAGTGTCATGTTTCATTTGAGTTTCCATTTGCCTCTAGCTAGTGTAGGAGTAGGAGTAGGTTTGTTTTCAAGTAGAAAATTTTTTTTTCCACACTCTACATGTCTTAATTTGAGGCATGTATGATTTTCCTATTTTGTAATATAAGTTTTGTTTGGTGTTGCTCCAGGTCAATATAGTGCATCATGCCTCTATTTATTGCAATAAGAAACTCATAGTTACATGTAATGGTTGCAAACTTTAAGATCCAAACAAATATACAGACAACTAAAATCAATCAAGGAGGAGATCTTCTAATGGATCCTCTCCAAGGACAACTATAGAAAGCTTCTGTGCTCGTGCATGAAATCAAGAGTTCATCCAGTAGCTCGAGTCAACAATCAGCTCCAATCAAGGCAGCATTAGATATTCAGAAGAAGAAAGAAAATCAGAACTTAATGGAGTTCCATGATTTCAAAAGTGAAAGGTGATCATCATTCAAAATCAACAGATTGCAGCTATAGGAATGAGTGTAATTCAAGTTGTAAAACAACTTTCTACTGTCACTAAACATGAATTGTCAACATTTTCCTATGAGATTTGGAGAGTACGAGAAGCTGGAGTGCATTTCTCAGATACGGTAAGTAACATACATTTCAAATGTTCCAGGGTCAAATTTTTTAGAGCTCAGATGAGCTCATGATAGATTATGCAGACTCACATGCCCAATGGATTGCCTATAGGTAGCTAATCACACTCCATTTAGCATGAAAATTCCCCCCACGAGTCGCCAAATTGTTATCCAATTTCACTACTTTGGTGAAATTGGACAACAAGCTATCTTGCATTACCACAATGGGTTAAGGGGCCCACTTGGTAAGAGATGGAAAAATCTAGCAACTTGCCTAGAGCATATCCCTGACATCCCCACACCATGTTAGTACACATGAACATCAAAGAAATTTTATAAAAGGGGTGTGGATTTTGGATGGGATACCTTCGGCTCTAGGATAGCTCATCAAGTAATTTCAATGTTGAATTGAGCTACTCTTAAATTGTCGAGATTCTTCACAAAGACTAAGGCGAGCTGCCCAATTTTTATGCATGTCAAGTTGTTTGGTAGCTCGACCGAGCTCAGGAGAGGATAGCTGAAGACTTGTCCTACATCCAACTGAGGTATATATATAGCCATCAAGTTGATTTTATAGTAATCAAAGCTCATGTGGAGATCATCAAGCTAATCTTTTGGAATTCAAGCCATTTGAATCAATTCCCTGAGTTTGCATAATTGGAAGTCAAGTTAAGGTTTCAAGACCAACTTAGTACTTCAGCCGAGTTACCCCACTTTCAACACATGGCAGATTGAGATGATATATTAATTCCACCAATCCATTTCTATGGTTATCCAAGACACCCCTAGCAGCACTGAGCTCTATATGGAAAGAATTGAGTTGTTTTGGTAAAAGGTCGTCCACGTAAGCTATAGTGATTTGGTTTTGAAGATAAATCCAAGTAGATAATGCCATGAGGCAGGGGTTCATTGGAGAACACATTGTTGAGATTCATTGAGCCCTACAGGCTCAGAATCATGGGTCCATGCAACACATTTTAGGGTGACCAAATTTTGTGTCTCATAGGTGACAAGTCCTATGAAGAACTCATAAAGCTCACTCCAACATCAATCTTAAGACTAAAAATCTTTACATAATACCCGAGGTGAGTCAGGTTACATGGCAGGGATCACTATCATCAGAATCAATTCACTAATGGAGAAATCACATTCGACAGGGACTCCATCAGAAACATGAGAGGAGGATAACAAAGCTAGGGAATAGTTCATTAAAATGAGTATTGCAGATAAATGGACAAATCATTTCCAGAGAGCACGAGTATCATTTCGACTTGGTCACAAGGTTAGGAAAGTACTCGAGATGCAGAATAGAGGATCAAGCTATTTAAAAGGTCAAGTCGAGCGTCTACAATGGAAGAAATGACCAGTGTAATAAAGCTCGAGCCACATGGATAGTGCTAAAATCAAAAACGTTTGTATAGATCATACTCAGGGTAAAATCAAACCCTCTAGGTTTGATCTCGAGATAACAAGTCCAACACAGGAATGAGGACTAAGATGTTTCAACATTGGAACATGATCTCATTGTCAACCAAGGAAAAAGTGTCGGGCGAGTTTGTTGAGAGCTCCCTGAGCCATTGAGAGGATGGAACCGTGAGGAGCGCCACATGGCCCCTTGGTGTGGATTCAATGGTTCACACTAACAAGGAGTTCCCAAGGATGTGTAGAGCCTTTACATGGTGTGAGGCGCTAAGGAAATGTCATGTATCAGCACCCATAAGGGTCAACGTTCAGAGATATCAGTGAGATCCCAGGTGCCAATGGATCTAGTGTCAACTTCGATGCGGAAGCAATAGTGAGGTTGGTAGGTTAATCAACATGGCAATCCATAGTACATGTGGAAGTGTTGGACGAGGGATAGGATGCAGTTAGCTTGTTGGCATCAAGATTACAACATGGATGCAACATGGCAAAATAAGGGTGACTCGATTGATCAAAGGTGAGTCACCGGAAAGCTCGAAACCCAACAGATAACTCAGCGTGTGAAAGTGAAGGAATTCATGAGGGTCATTCAATGAGCTAGGACTAGAAGCAAGTTAGATTAAAATGCACTTGACCCAATGCATAGAGGTCACATACCCAGAGCCAGGGGTCATAGGGGCTAGCAATGAAGTTGAGTGAAAGCCAACTTGGTTGAGCTGGCTATGTTTTGATTTTTTATGTAAGGCACAACTCCCCCCCTTAAAATATAATATGATCAAATCATCTTGAGGGCCCACCAAAGTTTAAATGACCCAGACCATTTTAAAAGATATGAAAAAAATTTGAATGAGGAGAAAATAATTAAATTTTTCTTTTCCAACCAAGGGAATTAATTCTCAGTCTCGTAATAGTGAAGGAATGCCTGACAAATCCAAAATACCCATATGCACTCAGAAGCTCATAACTTGATTATTTTTCAATAGAATCATGCAAAAAAATTCTTTTTAGAATCGTGCCTCCAAGCCCAACAAATAACAATCAAGAAATTCAAGGATTGATGAATATTTCATGGATAATTTCATAGAAAAAAGATCCCAATTCATTGTGTGGTTGTTGGTGAAGTTGTTGGGAATGCATTAAATGAGCATGGCAATCATTCTTTCACTACTGCAGGTCATGGGACGACATGGGGAGAATTTTACAAGAAAAGTACCATTAATTACACTTATTTATTACATCTTGAAAGTGGTTGAAAAGGAAATTTTAAGATTTTTCTTTCCCTCTCTCCTCATTCTATAAATTGTAATCTTGGGCTCATTTGTAGAAGACTTAGTCATTTTCTCTCGCCCCCTCTCTCTTTCTTCTCTACTGGGTTGAATATGGAGCTTAGACCTTCTTCCTAAGCTTTGTAATTGAATTTTATTTCCTTTTTCCCACTGATGATGTACTGTGTAAATTTATTGGAGCAATATAAATTTATTTTTGTGATGCATCTTGTCCATCCTTTCACATTTTTTTATTGTCTCTACTTGCCTCTCTTCATTTGTAGGGTAGACTGTGCATATTCTTGATGTCTATTGAAGGTTTTAGGAGCTATGTTTTATGGGTGACAAATGGTGATTTGTGTGAATCTATCTTTGGCATGTGTTGCATTTTTTCCACCCTTCTCATTGTTCACCTCTCTCCATTTCAAGAAGTTGTATTCTTTGGTAACCACCTCCTTTTCTGGTGTAGCACCACTATTAGTGTAGGTTTTATTTTCATACATTCTCTCTCCTTGGTCCCTTGTAAGGTTATATTAGGATTATTTTGCCTACCAAAATTAGGAGTAGATTGTGGCAGGTAGTTTAGGAGTAGGAACCGGCCTTCTCTGGAGGGTCATCTCAAGCCTGCAAGTCCCACAACTTGAGATATGTCCCAATGTTACACCAATTACACCAAAGGCCCCATCCACATCTCATGTCATTCGGGTGTGCTATAATTTGGTGATAATAGTTATACTTGTTGATTTTACAATTACATACCTATGACGCCTGAGGTTTCCCAATGATAACCTTCTAGGGGTACTGCATTTCTAAAAACCACTCGTCTGGGGAATCCTCCATGGTTTTATTACCCCTAGTTTTATTCTTCACTAGTACCATGCTTAAAACCTAAGTTTGGACTTCTTCAAATCATGAATTTTTTCCCCCTAAATATTGAAACCCTTCCTTTCTAGTTCCTTCTCTGAATTTTTCTCTCCAACCTCACTTTTCTCTAAGAATTCTGTATACACCTAATTTTTCACTTTTCATCTTTCATACCTATTAATAATAATTTCCTTTATGAAAATAAGGGTCATTGATGCATTTATTTCTAGAGCATGTTCCTTAAGGTTCCTATTGATAATAGATGATGGTTATTCACCTAACCATTATGGGTTAGAGATATTACATGGACAAAGTGTTGTAATTTGGTCTTAGCCCTAGATTTCCTTACACTAGGTACCCTTTCCTTCTTATGTATCACACACTTCACATTAAAAGTTTCTTTCTTACATTTCACACTTGGCACTTGGTTTATCCATTTCCAAGATCTATGACACATTATTTTCACTTTTCACAACACATTTCCTCTTTCCAAAACCTATGGACAATGCCATCTCCTGTGGGGGATAGTGTCGGTGCTATATTTCCTCATGGCTGACCCTATGACCCATAGGAGATGGTGTCTGTACGTACCCAAAATTGTGGGGTACTGCACCATCGAAATAATGTAACACGTGCCCCAATAATGATACAGGTCTCCTTGCAAGGTGTTTGGGATCCGGAAAAGGCTCTCCAAGTATGCGTTATCATCCCGCATGCCCCGCTTAGCCCCTGCGTGCTTTGTTTTTCTCTTTTTTCCTCTTTCCTTTAACTTTTACCCTTTAGTTACGAAACCACCACCTTGACTGGTGGCGGTCTCGTGACCGCCGCCTTGGACAAGGCGGCGGTCCTGTAGCCGCTGCCCTGCTCAGGGCAGCAGTCCTTTACACATTTTCCAGAATGCTCTTTTAACGCAACCCACATAAATTTCAACGTTTACCAACTTTTTTTCACCGCCTTATGCTTGCATTGATGATTTTGGTTTCCTAGAATAGTGTTTTACCATTGTTTATAGTTTAAGAGATCAATTTGGTTTTTACCTTGGGTAAATGCAAATGCTATAAATAGCTGGCTTGTGCTCAAGCAAATGGACCCTCAAATTTGCCTCTCATTTTCTCATTTCAGTAGTTCAGTCTTTTATTTTGCTTAAGATTCATAGTTTATTTCATTACATGCTTAGTTAGCATTTTCTTGTTGTTAGAAAGCTACATATCCATCTTGTGCAAAGCTCTATTATTATTTCCATCCAATCCATTGGAGTAGGATAGTTTGTTTGTCAATAGGAAGCCATTAAAGTTGCAGGTTTTGTTCTTCAAACAGGATAGTTTCAGGTTCTGGATGTTTTATGTTGCATGACTCGTAATAATTCCCGCTAGAAATTGCATAAGCCAAGCTCTGTACTCTTGTGCTATCTCTCTCCTACTCACATTGTATTCAGTCTGTATCCTAAGTTGCCTTTGTCCCAATATCTACTTTTGTTGATGCTAGCATTACACGCTTTTCTGGATCCACGTGAACACAAAGGAATGAGGAGACCACACTGAGGGGACAAAATCACACACACCATCGGATTTGCCACTGTTCTGCAGAATCCAGTTTCTAGCTTTCAAAGTTCTAAATTAGGAGCATATCAAATAGAGTAGCCAATCACTTTATTTCAGTCAATTTTACTTTCGATATTACCAGGGAAGCTATGGGGATTGATAGTTTCTAAGAGACTATGATTCATTCCTCACTTCTGAGGTAGGACTGAGAGTCTTTCAAATAGATTAGATTAGTTATTTCATTGTTTAGAATAGAATTACAACTGCACAGGCAAGTAGCCATACTTGGTTGCTTCGTTTGTTTTAAATTTTTCATTAGATTAATTTTTAATTTCTAGATATATTAAAATAATTACTCCTTCAATTTCATTCATATAAATTCGTCAGAAAAACACAAAAATATAGAAGTTATATATGTTCTAGATATATTTCACATAGTTAATTTTACTTTGTTGCTTTTAGTTTACATTGTAGATTTTATATGACAATCACGAGCACTAGAGAGCCCAGGGAATACGTATTCGAGCCAATCATGCCCCAACCCAATCTTGTCACAGTGATAACTAATATTGATCAAAGTGTTAGGATCAAAATCTTCCAAACAACGACAAACTTACAACAGATCAGCTCACAGTTGAGCGGGTTGAATATAGAGGACGACCAAGCGTATACGTTTTGGTCAAGTAATCCAAACTACAGATTACCATAGATAACTATTCGCATGACTGTAGAAGGGCTTGAAAGAGAGAAAACGTTCAGTTGTGATCCTTTGGTCCCACAACTAGATGTAGCAGATACTCCCACAGACATAGATACTAGTTTAAGAATTCAGGTTGCAAGAACGCCCGTGAGATACTCTAAGAAGATCACACAACTATTAATTCTGAATATAGAGGCCGAGAAGGCATACGACTATTGGGCACTAGGGATTAGAGACTAATTCCACACATGACCATAGCAGGTCTACAACAACCACGAATCTACGGTTATGACCCACAAATCCCACAACCCAACGAGCCCACAGGTCAATCTAACATTGATGCTAGCCTACGCACATTAATATTCAGATCTACTCCACTTCCACCTATAGTCATCGAACAATTATCCTTGTTAGACATAGCAGATAACAAAGCTAAGGAGTTCTGGACTAGGCCAAAGAATCACCCATAGAGTCAATTATATTTACTATCCACCCTATGACCTTATCTGGAGACATACACGAAACTATCCCAGGTCATTTTCCACGTATTCCACAACCCATAGACCGAATCATGCTAGAGCTTGATATTGATTGGAGCCTTCGAGCAGTCATCCTTGCTGATTGATCTATCACATCAGTTCAAGTTAGGAGGGCCTTCTTTTCCTTAGATTCACAAATTCCATTAGTGCGCGTCTAAGACATCAGATTGCCTAACTAATTTGTCTACATCCCACGCATATTCAATCCCCACTGGCTGTCTCAGCACGACCTCAGGAGCTCGGGTGTGAGGAAAGGTTACTTTTAGATTCCCACACTCGCTTGTCACTTTTCCATCGTACAGTGTCCTATATAGCCTCAAATAATTTGAAACTCATAAGAAAAGAAAGCCATAATCATTTAGGCTACCATTAGCTTTGCTCTTTTATGTCATCTTTTCATTTGCTCACTTATCTCTTAGTTCATCTTACATATTTCTTGGATTGGATTGTATACTCTTCTTCTTATATTGTTGATTGCACTATTAATTCACCTATAGTGAGTCTACAATAGGAATGGTGTTCACCTTCTCCACCTAATAGTGACTCTCTCTTGGAGTGCTACTTCTATGGAGAGAGATATTCATCATTGACCACCCTAAAAGTAAAAGGTGAGTGCTCTAACCATTTCTTTTCATTTTTCATAGATAAGTTAATTTCCTTCCCCATTGTGTTGTGTTAGCTTAGTATTATATATGTTTGGATGATATTTAGCATAGTACTCTTACTCATATCAACTCCTCAGCTATCATCACTTTCATTTCAATTATATCATGTATGTTTTTTTATCCATACCTCTCCACACCCAACTAATGATATCTTAGTAGGGTTCCTTCCTCTATCTTGACCGTGGGCCTTGAAAATCCTAGGTTGACCTATTATAAGGAATATTTCCCTCTAGATATGCTACCCTAGTACTCATTGTATCCCCTTTAATTCTACATCTTGTATGTTATTACACATGTGTTTCCTACTTGTTGCCTCAATACCCTTGTCAAATGGATGATTTAGGAGTGCAAAAAATTGAGACACATTATTTGCATGTATACATCTCTGGTAAACCTGAAGTGAATCTTACAGACCTTCTTTCAATTCGTCTTCATCTAAGTATCTAAAAATATGAAAAACCCCTAATAATCTATTTTCATAGACACCATCACCTAGGAAATTTTTTTTTGTTCCTCTATGAATATTTCTCCTTATGCCATCGGCCCCTATGTAAACATCATATAGGGATGATTCTATATAAAGTGCATAGTTTTAAAGCCTTGTTTTTAGTTCCCAAGTTATAAAGATGTCACCTGTGAGGATATTTTTGGCACAACTGAACCCCCTGAAATTATCTATGGGATATTACTTTGTTCCTGCATCTCCACTTCATTCTCCTAACTTCCTTAGTTCTCATCCTATGACTAATAATCTTCCTAGTCACTCCAATATCACCCGTGAAACTTAGTTGACCCAATATTGTCCCTCTAATTATTCAGAGCACGAACACTCAATAGAATTTAATATGTTTGATATTTATAAAATATATTATAGATCCATCATTAAAAATTTCAACAACAATGAGTATTTTACACCTGAAAAGGATGGAGGTTTTTGAAATACATCTATTGATGCCATGGAAATGACCATGCCCCCGTCCTAGCTAGAGAATACCCTATCATGATCAAAATCCATCGTGCAGGACTAATTAGAATGAATCTCCTAAAACTCCCACTAATGAACATGAAAATCATGAACAAACACCCACAAAAAAGGCCATTCTTCTTCTATGGATCCTAACATGGTGATAGTTAAGCACCTAGGTAAAATGGCCTTATCCCAATATACCACCATAGCTAGTATGCTCCAAATGCAAAATCAGATGTTGCAGATAGCATATCAAATTTTGGTACCTAGTTTTCCTTCTTATACCCCATCCATTGGTGGATACACATGGGAATCATATTTCTCCTCCGTCAATTCAGAGCAAGATGTTATAAACTATCCAAAATGAGCATTTAGATCCTTACATTACTTTCATGGATTTGGGAGAGGATTTTCCTACCATATTATACTATGGCTCTATGGTTATATCCCTCTGCCTCAATATATTTGTAAATATCTACAAGGGATGGATTCAAGAAAATACCTATGTGGCTGCTACACTTCTAGCGAAGACTTTTATAGGAGAGGTATTAGAATGGTATAACTAAATTCCTCCCAACTCAATAGTTGAAATAGAATACTTATTCAAATCTATCATCTCAAATATTTAGTAACAAGACATTCCCAAAAAAACTTTACAAAGGTTAATAAACCTTAATAGAGGGGCTCATGAGTCTACCCAGGGATTTATTAAGAAATGGAAAAAAAATTCCATACAAACCAACTAAAATATTGATAATCAAATCTTATGTCAAATATTCCTTAAGTCCCTTACCCCTACTTTCCAATATAAAGTTGTGTCCTTCTCTCCCAAAACATTGGAGGAAGCCCTTGAGAAAGATAAATGATAAGATAATCTCATGTGTGAATCTATATGCACTTCTAATTCATCACCTAAACTCAAAATCATAATGCATGTAATCATCCATTTGAATCCTCTTAGAGAGAAAGGAGTGGGAGCACATTAGGATTATCCTTTCACCTCCCTTCATACTCCTTTATCTCATGGTGAACTTCTCTAAATACTTCCCACTCCACGGATAAATCCTCCTTCAAACAAGCTTTACCTAACTTTAGGGTTGATCTATTTTATTGATGGCATGCCATTGTAGGAAATCCTCACAGATATTGTAAGGACTTTATGAAGGAATACCTTGACTTACTCCTTGGTTATTCTTTTGATTACCCTTTCATTATACAAGAAGGTTATGAGAAATATCATTCCAACCATCAAAATAAGCGTCATAAAATCCCCATGAACAATATCATGGGCACCATAAATCCTTCATACGATACAAGCCTCCTAGGTTCTGAATATATCAATATAGTTAAGGTAAAATACAAATGTAAACCTGCCCTTAAATATCTTGTTATCAAGCCAAATAAATCTTCCAACAATCTGTCATTACTTGATACTTCCCAAGACCCACCAATGGCAAATTTTTCCCCCCAGTCGAGCCTCCACTTGTGGTGTCACAAGAATTACCAAGTGAAAATCCTATCCCACCTTCTTCTAAAAATATGGCTTCAACTAAATCACCATCACATCTGGACACACATTCCATTGTGCCACCACCATGGTATCACTATAGAAGTTATTCCAAGCCTAGTTGGAACTTCTTAGATGAGCTAAATTATCTTACATGGAAAATACTCTTTATGGAACTCATGCATACCTCGGCTTTGCATCAAAGGTTTCTTCTCCAAAAATTTCAAATATTTGAGGATCCTTCTTGTGTAGCTCCCAATATTCCTACATGTTGGCGAAATAATTTTTCATGAGGGAAAATTGTGAAATTTCACCAATGCTCCGGTACTAGTGAAAGAAAGGAAATGAAAACAATATAAAATAATTTTTGGGGTGGCCCAAAGACTGGGGATCACACAATAATACTTCCCTATACCTATGCAAACTTCTAGTGTGGAACATAAGGGAGAATTTGTGTGGGATAAAGGTGAGGAGAGAAAGTATGAGAAGGTTATTTATATTGCAAATAGCATATGCAAAGTATAACATCCACTTTTTTCACTTCACATCTAGGGAAACTTTTTTATTAACTTTATGCTTCATTATTTAAATACCCATATATTTAAATCCAAGATAAACCTTAATTAAATCCATTTCTGATAACTTTCATAAACCATGTGTAGCTGTATGAGAGAATACATGAACCTACTCGATTCTCCCTTGACACTCCTGTACAAGCCAATACATCAAATGTATCCTTTAGTTTTTCTTTTATCAAGAATATGATATTTGATTGATAGATATCTAAGTGTCATGCCCAAGTTTTGTAAAGGAATTCCACTAGGCATCTCATAATCTTAGATCATAGTGAAATAATGACAGTGTAATCAGAAGCTTACACTACTTTGATGCAAATTTTTAAAGTAGATGTATGACATGCTCAATTCCATGACGGCACACTCTCCATTAGGAATTTTTCATCTCACCTTAATCACTTATTCTGTTATATAAATCAACTTACAATAATGGTGCTATAAACAATGCTACAACTCTCATACAAGGTATAAATATGGAATTTCCAAAGGAATATGTGCCACAACGACAAGCTTAGATTTCCCATGGGAAGGTAAGTGCCCATATAATGATTTGCAACATTAAAATACAAATTTCCTTCTCATGGCCATTCTAATTTAGCATCAGGCGTATGCATCTGTGAGGTGCAATCCTAACTTATAACTTTAACAAAGTTTTTACTTAATGTATTACCATGTCACAATTTAGGATCTTGATGAGGAAACTCAATACAATTGCAAAGCAAGCAGTATCCAAATAACAACTACCATTATTATATGGATACAACTATGTAGCGACCAGTAGTAAGCTGACCTGCCAAGGGTCCTAAATTAGAACATGGTACCTTAAATAATTTAAGCGGGACATGCTACTTTAGATTATATGAATCTTTCTCCATGAATGAAACGTACCTAGGATCATATCTCCAGTTATCTCAACATTTTGAATGTAATTCAAGTGTTTTTTCTTACATTCCTTTTTTCTCCCTAGAATTGTAGTTGCAATTTTCTTACTACATCAACTATGCTAACCTTTGCATGTCTATTTATTTAAATCATAGTAATACTCCAAAGGATTTCCCTTATTTTCTCCACATACTATTCTGAGTAAGAATAGAAGTAACTAGTTTATAATATTTCCATAGATGGTGATTATATCACATATTCCATACTCTGACAATCTAATATGTGATATTCATTCACTCTCCAATTATATCATATTATCTCAACATATGATCTTTGCACCTATTTCATTATACATAAAGTTCCCTTATTCTTCCTAATTTGAATCCCATTAGGGTTTGCATATTCTTGTTATCCTTAAACTTGGGGTTTTGTTCTAGTTTACCCCAAGGTATGACATTATTCATCTCACCTGGTAAACCATTATAGAAATGACATTCATAACTCAAGTTAATCATATAATATCCCGCTTAATGCCTTTATCCATGATTTACATATCTCAAGAAGGATATGGAGGAGTCTTGAAGCCATATAAACATTCCCAGTTCTATTCATCCCTAGACCATTATATGGTATTTAATGACTTGTTAGATTAATTTTCACTCCATATGATACTTATACAATTCATGTTATCCACCAACTTTTCCAAAATAAGTCACATACCTATTATATACGAAGTTCAGTCATCCCTAGACCATCATATAATTTAATACTTAATCAAGCCAATAGAGTGGATAGTAAAATGGATTATCTCCATACAAGGCTGATATACCCTTATACAATAACAAGGGTTATCCTCCATAATTCAACTGAACTTCCAATATTTCAATTTGAATACATACGGTCAAATATATATCAGTATCTTATTTCCAATGTCAATTCATGATCTTATCCACATTACCTAAGTTGTTTACTCTAAGATTGATTTAACAGAGTAAGTTAATAAATTTCTCATGATCAACATTAATAATAGAAGTTTGATAGCTCCTATTATCCCATTAACCTCATGAGGATATTCAACGTTATAAATACGCATAACATCAAGTACCAAGTAAATAATAATAATTCTTGTGACTTAAAATAAATTTGGTTTGACTCAGTCAGATGTTATTCCTTCTATTACATATATATTCCCACTATACAATGAAAATGAAAATTTCCACATTACCTAAGTTGTTTAATCTTATAGTATTTTATTTCATCATTTAAAGTTAAAATATTTCTCATTTCCATCACTAATAGAAACTTATATAGCTCCATTTACTATTAACCATATGAGGATAGTCAAGCAATATAATTATACCTAGCATCAAGCTCCTCTTATAAATCATTAAGAATAAATTTTGCGACTACAAAAAAAACTCGGTTTAATAAATTGCATCCTTATTCTATTGATGCTGCATATATATATATATATATATATATATAAATATGATATATATATATATATCCCTATAGTATATAATGCTCAGTGAACTTTCCCATATCATACATGGATTCTATTATGGCAATGTTTAGGTCTTTCATATCCCCGTCATGACCTTTTCGTCAAATAAATGCTATACATTCTTATTCTATTCAAGTAATAAATTATCTGGTTTAGCCGTATATAAGTTGTTCTTATAATCCTATGAAACCTTATATATTGTTTCAGTGGGACTCCTTAATAATACAATTACATCCCTTCTCCCCATTGAGTATATCACATAATATCATGGCATATTGATTATAAATACAAGTTGAATGACATATATATTCCTAAGTTACGATATAAATTATGATTCATGTTATACCTCATCTCCTTACTTAAGTAATACAACTTAGGTTCATATTTATGTTTTAAAAAATCAACACAACTTTGAAATAACTTGGCCCAATATGGCACATCAAATTATCATGAATCCATGAATTTTTTCTTGGTACATCTCATATTCATTACACCAATGTATAGACAAGTTGAAAGTTTGAATATATATATTTGTGTGTGTGTGTGTGTTCAACATACAAATTCAATGTAATTTAACCCATAATACATATATATCCTCATTCAATGTATGAACATGATTCAAATACATATCATAATAGTGAATTTACCATTTATTAACTCCCTTAACAGAGATTACAACTGGAATACATTATAGTTGTTCACTTAACAATAATAATATTCATATTCCTTATTTGGTTCCCAATCAAATGTGCAATTCAGTTTGAGAAGCCTTTTATCGACTCTTAAAGTGTAATCAATAATCATTACAATTTACTCCATTCAATAGTAGATCAACTGTAAACACTTATTCACTATTATTCTTAATCCTTGCAAACTTACAAACTATGTAATCAAGTAAGATTCAGAACCCCTTTATAACAAATTTTCCAATCTATAAAAATAATTTAACCCAATAAAGAACACTTCTCATTTATTCTTTTCAATTTTGGAGCAGAGATAACAAAATAGGCATTTTCTACCTTTAACCAATAAACAGTACATTGTTATTTTATTTAGTTAAAAAAATACTTATGCAATATCAATACATCTTATCACAATCAAATAGAATAGGTAACTTTCTTTTCCTTTTGATATTTAATAATCCATCTACAAAATATGTTACCATGTGTCAGTTCACACAAACTGAGCATGATAAGCTCTATCTACCCTATAATCACCTATGACATCCAACTATTTTATAAAGGAAATATTGCAATAAACTTAATTCACATAAAGGTCCAGGAAGAAGCACAAATCAACTTTGAACATTTCATACAATATATTAACATACATTAAAGATAATTTCACTTATTAAATAGTTTAGAAAGGTAAAAAAAATAAGTATAATCTAATAACCTACTTGTTTCCTTCAATAGTCAATAATATTAACTAATCGGATAGATTATACAAGCATACATTCAAGTATCATTATTATATGATTACCCTACCAAGAACTCAAGTGACTTATTTACCTTTCGAACATCTGATAACATTGGTAACATATTCTACTATCCATACCATTATCATACCGAAGAGTTAGTTATTGAAGTACTCAACCCTCAGGTTAAGCTGGAATTCAATACACAGTCTAAACTTTTCCTCTAGTCATATCAAGAGTAAATAGACATGGTTTAATTTATGCAAGAGACCCTCATGTCTATTGATTACACAATGAAATATCATAACCAACGTAAACATATGGTTTCTCAGTATGGCCGACTCATATTATTAGTGTTTACTTAATATCCCCAAACTTTTAATACATCAAAGTCACTTCCTTTAATTATTATATTCATAAGACAAGGATCAGCCATACTACCTTATATTGAAGGATTGTACCTGACAACTCTGTTGAGGCATAGTTAAAACCATATAAGATTTAGTAATTGAAATAATATCCTCCAAGCGACCATTCACAACCAACCAGAAACTCATAACCTATTTGGGTCTAAAAGTTAAGGTAAGAAATCATTTTGATTTCTTTAAACAAAAGAATAACTCAATGCCTTAATGATAAAGTGAGGGGGTTAGAAATTTCTCAGGCAAATCGCCATTCTCAAATCATACAAGCAGGAAATTGTAATCCTCCACACCATCCTATCCAAGTAGACCTCCTCATAGGAATAGGCACGTTAGGCATGACTCCTTAGTATTCACAAAAAGCACCAACAAGAACCGCCATTTCTAACACCACTCTGATACCTCCTAGTCTAGTATAGAATAATCCATTCCTAGACATTACCCCTTCATACTTAAACATATACTCCAAATCACCACAAGGGGACATGTTCTCCTCTCCCGACATGTTTTCTCAAACACAGGGGCTACCTTATGCCCCTGTCAGTGCATACGCTACGCCATATCAACAAACTATTCCACCACCGCCCCCTCAGCAGGCACCATCAATGGTCAAAACCTATGCAATAGGAACTTATTCAGAATACTTGAAAGAGCCTTTAGATTTTACCATACGGAGCATCATGCTTCCAAGACCTCTTCTTGATTTTCCCAAATACAAAGGTGAGGGAGATCTAAATGCACATATCAAGGCTTACACCACAACTATTTGAGAACTACTCCCTTGGGATGGGGTTGTTGCTAAAATATTCCCCAAAACTTTGGAAGGTATCTCTCTCGATTAGTATTATAGAATACCTAAGGCTTCCATCCATTCGTTTAAACAACTCGTTTCAGAGTTCATTAAGGCATTTGACATGAACAAACTATTAAGAACAGGAATTAAGGAATTCTCACACATTAAGAAGGGACACAATGAATCTGTTGCTCATTTCATCCATAGGTGGCGTACAATTCTTTATTCTTCAGCCAGTGCTCCAAATATGGACCAAATGGAACTATGTGATTTATTCCTTCATTCTCTTAGCAGAGAAGTGAATGAAGAAGTCCAGAAGTTCCCACTAAGGACTTACGATGAAGTACTTGAGAGTGCTCTCTGAATAGATCAAGCAACAATAGATAGCGGTCGTAAGATGTATGGAACAAACGGGAGGTTAATCACCTCCAACCAAAATACTACGACTTATCCAACTACCACAAATATCAATCAAGGACCTAAAATCCTCAATAACAATCACTGAGTGACAACAGATGGAGTAACTAATCAGGCTAAAAAGGTAAACGTTGTGAATACGCCACCGCTAATAAACAACCAACAGAACAACAACTTTACCCCAACAATCAATGCAATGGATTTTAATCATCCACAACAACAACAACAACAATGGCGAAACCCTACAGAGGGTCCAAGCCAAAACTCAATTGGATATCAAAACCAAAATCAAAACCAGAAATAACAAATGCAAAACTTTAATCCTAATAAGCAACGGTTTGATCAAAGTTTTAGGCCACAATATACACCAAGCCAGCAAACTAGGAATTACAATCCTAACTCGTATTGTGGTTTTCACAAAATCTGAGGCCATGACACTAGAACGTGTCGTGACTACAATAAATTCATGCAACGCTTTCCAGAAGAACAAAAACAACTTTTCATAGATATGTTCTTGGCAGATCCTGCATCACCGGCACCAAATAATTTTACAGGGGCAGTTTCCCCTCAAAATGCGCCCCTTAAGATCTTCAATGATCCGCTCCCAAATCACAACAACAACAGGTTAAATCAAAATGGGACAAACAAGGGTGTAATGACAGGAAACAACGATCATGAAGCCTCAACTTCACTAAATCCATTAGTTGCACCACAATTAGGAAGTTAGCCGCGACCCAAGATAGTTGGTTTCGTGGAGTTAGATGCCGAACTACCCGTAGAAGCTGTAAAAAGGACACGAGAGTATTCCTCTCAGCCAAGTCCAAGGTACTTGCTAGAAATAGATAACATCCAACAAATAGTCGAAAAACCCGTGGGTGCCTATGATTTAATTAGTGATCTAACAAAAACCTCGCACATTTCGTTCCTGGACTTACTGAAGAACTCCCCTGCTCACAGGGCTGCGCTTTTAGATAAATTAGGTTTGGGTCATTTAGTGAACATCACTCCACCCCCCGAAACATAGGTAAACCATATATACTTTGATATCCACCCTCCGGGGCAGCCGGACAGGGATACCAAGTTTATATTTGAAATAAGAAAAATGCCAACAGATGCTGAGATGGCACATAGAGGCGACCCGGCCTTACATTTACAAGTATGGGTTTATAATAATTATGTGAAAAGAGCAATGGTTGACCATGGGGTAGCAGTCAATATAGTCCCTTTCTCTTTCCTCCAAAAGCTAGGGTATGGAGAAATGAATTGTTCCATGACTTGAAATACATTAAGAGGCTATGATAGACTCAAAGCCACGTCAATCGGAACTATAATACTACCGGTCACCTTAGGACCTGTCGACACTAAAATTTTCCTCCATAATTTCTATTTCATTAATGTATGTATTAGGAATAGGATGTTGTTAAGTGTAATTAGTAGTAGCGTCCGATAGAAGATAACGGCGCTGCCAGTACGACGCCGCCAATAATGTGGAGTACGGTAATAGTCAAAGTACAATAGGAATGTTGTAAAAAGTAAATATTTGTCGTAAGTGGTCCGATAATATTAAAATGTCAAAGTTTGGGTAATTAGAGAAGTAGGGTCTACATGATTAGGAATTAGAAATATTATATTGGTAATAAGGACAAGGAGTGAGGTCATAAATATTTTGTGTATTTTATTTGTAAAAAGTCTAAAAATGTGGAACCCATGTAAAATGATAAGGTTTATCTTATCTTAAGAGATAAGCTTACATGTACAGATAAGAGTTAAGGTATGGAATATGATTCGTCAGAGTGGATTTCTTATCCTATCTTAGAGATAAGATGGATAAGCCTGTAAGTTCTATAAATAGAGAGGCTACCCCCCTCATTTAGCATAGAAAGAAGTAGTGAGAAATATTGTAGGAAGTGTGCGAAGGAAGCCATCAGTTAAAGGTGTGTTGAAGAAGCCATCAAGAGGTGTAATTGTAAAGTTTCTCCCATAGTCTTGTTGAAGTATCTCATGGGTGAGATTGTAACAGTTTCATGTTAATATTATAATTTATTTTGATATTTCAGATTTGTCGTCATTCTGTCTTATCATAGTCAATGGTATTTTTGTGTTCGGTTGTTGTTTTGTTTCCAGATTACATCCACCAAACTAAAGGCTGTGCATTAGCAAATAATCATAGCACGAGGAGTTCCCGGTGAAGAATTATCATAGTGCTGGATTGGTGATGACATTTTGGTTCCGTTGCCGGGACCATTCCTCGTTGGTGGATTTTCTGGAGAAATATTCCCACTTAGTCAAAAATCAATTGGAGGGTAACCTTGTTTTTACTGTGCATAGTAGTTACCATGGTAAACTCATTTTACCGTGAATAGTAGTTACCATGACAAAGTCATTTTTGCTGGAATAATATTTATCACAGTAAAGTCACTTTTTACCGTGAATAATATTTACCGCAGTAACTTCACTTTTTACCATGAATAGTATTTACCGCAGTAATTTCACTTTTTACCGTGAATAATGTTTACCACAGTAAAGTCAGTTTTTACCGCAGTAAGTCAAGTTTTACCATAGTTACCGTGGTCATTTCTATTTTACTGTAGAAAGGTGTAAAGTCACTTTCTAGTATAGTGATTCCAATTATTTGTGCACATAAGTCTTGTTGGTTGTATTTCACGGTGGTTACTTTTGAAAATGGGAAAGATTCATGTTTTTTCAGCTCAATCTAATGAAGATGCTTCTTCTTTCATTCAAGAGTTTAAACGATCTTGTATTTGTAATGGCCTTATAAGAAGGGAACAATGGACTGAATTTTTTCCTACCTTTTTGGATGGTTCAGCACTTAGGTGGTTTGAAACACTAGGTGATAATGTGAAAAATTCATGGGATTTATTAACTGAAAGTTTTCTTGAAGAATTTGGTGAACAACATAAATATGCAGATCTCATGATCGAGATCACAAAGCTATCCCAAGGAGAGAAGGAGAAGATAAGGGATTATCATGCTCGTGTTCAAGAGCTAAGGAGGAAGCTTGATGCCCAGATCCGGAAGGAAGGACTAGCGGATGGGTTGATGAATGGCGTGGATAATCTCCTCTGTAAGCACTTCATTCTTGGGATGAAGCCAGAGATCAGACAACGAGTAAAGTATGACCACCCAGCTACCATTGAACAAGCAAAGGAGATTGCAAGAAGGCAAGAAGAAAGCATGGAAGAGGAGCCCAAAGAAATTGTTGCTAAAGTAGAGCCTACACCAGCACCTTTGGTCCAGAATCCACAACCACTCCTGGTGAGCACAAATATTTCTCCTAGTACATCTACTGAGTATGAAGATCTGCTCAAAAAGATGGGTCAGTTACCTATTAATCTTCTTCAAGGAAAGGAATTTAGTTCTCAGGGAGGAGATAGAGGTCCAAAAAGAAATATTTCTGAAGTAGTTTGTTATGGTTGTTATAAAAAGGGTCATTATAAGTATAATTGTCCAGATAGAGCTTCTACATCTGGTACAAAAGATAATGATAAAGGAAAAGCACCTGTGAATTCTTTTGATGTAGTAGATAAGAGCAAAAATAATGAAGTAGATGTGTTTGTAACAAAAAGAAAGAAAGAAAAAGATAATCAAGATGGAAATGATCCTAAGAAGATGAAAGGAGAAAATAGTAAGAAACATAGGAGAAGAAAGTTGGGTGTGCAGGATTTTCTGATTTCACAGGGGCAAGGACCATACTCTATCTTGGAAGATCTGTCCAAAAGGCCTGCAAACGTTACATATGGTCAACTCTTGGCTATGTCTTCGGAGAAGAGGCGGGAGCTGCGAAGTGGACTCAATGCTCGACGAAGAAAGGAGGTTGAGGTCCCTGTTTTGGAGGCAGAGGCAGATCCCTATGCTCCACAAGCTGAGGTATTATGTAATGGTATTTCAATTCATGATGTCTTAGTTGATGGAGGTGCTGCAGTTAATGTAATGACCGAGTCTGTAATGAATATGTTGGGTTTAAAAATTGATTGCCCTTCAACACTTATGTTAAGGTCATTAAATAAAGGAAAAACTAAACTAGAAGGTGTAGTTTCAAATGTGGCAATATCTGTTATGGGTGTTGTATGTGTGGTAGACTTTTAGGTGATGAAAAATGGTACTGTTGCATACCCAATGTTTCTGGGAAGACCATGGCTAAGGAGATTTCATGCAAGGAACTACTGGAATGAAGGTTTCATGACACTTGGACGTGGTAGAGAGAGGGTGAAGATAAATGTGATCCCTTGGCATCATAAAGTAGAACATGTGGATTCAAGTGATGAAACTGATGATTGGACATCCTCTGATTACTCTAGTACCAATGAAGTGGACACTGAAGATGAAGAAAGTGAGGTTGATGTTTCAATCATGGATATCCTTCCAGTCACACCAACTCATGACCCCATAAAATTATCTAAAGAAGAAGTTGATGATCATCTCCAACAAATAAAGATTGGTGATGCAGTGATGGAGAGTGAGAAGGAATCCTACCTCCAGCTCTTTCGAAGGTACATACACCTATTCACTTTTGATTACAAGGAACTCCATCAAGTAAGTTGGGTAGAACATTCTATTGAGCTGGTAGATGGTGCTAAGCCCATAAAGCAAATGCCATATAGAATGAATCCTAATTTTTCCAAGACTATAAAAGAAGAAATAGATAAGTTGCTTAACGCAGGATTCATATTTGCTGTGGAGAATTCAGAATGGGTTTCTCCCATTGTGATCTCAATAAAAAAGAATGGGAAGCTACGCATTTGTGTTGATTACAGGAAGCTCAATAAGGCAACAAAGAAGGATCATTACCCTCTTCCATTTTCATATCAGATCTTGGATGAAGTAGCTGGCCAGGAGTGTTATAGTTTTGCTGATGGATATAGCGGCTACAACCAAGTTTGTATCGCAGAGAAAGATCTGCTGAAGACCACGTTCACCACTCCTTGGGGAACGTTTGCTTATAGAGTTATGCCTTTTGGGTTGTGTAATGCTCCAGCAACATTCCAGCGTTTGATGAATAGGGTGTTCGAACCCTACATTGGGACCTTCATCAGAGTATTTCTGGATGATTTTTGCATCTATGGGAGCAAGTTGGACCACCTGCACAAAATGGAGACAACATTTCAAAGGTTAGATGAAGCACAAGCCTCACTAAACCCTACAAAGTGTGTCTTTGGATGTTCTAAAGGTGTCTTGTTAGGGCATGTTGTATCCAGAGATGGTATTGGTACTGATCCTGATAAATTTTCAAAAATCAAAGATTTACCATTTCCTATGAATAGAAGTAAGTTGAGATCATTTTTAGGCCATGTGGGTTACTATAGAAGGTTCATCAAGAATTTCTCAAAGATTGCACAGCCACTAACCCAGTTCTTGAAGAAGGATGTTACTTATGAACCAGGAAATAAGGCACATGAAGCTTTTGGATAACTGAAGGAAGCCCTGGTGTCTTCACCTGTTTTGAAGAATCCAGAATGGAGCAAACCATTCATTGTGTACACTGATGCCTCAGATGCAGCACTAGGAAGTACTTTGAGCCAAAAGGATGAAAATGGGAATGAACATCCAATATACTTTGGGAGCAGACAAATGAGCAGTGCTGAGGTAAACTATACTGTAACTGAAAAAGAGGCTCTGGCTATCATTTTTACTATAAAGAAGTTTAGAAATTACTTGCTAGGGTAGAAATTTATAGTTGTAACAGATCATCAGGCTCTGAAATATATTATCAATAAGCCTAACCCATCAGGGAGGATAGCAAGATGGATAATTTTGCTACAAGAATTTGAATTTGATATTATAGATAGGCCAGGAAAGAAGCATGTCAATGCAGATGCACTCTCTCGAGCCTATGATGGTTTAGGATCATTTTGTGATGATGATGATTTCCCTGATGCAGCATTGTTATCCCTTGACACAATCCCTAGTGAATACATAGATATTTTGAATTATCTGAATGAATTCAAGTTTCCTGATGGTGCCAATGCAAAGACTAAGAGAAAGATTACTCAAGCCAGTCGTCCATATTCTATTCTGCATGGAGTATTATTTTGGATAGGACCTGATGGACAGTATAAGAGGGTAGTTGGACGTGATCAAGGGAAGGAACTGATAGAAGAATTCCACAATGGTACATGTGGAGGGCACTTCTCTGGACAACTTACAGCAAGAAGGATCTTGGATGTAGGTTATCACTGGCCCACTCTTTTTAAAGATTGTTATTATTATTGTAAGACATGTGATATTTGTCAAACACATGGTAATCGTAAGACTTCATCAGCTCCATTATGTCCTATTCTTCCACTTGGTCCCTTTGAAAAGTGGGGAATAGACATTGTAGGTCCACTTCCAACTACCTCACGCCAAAATAAGTATATTGTAGTTACCACAGATTATTTAACCAAGTGGGTTGAAGCTAGGCCATTGAAAACAGCTTCCATGGATGAAGTGGCAAGGTTCATATATGAACGCATTGTTACCAGATTTGGTTGTCCATTAGAAATTGTAACAGATCAAGGAAGCCAATTCATTAATGAGGTGGTAGAAGCCCTAGTCAATAAGTTTTCTATTAAGCATAGGAAGGCAACAACCTACAAACCAAGCACAAATGGACAGGTGGAACGAACAAATTTTGTGTTGTGTCAAATTCTAGCAAAAGATGCAGCCTTGCAGGTACATAAATGGGATAAGAGGATTCATGCAGCATTGTGGGCATATAGGGCAACATCAAAGTCAGCAACAGGATACTCCCCATTTCAATTGGCCTATGGCATTGATCCAATTCTTCCTATTGAGTTTGATATTCCCACTATGAGAGTTATGAAAAATGAAAGGATGGATGAAAGTGATTCAGTAAAAGAAAGGTTGGTACATCTTCATTTGCTAGAGGAAATGAGGGAAATAGCAAAGGATACAAGCCATAAGAAGAAAATGAAGCAGAAGGAATACTTTGATCAAAATATACTTTGGTCTCCATTTCAGGTGAATGACTTGGTTCTAGTATATGATTCCAGATACAAAAAAAGAAGACAGAGGAAATTTCTTCCAAAATGGATGGGGCCTTACAAAATAGCAGCTGTGCATGAAAATGGTACGTACTGACTGGAGGAATTGGATGGCACTCCCATTACGAAATGGGTCAACCACGACAAGTTGAAGATTTTCCATGCACCAGAAGAGTCTACTCTGAGGATGGAGTAGAAGCTAGGAAGGGGGAAGATGTCGACACTAAAATTTTCCTCCATAATTTCTATTTCATTAATGTATGTATTAGGAATAGGATGTTGTTAAGTGTAATTAGTATTAGCGTCTGATAGAAGATAACGGCGCTGCCAGTACGACGCCGCCAATAATGTGGAGTACGGTAATAGTCAAAGTACAATAGGAATGTTGTAAAAAGTAAATATTTGTCGTAAGTGGTCCGGTAATATTAAAATGTCAAAGTTTGGGTAATTAGAGAAGTAGGGTCTACATGATTAGGAATTAGAAATATTATATTGGTAATAAGGACAAGGAGTGAGGTCATAAATATTTTGTGTATTTTATTTGTAAAAATTCTAAAAATGTGGAACCCATGTAAAATGATAAGGTTTATCTTATCTTAAGAGATAAGCTTACATGTACAGATAAGAGTTAAGGTATGGAATATGATTCGTCAGAGTGGATTTCTTATCCTATCTTAGAGATAAGATGGATAATCCTGTAAGTTCTATAAATAGAGAGGCTACCCCCCTCATTTAGCATATAAAGAAGTAGTGAGAAATATTGTAGGAAGTGTGCGAAGGAAGCCATCAGTTAAAGGTGTGTTGAAGAAGCCATCAAGAGGTGTAATTGTAAAGTTTCTCTCATAGTCTTGTTGATGTATCTCATGGGTGAGATTGTAATAGTTTCATGTTAATATTATAATTTATTTTTATATTTCAGATTTGTCGTCATTCTGTCTTATCATAGTCAATGGTATTCTTGTGTTCGGTTGTTGTTTTGTTTCCAGATTACATCCACCAAACTAAAGGCTGTGCATTAGCAAATAATCATAGCACGAGGAGTTCCCGGTGAAGAATTATCATAGTGTTGGATTGGTGATGACAGACCCAAAACAATTTTGACTGAGTTTTATATTATAGATCGGGAAACCAACTATAATATGATCCTTGGCCAACCATGGATACACCGTATGAAGGCAATCCCTTCTACGTTCTTTCAAGAAGTAAGATTCTTGCATTTAGGAAAGGTGTTCATAGCCAAAGGTGATCCAAAACTATTTGATGTACACCTGGCCGACCTAAAGAAAAGATCAAGCGTTCACTTAGAATTTGAACTCCCAAAAAACCAACTTAATAAACCCACCGACACAAAACCGGAATAAAAGTTGGTACCTACAATAGATCTTGAAACTATGAGCCTATTCAAGATGACCCCAGCCCTCAAGGATGAGGCTAACATTGTAGAAATAGTATCATTAGGAACTATTGCAAAAATCATTGAGTTGCTAGAACAGGATCTACCAATGTTCTTACCATTTGATTCTGTAGGCATGGGATTATAGTTGAGATGCAGATAGAATAGCAATAGACAAGAAATAGAAAAAATGAAGGCAATTATTTCTATAAAGACAAAGAGATATGGTAAACAAGAATAACTACCCTTTTACATTAAGGATATCGTCTCCTTTTATAGACTTACAATTTACCTATTCATCTACCCCACACATGACTCTGCATGTTCCTATTCAATCTGTGACTTTTCATTATCCTAAGAGACAACAAATTAAGTACCTCTCTTATAATTTGAGGAATTAATTTTACATATTGAAGATATTACATAGTCACTTTAATGAATAAGACAAAAAATTCATGATCATGTACACTGATGAATTAGAAGAAGGAAATAAGAGAATGAGAGAGAAGAGGAAGGATGTTCTTGAGCATGAATGAAGATTCCTCTACTCTTGAGGAAGACGAGGATCAAATATGATGTTGATGAAGATAAAAATTTGACTCATGATGACCCTCCACTATGATGTGATGATGAAGAGATTTGATGAAGAAGTTTGAGCACTCTTGAAATGATGGACCTTTGTAACACTGCTTGACCATATTGGGAAGAGGAGTGATGAGCATTGCCCAGACTCTACAACATTGCACATTATGAACTCATGCCTTGAATGATTGGCCACTATAAAATAAGGTGAGTACCATTAAAGATGATGAAGGAATATTTCCCTAACTTAAACCAGCCTTCAATCCTTGAAACGTTTCAATGCCTCCAAACTATCAGGTCTTTGATGCAAATTGAAACGTTTTCCTATATAGTAAAACATTGTGATGATGCGGTGCATTGGGGAAATGGATCCATCCATCAAATGAGGTGATTATTACCTCCACCATGTGAATATTAAAGGTACGAATATGGATGAAACACACTTTTATCTTATGATCAAACCATCTGGAAAAGTGAGGAACACACTGAGACTATAATGCTCCACTATGACCGAAATTGGGAACTAGGAAGGACCCTCCTATGTTTTAAACAACATGCTACTTTTCACCCCTTTGAAAGCATGAGTTTAGCCTCCATGAAGGTTGAAATTAGTGAGGAATGGAGGTTGAATAACCATGGCCATTTTGAGCCTTTTCTAGAAACTTACTTTTTTTAGTAAGTGACACCTCACCTTAAACTGCTAAATTTACCCAATTTTCCTCAATTTCACAATTTCTAGTTTAAGAGTCTTGAACATGAGGTTTGCACTGAGGGTTTTGGGAGGTTACTTCCTCATTACCATACTTAATATTATTAGTAAGGCTCAAAGGATAAAAATATACATAGGCCTTCTAATTGTCCAATTAGAATGAAAATTGTCTTGTTTGATTAGGAATTTTATTGCGATCTCTTGCTCTAATTTTTAGGTGTTTTTAATTCTTCAGATTGCGGTGAATTTGGAAGGGAAATTTCTTTGGGTATAAAAATTCAAGTGGATGCTATGAAAAAATAATTGGATCAATGGAGATGAGTTTTGGATCAACATAAAGGCATTCACTAATGGAGTGCTCAAGCAAAGTTTGAGGGAAAACGTAGCAAAAATGAGTGAAATATGACCATTTTTATTTTTCTATGCATGGAGTTTTTTGGTTCAGAATAGGTATGAACATGTTACATAAGAAAGGAGGTAAAATAACATTTAAAAATAGGCTTAAAAAATGGCTAATTGTTATACAAGTAATCACCCCTTAATCACAGTTAAGTAAACTCACCCTGACCACCTAAACACTTACTTTTTAAACCTGAGTTAAAAGAGAGTTAAAACTTTCCAAATGGGTCCAAGATCCTCCATTACACCTTACCACATTTAGTAAGTGGTGGAATGGTGCAAAGGTGTAATCAACCTTGAAAAATGTTTCATGAGGTCATCTCACGAGGAATGGGGACAAGCTTGTGCACATGAGGTGAGTGGAAAACTATGTCCTAGTGTAGAAACCAAAAATATACACCCATCCATCCTCATTTAGTTATCTTATAATTTGTAACCATGGATAATTAAAACATGCCACTACATTATTTTTTTCCTTTCCACGATATCCATTGATCTAGGTAATCCAGTTAGTACCCTTCAATTAATTCATTTAATCAATTACGTCCACCTATCCTAAGTCATAATCCACCCTATTTTATTCAATTAATTAATTAATCATATTCCTATATTCCTATTTCACCCCCATGTGAAATCCCTCTTTCACACTTTTTAAGTCCAGTTTAAAATTAATAAGGAAACCTTCCAAAATCACCCCATGGTCATCCTAACAAACTCATTCCTAACTTATACCCATACAACTAAAATAATCTTGACCTTAGTCTAATTACTATATTTTATCGCTTGAAATCCCCAATAAAATAAATTTTGAATTAGAAAGATAATCACCCTTATCACTCCTAAACTTGAACTGACTAAAATCACCAGAGTGCTTAAGGTTGGATTTAGTGGAAAAAGCCACCTTTATTGCAAAAGTATCTTGGTAGGTAGCATAGAATTTATTGTGGGAGACAAGCGAAAGCTATAATTAGAAGGTTGGGAACATTATTTTTTACCTTGTAACTACAATATCAAAGAGCTCTTGCGAACTAGGGCATACGTGAACTGGATTTGTGTGAAAGAAAAAAAATTGTGAAAATCTAAGTGTGTGACTAGTGTGATTTACGAACCAGAGATGTAGAAGTACATGGGTGTAGGGAAAAATATTTCAAGAGAACACATCGTCTTGCGAAAGGGTTGTCCAGGTTAGGGTTCTCCAAGTAGGGCATGGGAATAAAGGATTTTTTTGCAAAGGTAAGTCACATATTTGAGCAAAGAAAGGAAGAGGAGCAAGGAAGATTTTTTTTAGTAACCCAACAACAAAATGGCACCAAAGAAGGTAAAAATTTCAACAAAGAAGGGAAAGGGAAAGGGAAATGGGCTATTTGCACTAGTTTCAATGAGAAGTAGTATGTGGAGATGTAGTACCCATATGGCTTGTTGCTTCGAAAAGAGTGGGTGTCTCGCATGAGGAAATGGATTTAAGCAAATACAATCATTGAACGAGCACCACAAAGAAAGAAATGGAGTTGGAAATGGTGAGACCTATAGACAAGCAGACACTAGATGGAATGCCCATCTATGAAAATGAGGTCAAGGTTAAAATGGAGAAGGTCAGATTATTACAACTATATGAGTTTCCCTACTTTGGTAAACCAGAGCATTTGTACCAATGGTTTATGTCATGAGTACATGAAGACCATTTCTACTTAACAGGGTGAAGAATGAGGATAAATCCCCAACTGATCTTCAAATTTATTGGTCTTACCTATGAAGGAGATTCATTTGATGATGACTTGGAGGACAAGGAGGCCATAAAGAACACTATGGAGGCCTATGATTCCAAAAAGGTGTCATGGTAATTCGACATTTTTATGATTTTTGACCCTGTGATGAGGATGGTTGCATGCTTACTGACCAAGATGAATGGATAGGAGAGGTGGAAATAGATCAACAAGTCTTGGTTAAATGTTTTCTGGAAGATCTCAGAATGAACCATCTACAACCAATCATTATTCATAGTAGAGGAGATCATTAGTACCACATGTGACGGGGAGAAGATCGTGTTTGGTAATTTCCTCCTTACCATCACGTTTTCATAAATTGGAATTCCTGATGGGCCAGACAAATTTTTATAGCAGTATCCATATGAGAACTCCCCAACCAAGAGATTTGAGAAATATACTTGTGACACCATGACGGCCACCCACAAAGTGCACCCAGAGAAATGGTATAATAAAATGCATGACACGTTCAAGGCTTATTGGAGGATAACCAAACAATTTTCAGTGCTAGTGCAATGAGAATCTGAGTTTGTTGTATACTAGTATTTCTGCATTGGCAGGTTCTCCTTGACAAATAGGACCAAGATCCCATGGTGTAAAATTTAATTCTCCTTCACTACACAATATTTCCAAGCAGGGGTTAACTGCTTCAAGGAGGCCATAATAATAAGGTTTGATCTCAACATGGTGGACCAAGACTACCACGAGCAATGCAGAAAGCTAGTATACCCCAAGAGGTGCGCTTATGTGGAGAAGTATGTCTTCCATGAGGTGCATATGATAAAACATGTGATGTTGCCAACTGTTGGAAGGACCACAACGAGGGTATACATACACATTAGGCATAACTATGAAAAATTATCCTACATGGAGAATGATGTCTCCATCCCAGAAAACCCCACCGTGAAGAAGAAGGTTGCACCGACGAAGAGGGGGAGAGAGGATGCACCAGATAGGAAGGCACCAAGTGTGAAAACAAAGCAATTTGTTGGTGTGTAGGAGTTAGGCACAAAAACGAGCACATATGCTCGAAGGAAGAAGTCTCCCATTAAGGATAAGAAAAGACACTTGATGAAAAGGTGCCAGAGAAAGAAGATCCCCTTGCAAAAGAAGAGTCGCCAAGGAAGGAGTCACCTGCTGAAGAAGATGAGAAGGAAGAATCACGTATATTGGAGTCGTTAGTTAGGAAGAAGCAAAAGGTGACAAAAAATATGGACTCAGAAGAAATAGAGAACCTAATCCTATAGAGGCGAGAGGGATGATGATGAGCATGAAGAGGCTCAGAACCATCCCATGTACGATGTACATGACTCAGATGAAGGAATTGAAGAAAAGGATGGGGAAGAAGAAGGTACTCAAGGAAAGGGGGAGAGTGAGGAGGTGAACACTAAAGATCAAGGACCCCAAGCCTCACCAAGGAGGAAATAGAGGAGGCTGTGGAAAGGGAAGTAGTGGGCATGATAAAGGATTTTTTGGAATAGGAGGTGGAGTAAGCTTTCCAGTATAAAAAAAGATTTTGAGCATAGGTGAAGATCTCAGTTTAGCAGTAAGCTTTCCAAAAGAATCACACATAGGAGGGAAGAGTGTGGTAGCAGCGCAGGTGAAAGGAATGAGTTACATCAATGATCCAACTAAGGTATTGTGTGCGCGCTTCCAAATTACCATGCCTACATACCAACTCCTCACATATTCTTCATTCAAAGAAGAAGGCGTATACCCTCATACAAGGAAGATGCTATCTTGGGCTTTTAAGTCTCGTGTTGATGAGCCTGAGTTTGAGGTCAGCAAAGTGGCACTGATAAAGGTACCAGAAACCAAGGAAGTGAACCCCCTGATAAACACTCAACAATCATCCGATGAGAAAGTCTACAACGCACTCAACAAGGCATCGGTGGAGGTTGAGGCAAGAATCTTCAGAAGGAATGATAGGGTAAGGTTCCTGTAGGGATAACTAGAGAAGAAGAATGAAGAGATCATTAATAAGATCAAGGATCTAAAGTAGGAGGAGCTGATCAGCGCATAGTTCAGGAGTGAAATAAGGGAGGAAAAGGAAAAGTTGCACGAGGTATACAAAAAGATAGAGATGATTACAGATGCCATTATCTTGAAGCATCTAGACCTGGCCCTACATGAGAAAAAATACGAGTCAACCTTGCAATGCTTGGAAGACTTAACCCTCATCCTTACCATAGAAAGGTGACCACTCGCATTGGAATCGACAGAAGAGTCCTTGGTGTGCTAGAACAAGGAAGAGAAATAGAAGATCAGGGAGACAATCGCTTAATATTCCAAGCTCCTTGCCACTGTGAATACCATTGCGTAAATGGCTAAGGCCATATATGATAATTGAGCTGATAGAGACAAAGTAACAATTATACTAGTTGCTACACATGAGGCAGATCTAAAATAATTCCAAGAAAATAACAAGGAAAAAAGGGAAGAGTAGGATAAAATCCTATCTGAAGTTGAGAATAAGATGGAAGCAATCAAAACCTTGTGAGGTTTGGTTAAAAATAGTCTTAAGGAATTCTACCCGCAGATCACTCACATAATGGATGCAATGGATGACCTTAGCAAGCAGCTAGAAGGGATTATAGATATCTTAAACACTAAGGGTGATGAATTGGGCTTTCAGGAGGTAAGCACTCTAGTGGGTGCCTTACTCCACCAGGCACATGGTGAAGTGGAAACCTAGGAGAAGATTGAGGAAACAATGAGGAAGGAGTTCCCACTCCTCTTAAAACAATAGTATATTTTCCCATTCCTCCATTCTTCCATTCTTTCATTCTTCATTCAAATTATATGAGTCCCACCATTATTTATTCTTTGGGGAAGAAATATGTTTCTAAGGACAAAAAACAAGCTTACTGTGGGGTGATGTTGGCCCCCAAATAATTGGCAAAGTACAAGAGGGCACATGAGTGCATGGGTCTAGTAAGAAGAAGGACGTGTGGAGAGAAGCACACAGAGAAACGGTTCAATTTTTTTTTTAGGAGAAACCAAGGCGCATGCATAAGACATTACGTAGAATCTACGGACTTAGCCATATTTGGTGTTCAATAGGCACTTGAGCAAAAATGTGACCCAACTAGGCATGTCAAATTGATAAGGTTCCAACCTGGAGACTTGATGGAAAAGAAAAGGATATTGCACATAGGGAATATTCCTAGGGATACATCATTACAGAAAGTGGAGAGTGTTGTTAATTTTTTCCCTCTTGGATAAAAATTGGTAAACGCCCAGAGGGCCACGCTTCCTGTGAACACTGGTAAAAAATGATCAAAAATGAATAAACCAATCCTAAGGGGCCTCCGTCACATTTAATTACCCTCATGGTTCAAGAGAATAGTGGAAATTCAAAGATTTCAAGGCTAAGTGTGAAAATGCCCAAGATATGATTTTTGAGCTCAACTAGCTCATCGAGCTTCTCGATAAGCTAATGGATAAATTATAGGAGCTCGGTTCAAGCCCAAGGCTTATATATGTCTACTGAGTTCTGTCATGGCTCGGCAAGTCGTGCACATGGTGGAGCATCAAAAAATTTGGAGACTCGGTTTGAATATAGAAGATAGAACTCGACGCATGTTAGGGGTAAAAATGACCGAGTTGCTCTGGAAGGGCCATTTGGCTCTGTGATAATGTCAAGTTGAGATTGAGTTTTCAAATTCATAGCTCATCGATTCCATTAATAGTAAAAAATTATAAAATGATATTTATCCTATTCTATTCACTTTAAAATCAATATTTCTACAAAGCTAATAGTCTCCCCTATGCAATGGTACCATTTTTATGACATATTTTTTACTTTTCGGCATGGTTCAAGTCCGTGGAAGACTAAATTTGATGTTTTTCTGTTTTTAATGTAAAATTCAGGATTTGATGTCCACTTAATTGTCCCCCAACTTGGTGCACTTACCCTTTTGTCACTAATATTGGTCCTTTCATCCTTCTATACTTCTTTGTGGCTTTCTCATGCTTGCAGGTACACTATGCAAGTTCATGTTTCTATTGCAGGTTCTTGGATTTTTGTGCTTATCAAGTGGTGGAGTGTTGCATGTAGTTGAGTTGTGGTTTTTGTTCACCCCTCTCAATTTCATCCTTCTTCATTGGAATACTGATTACTTTTTTTTCTGATTGAGTTTAACAAAGTGAATGTTTGTTTCCTAGTCTATGGTATTATATACCCTCTCTAAGTTGTAATAGGTAAATTTTATTTGTGGTGCACACACCCTCTTCAAATTAACCCTTCTTGATTATGGAAACACCCTTTATTTGGTGCATCACCATCCCTAGTATAGTTTCATTGATGTAAATATATTTCCCTAAAACTCATGAAAATGTTAGCATAAGACTAGATAACCATTTTATTACATTAGGAGTAGTACAACACTTAGTTTATGAAGAGGAATCCAGCCTTCTCCATAGGTTCAACTCCAGCCCAAGTCCCACATCTTGATAGGTGATCCCATGTGTCCCAATCACACCGAACATCTTGTTCACATTCTAGCCATTCAGAGGGTGCAGTGATTTGGTGAAAACAGTTTTTGGCACGCCCGATGGGACAGATTTGGTACTTCTCTTCTCACTTACACAAGTCAAAGTACCTAGCGAATTTATATCTCTGGATTCCAAATATCAGTGCATTACTTACGCGAAGAATTCAGATAAGAGCTTCTTCAAAGCAAGAAAATCATCAACATATCAAACTTTCCTTGTCTTCTTCAAGGAGAAGGAAAAGAGGCATCTCAACATCACTCATTGCAGTATTACTTCGTTTCATAAATTTGTTGTGCTCTTAGTGAAATTTTAGCCTTACGAGGCATACCCAAGCACAACTGGTGACTCCATTGGTCAAACTGACCCACTCTCTGTGTTGCATACTTTCAATTCCACCCATTTCCATATAGTTTTCTTCAACATCTTTCCATTCATGAAGCGGTGTCATCATGGCATCATTTCAACAGTGGGATTCCCACTTATGGCAGAGGCACTTCTTTCCATATTTAGGCTATTACAATCCAAATCCAAACCAATTTCATGATGAATATCATTTTGAGCATGCATTTCCACATGAGCAAGATGCACATCATTTTGGTCACCCACCAGACCGAGGGGATACTGAAGAACAATGGAATGCAGATTCTGAAATTTGTCCTACACCTGAAGAAGACCACTTGTAGAAGAAGGTTTGAGGGTTGGAGTATAACATGGTGTAAATAAGGACTAATGCAATTATAAAGGAAACCCATATTGGATTCAACATTCCATACCCATGGAATGGCCCTATACCATGTGATCATAATCCTCAACAAAAGCTTCAATTCATAATCAATACAATGACTCAAGTTGGGGAATGGATCAAGAAGAGGGACGTTCACAAATATAATGTTAATCAATCCTGTCAAATGGAGGTCCCTGCATTACCACCTTACAATCTTCTTTCTGTGTCTCCATCCATGCAGTTTCAACTTGAAGCACATGATCCTAACCTTCCAGTTGCTACCCCTGCAGTGGAATTCACTACTTCATCTTCTATTCCTCTATTCCATCATGAAATGTCCATTCCTTGTTATTCTAAATTTTTTTCTTTTCTATGAATTCCATCAAGACAAGAGGTTGAATCTCTTCAACTTCCTTAAATGGTGAGTAAATTAGTTGAATCCCAATTCATCCCTCATCTTGCAATCCCAAATCCATTTTGGGAGGAGCATCTTCAAGAAATGAGCGAAAGGGAGGAGTATATGGTTGAGGAGAGTAGAAAAGGAGAGCATGCAACTAATTTGAAGGATTGGGCTAAAAAACTTAACATCGAGAAAAATTCATTCTTGACTAAACCTTCTACAAAATTTGAGGATCAAGAACAAGTAGAACAAACTAGTTTTGTACCAGAAACAAATCTAGAGATGAACGAGGAAGACCAGTAATCTAGCTATTCAGAATGCATTATTCATATGGCTCCATCTCTTCAGAGGAGGTTGAATCACCACAAGTGAAAAAACTAGTTGTAAAAAAGCAAGAGCCAACTTTGAATCCACTAGGGGATGAGCATGTTCAAGTTGAAAGACTCTCAAGTATACTATATGATTCTAATGAAAGTAATGATCCTAATTTTCATGCATGTAAATAACTTGCAGAAATTCTCAAAGGTGGTAAAATCTTTCCAAATCCATCATTAGATGTTACAATCAGCCACAAAAATTTTCATGAGACCAAGCTATATTCATATATCAAGAATGTTGATGAGACCATACAGAGGATTCCAAATCCTTCCCTTTCTTCATTCTTACGAAAATCTAATCTCCTCGATGAATTTGATCTTTTCAATTTCATTTTTGAGGGTGAGGACAATCAGGGTGAACAAAATTCCAATCTAAAGAGTACCATGGTGGAAGAAGTTAAATGTTTGCCACAACCAAAGAATGGAAAAACAAGCTATTTGTCAGATATGGAGGAATTGAATCTTCCATGCAGCTCGATGAATGAAAGCAAAGAGGTGCACACGGGAAATACTAAGTTAGATTCAGAATTTGACAGAGATAATTTCATTGAGAATTTCTTGCACTCAATTGGGGAATCTAACGTATTTGATGAACCGATGATGAAGGTTTTATGTTGAATGAGGAGATTGATAGTGAAGGTCAATCAAAGGAGGAGGAATTTTTAGATGAGCAACACATTTTAAACATTTGTAGTGGTTCAACATTTTAAACTACAAAAAATCCAAAGGAGTTGCATGTTGTAGAGGAACTCCTTGTTGCAAAGGAGGAAAATGGGCACAAAGAGGGCATCACTTCAACACCATTTATCCAGAAATGTCTATAGGACTTCATTATCAAAGTGGAAGTTCAGAGCAATAGGAATATTTGACAGGTTAGACCATGTCCCATAAGGTATTTGGCTTCATTCAAGCCAGAGGAGAAGCTAGAACTAGTCACATTCATTCAGAATGTGAGGATGAGTTTCACAATTCTGAGGATCAGCTACAATGCCTCTACAGGACAAATGTAGAGAAACTAAAAGAGGAATTACTTATTTTTCTAGTTGATACCTCAGTGGACCAAGTGGTGAATTGGGATCATTTCATTTTTTCACTCTCATTTTCAGCCATGTCCATTATCACATCATATTCATGGCTGCCCATTGTAAGGACATGAAGATATTTTGCACAACCAATTGTAGGTTTTGTTTATCTTGTTTGTGCCACAGGATATCATAAAGTAGTAATAGGTTTTCTTTTAGCAGAATAAGTGTATTGCACACCCTGTATGTTTCAATTAGGGCATGTATGGTTTTCATTGTGTCAGTGTGTTTTGTTTTCTATTTTCACTCTTGTGTTGTTCTGCATGTTTTATCATCATTAGAAGGTTTTACAGGAAAAGGAAGGATCAAGGTTTCCATAAGAGTTTCACACATTTTCTTCAATCAAAATTCTACAGTGCTCATGATGCCAAGCATTCATTAGATTCAGTATACTTCATGCTTAGCATTACAGGGAGGTCCAAGATCATATTTGCCCAAGGGGATTCTGGGATGTATCATAGAAGATAAAATTACTTTCAGGATTCCAACATTGACTCCATGCCTAATGGAAAAATTAAGGCTACTGGAATCATGCTTAGTAGGCAAGCATCCCTGAGAGGTCACAAAAAAATGTTGTCAATTTTTTCCCTCTTAGATAAAAATTAGACAACACCTAAAGGGCCACACTTCCTATGAACAAAAGAAAAAAAAGAGTAAAAAATGAATAAATTAATCCTAAGGGGCCTTAGTGACATTTAATTACCCTCATGGTTCAAGAGAATAGTAGAAATTCAAATATTTCAAGGATAAGTGTGAAAATGCCCAAGATATGAGTTTTGAGCTCAACTAGCTCGTTAAGCAACTCACCAAGCTGCTCGAAGAAATAATGGATAAATTGTAGGATCTTGATTCGATCCCAAGGCTTATATATGTTGACCAATTTTTTCCATGGCTTGATGAGTTGTGCACATGGTTGAGCATCAAAAAGTTTGGAGACTCGGTTTGAATATAGAAGATGGAACTCGATGCATGTCAGGGGTAAAAACAATTGATCTTCTCTTGAAGGTCCATTTGGCTCTGTGATAATGTCAATTAGAGCTTGATTTTTCAAATTCGTAGCTCATTGAATCCATAAGTGAAATGGTCATTAAGTTCTTCATGGTGTGCCACCTAGGAGTACAAAGCTCGTATAAAGAGTCATGGAGACATATGCATGACCGAGTGCAGCATTCAACCTGCCCCATTAAATTCTAGATAATGAGCTTGGCCTAGAATAGGAGACATGGACTCTAATTTTTTATCAGGTGGTTATGTGAGTTCGACGTCACAATAACATTAAGCCAAGTCACAAGATGTTGGCAGAAGAGTTTCAACGGGAGCTGAGTTGCAGAGTTTTGGGGGGCCTCAGACTTTAAGAGGCCAATTTCCAAAGAATTCAGTGGTGGAGTCAATGTCAGGACCTGAGGGATGATGTTACCAAGTATGTAAGGATCATGGAATGTTGAATCGTGTAGGTGGACGAGATGAGGTAGAAATCTGGGTGCAGAAAATTTTGGGTCTCCTACCAGTTGAATTGGCTAAACAGTGTCAAAATTCCGCATTAAGTCTTCACCATGTGAAATTTTTAGGAGCATGATCAAGTGGAAATTGTGAGATGGTGAGCCAGGAGAGAAATCTCACCAAATAAATGTTCCATCAATAAACTGAGTTAGATGTCGAAATATCCTATTAGCGTGAAGGTAAGTAATATTTAACGAGCTTGGCGAGTCATGAGGAATCTGAGTCATTCACCGAGTATATGGTGGTGAGTCACCTCACATTTTAATTATGGGAATCAATTCACCTGCGATGATTGTAGTTTTTAATGCCGATTTATTAGGCCATTGATGACCCGGTGAATGGTTAGAGCTCGATGAAGAGTGGCAGCATAGTCATGGCGGGGTAGAGCTCATTTTGGTAGCTTGTAAAGGTAAGGAGCCAAGTCAGGTTTTGGTTGAATATCGATCATTGTAGGGATAGCCTAGTCATTAAAATTTCAAACATCGATTGAATGAACTAATCACCATGTATAACGACATCACCTACACTAGCTCAAATGAGCTAGAACTTGTAAAGAGAATGTGGGAAGCTGTGAAACCAGGTAGCTCAACTTGAGATGATTCAATTTGTTGGTCGAGTCACTCGGCAATAAGCATTGGAGGTGAGCCAAATCAGTGGCATAAGGCGATCTGAAGCTTTTCATAGAAAAGGAAATACTTGCGGCGAGTTCTAACCCAAATCGAGCCAACACGGTGATGTTACGTAGGAGGTTAAGGATACATAGGTAGTATTAGGGTTTAATCACATAGATTGGCTCTAGGGTCACAAATGCACCAGATGCTTGAGCTCGGTCATGCTAAACAAGTTAAGTGAGGTACATTTGGGTTGCATTGGTGGATGTAACTCAGTTATCCAAGTTGATGCCAAGTTTTGGCAAGATGGAGCTCGGTTTGGATTTCAATTTTGAGCTCGGTGGAGAGCTTGTTTTACGAGTTTGACGTTGGGGGATCGATTGATATGAAAAAAGAGGATGAGCTCAGATTAACTAAGTTATTCATATGGTGAGGAATGTTTCAAAGGATCTCGGTGTAATGTAGTGAGCTACATGGAGAAGCCAACCAACTTGGCGAAAGGAAGAGGTAAGCTAACTCAAACAAGGAATGAGCTAGGTTGCACGTAACAGTGGAGGAGATCATACGAGGTGAGCTCATTTTGGAAACTAAGAAGCTCACTCAATGCGATGAAACAGAGCTTGGACCCAACTTGGTGAGCCAACCACTAAATTGGGTACTGTTTTGGCCTTTTCCTCATAATTTTACCCTTCAGCACAAACCGCTCAACGGGGGGTCCCACTATTATTTTTTAATTAAATTATTATTTTTTATTTTTAATATTTTAATAATAATATTTATTATTATTATTTTAATTAATTAAGGAGAACTAGGTTAACTGGGTATTGATGACACATGATGGAAGATTCTAAAGTGGTTCAACCAACTGTGATTAATGAACCATCACGTATCTTCAATTTAGGAAAGGAGTTTATGACCTTTCCTCTTCTTTCTCACATATTCTTCTATAAATGTAAGTTAGAAGCCCATTCCAAGGGGTTCCAATAGGTCAGATAGGGTTGAAAGTTACACATATTAGGCAAGTTTTTATTTTCAAGAGTCCTCTCTCTTCTGCAAGTTGTCCTTGTATGTTGAGGGAACTGTCAAGCCCCCTTATCAAGACTGTAATGGAAACCATTGCCTCTTTTGAATGTATGATGCATTTTTCACGTTATCGAAGTAATAAAAGTGTGTGTGTATATTTGAAATAAGCAAAATGCCAACAGATGCTGAGATGGCACACAGAGGCGACCCGGCCTTACATTTACAAGTATGGGTTTATAATAATTATGTGAAACGAGCAATGGTTGACCATGGGGTAGCAGTCAATATAGTCCCTTTCTCTTTCCTCAAAAAGCTAGGGTATGGAGAAATGAATTGTTCCATGACTTGAAATACATTAAGAGGCTATGATAGACTCAAAGCCACATCAATCAGAACTATAATACTATCGGTCACCTTAGGACCCAAAACAATTTTGACTGAGTTTTATATTATAGATTGGGAAACCAACTATAATATGATCCTTGGCCGATCATGGATACACCGTATGAAGGCAATCCCTTCTATGTTATTTCAAGAAGTAAGATTCTTGCATTTAGGAAAGGTGTTCATAGCCAAAGGTGATCCAAAACCGTTTGATGTACACCTGGCCGACCTAAAGAAAAGACCAAGCGTTCACTCAAAATTTGAACTCCCAAAAAACCAACTTAATAAACCCACCGACACAAAACTGGAAGAAAAGTTGGTACCTACAATAGATCTTGAAACTATGAGCCTAGTCAAGACGACCCCAGCCCTCAAGGATGAGGCTAACATTGTAGAAATAGTATCATTAGGAACTATTGCAAAAATCATTGAGTTGCTAGAACAGGATCTACCAATGTTCTTACCATTTGATTCTGTAGGCATGGGATTATAGTTGAGATGCAGATAGAATAGCAATAGACAAGAAATAGAAAAAATGAAGGCAATTATTTCTATAAAGACAAAGAGATATGGTAAACAAGAATAACTACCCTTTTACATTAAGGATATCGTCTCCTTTTATAGACTTACAATTTACCTATTCATCTACCCCACACATGACTCTGCATGTTCCTATTCAATCTGTGACTTTTCATTATCCTAAGAGACAACAAATTAAGTACCTCTCTTATAATTTGAGGAATTAATTTTACATCTTGAAGATATTACATAGTCACTTTAATGAATAAGACAAAAAATTCATGATCATGTACACTGATGAATTAGAAGAAGGAAATAAGAGAATGAGAGAGAAGAGGAAGGATGTTCTTGAGCATGAATGAAGATTCCTCTACTCTTGAGGAAGACGAGGATCAAATATGATGTTGATGAAGATAAAAATTTGACTCATGATGACCCTCCACTATGATGTGATGATGAAGAGATTTGATGAAGAAGTTTGAGCACTCTTGAAATGATGGACCTTTGTAACACTGCTTGACCATATTGGGAAGAGGAGTGATGAGCATTGCCCAGACTCTACAACATTGCACATTATGAACTCATGCCTTGAATGATTGGCCACTATAAAATAAGGTGAGTACCATTAAAGATGATGAAGGAATATTTCCCTAACTTAAACCAGCCTTCAATCCTTGAAACGTTTCAATGCCTCCAAACTATCAGGTCTTTGATGCAAATTGAAACGTTTTCCTATATAGTAAAACATTGTGATGATGCGGTGCATTGGGGAAATGGATCCATCCATCAAATGAGGTGATTATTACCTCCACCATGTGAATATTAAAGGTACGAATATGGATGAAACACACTTTTATCTTATGATCAAACCATCTGGAAAAGTGAGGAACACACTGAGACTATAATGCTCCACTATGACCGAAATTGGGAACTAGGAAGGACCCTCCTATGTTTTAAACAACATGCTACTTTTCACCCCTTTGAAAGCATGAGTTTAGCCTCCATGAAGGTTGAAATTAGTGAGGAATGGAGGTTGAAAAACCATGGCCATTTTGAGCCTTTTCTAGAAACTTACTTTTTTTAGTAAGTGACACCTCACCTTAAACTGCTAAATTTACCCAATTTTCCTCAATTTCACAATTTCTAGTTTAAGAGTCTTGAACATGAGGTTTGCACTGAGGGTTTTGGGAGGTTACTTCCTCATTACCATACTTAATATTCTTAGTAAGGCTCAAAGGATAAAAATATACATAGGCCTTCTAATTGTCCAATTAGAATGAAAATTGTCTTGTTTGATTAGGAATTTTATTGTGATCTCTTGCTCTAATTTTTAGGCGTTTTTAATTCTTCAGATTGCGGTGAATTTGGAAGGGAAATTTCTTTGGGTATAAAAATTCAGGTGGATGCTATGAAAAAATAATTGGATCAATGGAGATGAGTTTTGGATCAACATAAAGGCATTCACTAATGGAGTGCTCAAGCAAAGTTTGAGGGAAAACGTAGCAAAAATGAGTGAAATATGACCATTTTTATTTTTCTATGCATGGAGTTTTTTGGTTCAGAATAGGTATGAACATGTTACATAAGAAAGGAGGTAAAATAACATTTAAAAATAGGCTTAAAAAATGGATAATTGTTATACAAGTAATCACCCCTTAATCACAGTTAAGTAAACTCACCCTGACCACCTAAACACTTACTTTTTAAACCTGAGTTAAAAGAGAGTTAAAACTTTCCAAATGGGTCCAAGATCCTCCATTACACCTTACCACATTTAGTAAGTGGTGGAATGGTGCAAAGGTGTAATCAACCTTGAAAAATGTTTCATGAGGTCATCTCACGAGGAATGGGGACAAGCTTGTGCACATGAGGTGAGTGGAAAACTATGTCCTAGTGTAGAAACCAAAAATATACACCCATCCATCCTCATTTAGTTATCTTATAATTTGTAACCATGGATAATTGAAACATGCCACTACATTATTTTGTTCCTTTCCACGATATCCATTGATCTAGGTAATCCAGTTAGTACCCTTCAATTAATTCATTTAATCAATTACGTCCACCTATCCTAAGTCATAATCCACCCTATTTTATTCAATTAATTAATTAATCATATTCCTATATTCCTATTTCACCTCCATGTGAAATCCCTCTTTCACACTTTTTAAGTCCAGTTTAAAATTAATAAGGAAACCTTCCAAAATCACCCCATGGTCATCCTAACAAACTCATTCCTAACTTATACCCATACAACTAAAATAATCTTGACCTTAGTCCAATTACTATATTTTATCGCTTGAAATCCCCAATAAAATAAATTTTGAATTAGAAAGATAATCACCCTTATCACTCCTAAACTTGAACTGACTAAAATCACCAAAGTGCTTAAGGTTGGATTTAGTGGAAAAAGCCACCTTTATTGCAAAAGTATCTTGGTAGGTAGGTTATCCCCGTTTTGAGTTCACGACAAAACGATCGGATAACCCCTACAAAATTTTCGAAGTGATTTTTGCATTATGGCCTCTTTTAAAGAAAATCGGGTTTTTCGGGTGTTACCAACAGCTCGACATAAGTTTTAAACCTGCTTTGTGTCGTGTGACTTCCGAAATCCGAAACCCGAGACCCGCCTTGTATTGAGAAAATCCTTTGTATTCGGGGTTTTCGGAACCCCAAAGCATCGGAACATCCATGATACAAAACATGTTTTGTGCTCCATGCTTTCCGATTCACGAAAGTCCGCTCAATCCTTTGTATTCGGGTTTTCGGGGCTATGTAGCATCTATGCACCTCATGTTTTGTGCATCCATGTTTTCTGAAACCCGAAACCCGAATTGCACTAAATCTCCTCGTATCGGGTTTTCGGACCTCTCCAACATGCTGACATGGCATTCATGCCGAGTGGTTGGTGAGTTGGCACGTGCCGAGCTGAAGTGTATTTATTACTAATTTTCTTATAAATACGCGGATTTCCACGTCATTCTTACCATTCATATTTTTAATTCGTGGATTATTCGCGCATGCTCTTCCGTTTTCAAAACCCGCAAACTCGCATTGCCCGATTGGATCGTTTGTTTTTGATCTTACATTTCTCGAATTGAAGGTATTTTTCTTTCCTTCTTTATTCTTGATTTTTATGGATCGATTGCGCGTATTTTCTTCCCAATTTCTTGCCAGTTGTTGAAGGTTTTCTTTCCTTCTTCTTTCTGTGTTGTTTTGGAAAGGGTTTTGGGTTTTTAGGGTTTATCTCTTTTTGAGACTATCAATTGGTGCTGTTTCTTCCAAATTCTAATTATATGCATGATGCATGGGTAACAAAAAAGAAAAAGGAAGTTGTATGTTTGGAATTCAAGAAAGACTCTGTTTTTGCTTCTCGGTTTTTGAAGACTGTTTTGCAGATTCAAAGGTCCGAAGTATATTGGAAGCTTGAAGTGTCGGGGTTTCTCAACGTTCCGACCTCAAAAGCAAGTGCCGGGTATCTCTGAGTTTCCGTCATTAACAACAGTGGGTGCTGGGTTTCCTCCTGTTTCCGCCATTGACAGTGAGTGTCGGGCATCTCCGAGTTTCCGATATCAAAAGCAAGTGTCGGGATTTGCCAAAGTTCTGACATATCAAACTTGTCAGGTTCTCAGGGTTTTCCGACATCCTCTTCTGTTCCTGTCGGACTTTTCTATTCTTCCAGCGTATTCAGTCAATTGGGATTTTCAGTATAGACAACATCTCCTAAGTTTCAAGCCTTTCTCCCTCCAACATTCTTCATGTCGGGCCCTGGTCCATCTCAGGAGAAGGCCGAGAAGTCTAGCAGGATGAAGTATAAGTTCAAGAAGCCAGAATCCCCATCATACATCGATTGCAATTATGATATCAGGGACACTGAACTTGGCAATATAGATATGGATGACTTCTGGAATAGGGTGAAGAGTTCCTCTCAAACCCCATGGATGACAGCTTTAGCTAACAGTGGCTTGCCCCTTGCAGCAGGCTTTCCCATGTCAGCCCAATGTCCAGAATTTGTTTTGGCTTGTGCATCTAGTTATGACTCGGCTTCTCGTTCCATGAGGAATCAGGCTGATGAGGTAGTGATCAGGCTAGATGGAGCTTATTTTGATGATCTCCTGAAACTACCTAATTTCGAAGAGTATGGGGACCTAAACATCAAGTCGGCTCAGAAGGCCTGGGACAGTAATCAGGAAGACTGCATTAAGGATGTCAACAAGAAGTTCCTGGTCAAGGCTAAACCAGCAGTATCTAGATTTCCAAGGACTATCCCTAGATGTGATTTCATACAAGAAATCAATGATATTATCACCCTGCTGAGCCGGGTTTTTGGTTTTCCTGAATCAAATTTATTTCATGGATGGATGTATCAGTTTATGGTAACCATCAAGAAGAATCAGCAAGGGATTGACTGGGGGACCCTTATCAGCGATGAAATTGATTCTCAGATGACGACGGTCTTATCAACCGGAAAGTTTTATATGTTTTCATATGTGGCTTATGCAGCGGCCGGGATGAGGAACTATCCCGGACTGGATACTAAGGGAAGCAGAACGACAAACCCAGTTTATAAATATTTCCCTCAAATAACAAAGAAGGGGTCCAAAGAGCATTTTAGAAGGGTAAATGATGCCTTCTTCTACGAGAATATCTGCTGGCTGAACCCAGGGACTAAGAAAGACAAGAGTCTCAGATGAGGCTTGGACTGAAGTATCTAAATGGGGGTGTATCTTCTTACAATTCAAGAAGTTTACATATCTTCAAACAGTCGTATACTCAGGAGAGCCTTTCCGTCTGCCTCACTATCCAGGGGATAGATTGATATTGATAGAATTGGTCAGACAGCTGTTGGATTTTCACAAATTCCAACAGAGCAAGCATAAGGCAGCTGTATCCTTCCCAATTTCTATTGGGAGATATACTTTCTCGACAGTGGCAAAGGCCAAAAATGTTGAATGTGAACTTCAGGAAAAATTAAAGAAGCATATGAAGTCTCGGGATGGTTTTGACATCCAAGGAGTACTTAGAGCCTATGGATCCCAACATCTGCATAGGCCCGACATTGAGGATATATGGGTTGATCTGCGTAACGAAGTTGCGGTTCGCAGAAAAGATAATAGTAGGTTGACTATTAATGAGATTCAGACGCTGGAGCTTTCTGATTTGCCAGATGGCACGACTGACAATGAAAGTGTGTTGGATATGTCCTATGATGGGCTTAATGAGGATCAATACGTTTTCCCACCTATTGATTGGTCGGCCAGCGAAAAAGCCTCTATTACAGATAGGTCGGCTCTCATTCTTGCTCGCACCAAAAAATGGCTCTCCTCTTGGGGCATGAATTTTAAAGATGACAAGTTTCCCAAGTTGGCTACTTCTGAGGTCGGGCCCTCCAAAAAGAAAAAGGACAAAGAATCTCCTGGGGGGCCTATAAAAATAAGGATTCCCAAGAAGAGGAAAGAAAGACAAATCTCTTCAATTATTTCTCTAGCCCAAACGGTGGTTGTGCCAGAATCACCAACACCACCAGAAATAGGAGAAATTAATTTGGAAGAAGGAGGAAGCCAGCTTCTATCTTCACCATTTGCTGATTGCTCAACTGGAGAGACCTTATCTCTTGCATTCAAGGCTTTGGAGTCTGAATCTGCACCTCCTCCCTCACAGCCACTTCTACCTCCTCATTCTCCATCTACTTCTGCAACCATGGCCAGTATTTTCTCTGGGCTTTCGCCCCTCTCCACTGGAACCCAAGTGATCATCAGCACGCCCCCTCCTGTGCCTCTTTTTGTTGCATCTACTACCACGTTGGCTGTTGTTCCCCCTCCAATAGTAGAATCTTCTCCCCTTGAGAGTAGAATACCAGTTACTACAACATTGGCAGTTTCCTCTGATACGCCACAATGGCTACTCGAGCAAACTCCGAGGAAGAGGAAAGTGATTGTACCCCTACCAGCCTTTGATTTCAGCTCACTCAAGGCTTCTACTGCGAAATCAGCCAAGAAACCCAAAACAGTTTCAAGGGTTTTGGTAGATGCTTCAGGAGATAAGTTCGCAGAGATTGCCACTCCCTCAGCTGACAAAACTAGAGATGATATAACAGCTGCTGATTATCAGGTAACCAGGGTGGCTCTAGGGAAAGTAACAGCAGAAGGGGCGCAGCAAGATGCAAAGGATTCCATAGACGTGTTGTGCCAAAAGTTGAAAGAAACAAAGGACAACAGAAATGAGCTTAAGGAAAAAGTGGAGCAGTTGACAGAGATTTTGATTAAACTCTCAAAACCCCTTGAATCCATACCACCTTCTTCTGTTTCTGCCGGATTCGATTTCTCATCGGTGCCTACGATTGAGAAGATTGCTAAAAAAGGAAGGGTGGTTGATGAATGGATCCAAAAGTTTCTCCAACAAGGGAAGGAAGTAATTCAAGACGTGGTGAAAGTTCATCAGTCTTTGGGTGAGATTCAGAAGGAAGGAGAGAAGATGGATGAGGAATTCACTGAAGAAATTGGACAACTTGATTTGACTTGTGAAGCTCTCCAAGTATTAAGACAAAATACCAGCACATCTCTTGGTAGAGGAAGGCGTTCTTCCACATACAGATAAACACTTCCAACTAACCAAGGCCATCAAGTTCAGAGTAAAGATCCTCAACGAAGCCTACAGCAAGTTGAGAGAATCAAGGGATAAATTGATCGATGGGAAAAGTGATCTGGAAGAAGAATTGCTGAAGATTTGTCCAAAGGTGTCAGTTGGGAACTCAGGTATCCTATCACCAGATGATCTCTTCAAACAAGTCCAAGAATCTGTTCAGCATGAACCTGTACACGGATTTGACCTTGAAGTCATTGGTCAGTTTGTAAGGATTGAACATACGTTGGAGGCCTTAAGAAAGCTCAGCAAAGGATTGAAAAAGCTTCTCGGCAATGCCAGTGATATTCATGAGACCTGCAAAATGTGGAATGATCATTCCACTGCACCTGATGAAAATGAAATGCAAGGCATTATTCGGAAGTTCGAGGAATTTCAGAACAAACAGTCTCAGCTGGAGGAAGAGAAAGAGGAAGAAGCAAAAGATGATGATTCAGATTAAGTCCCAACGTCCCATGTCATTTCTATTTTTAGATTGACATGTATTTTTTATTTCTGTTTTGTCATATTTTTTACTCATGTTTTGACTTGATCTCCTGCATGAGAGTCATGCAAAACTGAAACTCTAGTTAACATGCTACTTTTTAGGATCTGTCCTGTTTTATCTCTAGCTTCTTTTGTTATAAATAAGGGATGCCTGTGCATTCAAAAGGGTCGAGAATTTTTGGAATATTGAGAGGCTATTGGAAAGGAGAAAAACTTTGTGTTTTCTTTCAATCATTTTGAAGAATAGGAATTGATATTGTTTTACAGACTTTGTGTTGTGGAATATATCTTACTTAAGACAGTGTTCTTATGTTCATGATCTTAAGCTATTCTTTGCATAGCATCTTAGTGTTTCTGACTATTTCAAACATTATATTTGTGATCTAAAACTCGTATGATTATTTCGTGCTCTGCGTTTACTCGAAAGAAAATACGTTTCTCCCATTTCCTTTCTACTGTACTTCTTTCACTGTAACAGTTTCTAACCTATTTCATTTACGAAAGCAATATCCTTGAATCGTGTGAATGTGGATTTCGGGATTTCATCCCAACCCCCAATGGTTAGATTAGTGTGAATACTGTATATATTGTTTACCGTGTTTTAGATTAGCAATAAACAGGCAGCCTCACCTGTCTTTGAGGAGGGATTTAATCTCATGCACTGTGGTTGAACCTCATATTTTGGTTTGACAAAATATCCAACCAACAGTTTTTGGCGACTCCGCTGGGGAATACGGATCAATAGTATAAAATTTATCCTCTCGGTGTCTGGCGACTCCATATTTGCCTTATTTTTAATAAGATCTCCTTTCAGTTCAAGCTGGCCAGGAAGATCTTCACTCGGTCTCGCCGAGCTCAAGGTGAAATTGATCCACTCTTCGAGTTACTGCAACAACACAATTTCAGTCTTTCTCCCAACAACATTGTCTCTAACCGAACCAGAAGTTCTTCGCCTGTTCAGAGAAACCAGATCCCTGAAGAACGGGAAGCATCTGCAACTTGTCGTGCACTACTCTTGTCTGATACTCGGATCCCTGTACGCACTCTTTTCAGAAGGATGGCGGTTCAACCTGTGCCTTGGGGTGTAGTTATTGGTCCTCTTTCCTTGACTCCTCCATTGAATGAGTTACCACATGGATCTCGTAAAAATATTCCCAAGTTCAATGGAGATGGGAAGCAGCATCCTGATGAGCACATTGCATCTTTCTTTGTTGCATGCGGTGTCCTCGGAGTGGCCCACGAAGATGTCTCCGTTCGACTCTTCGTTGAAACGTTGCAGGGAGCAGCAGCTGAATGTTTCTACCACCTTCCAAATGCATGCATCCCAAACTGGGATACCATGCGGACTAAGTTCGAAGCACATTTCAAACCAGCTGAAGATTCTCATGCTTTGTTAGCTCAGCTCACTCATATGAAGAAGGAATCGCATGAACCTATGCGGGAATTCGTGGCTAAGTTCAACAAGCTGATCCGGAAAATTCCAGAAATAGCTATACCGACTCCGGAAAACCAAAAATGCTTTTTCATCAATGCTCAACCTCCTGATATAAGCTTTTTATTACGAAGGTCGGTTATCCCAGATCTGGCTACTGCTCAGTCAACGGCTACTGAAATAAAGGATGATCTCATCTTAGCTGGAAGGATCAAGAAAGATGTACCCAAACTCAAAAATCAAGGTTCTTCTCAAGGTAATATTGATCCTATGTTTCAAAAAATGGCTAATGATTTGATTGCTTTAAAGAATCAAATGTCCCAGCAGGTGAACAATGTTCCATATCGGGATATCCCTAGACGGAATTTTAATAACAATGGTGTACCTACCAGAGATAGGCCACGGTTAACTCCTGCTCAACCAAGACTAGCAATTGAAGCTCCGCCCGTTAATGCAGCAGTAGAACTAATTGAAGAAGACGATGAGCCAGAAGAACAAGATTCCCGTGAGGATTTCGAAGCTTCAGGATATGCTGATGAGTCTTATGACGAGTCAGCTGGCGACTCCAGCATTGGTTATTTGGAATATGATGAAGATGAATGTGAGCCAGATGGTCAATCATTTTCTGTTTTCACTCGGTCCCAATCTCAGGTTCCCAGAAAGCCTCTGGAAAATACTAAGGAGAAGAATAAGGAACCTCCTGTATCCATAGTCAAGAGGGGTACCCCTATTTCGGCGCAAACTGAAAGAGAGGTTACTAAAAAGATAGCTGCTCCTTATTCTCCTTCCCCTAAGATCAGTGCCCCAGCACAAGCTCATGTAATTAGAACTGAACCTACCATCATTCCTTCTTATACTGCTTTTGATATTGTTGATCATGCAAAGAGAACCAAAATTCAAATGTCAGAAGCAGAATACCTTCAGTCGAATCCCGAACAGTTTGAAAAGTTGGCCAAGTTCATCAGGAGTAAAGCGGCCGTTCCATCACCTTCCAAAGGTCTCCTTCCAAATCCTACTCAACCCACACCTCAGAATAATCTGACCTCTGCTTCTTCCTCAGGAAAGATTGAACCATTTTATTTGTCTCTACTTATAAATGGGTTTAAACTCAGCAATTGCATCATTGATTCAGGGGCCTCTGATAATGTTATGCCTGCAAAAGTGGCCCAAGCCCTCAGGCTTACTTTGACTAAGTCATATGGACGGTGCTATTCCATGGAAACTAAACAAGTCCCTCTGATTGGTCAAATTAAGGACGCACAGTTTGCATTTGTTGACTTCCCTGAGAAGAGGGTGAAAATGACTATTCTGGTTGCCGATATCCCTGTGGCTTATGGTATCCTCTTGGGTAGAGGATTTTGTAAAGACGTCGGAGGAGAAATTAGTATGGATTGGACCAAAGCCAAGATCCCAGTCAAAGGGGTTCAACAGGTTCTTCATCCTGAACCGCAGGCAAAGTATTTGGTGACCAAATCAGATGATCCTAAGGCTCAGATTCTTTTCGAAGATGCTAGCTTCGGGAATTATTTCATGGCTTCAGAGATACCTATTGTAGATGTTGAAGAGGAAGATCCCAATGCTATTTGGACGCTCGAATTTGATGGTAGCTGCTCAACCTCTGGATCAGGCGCTGGTGTTGTTCTCATATCTCCTAGCTCCGAGATTTTCCCATCAGCTTATAAGTTGCAATTTGATAATACTAACAACACGGCCGAATATGAAGCCCTGTTATTAGGATTAGAATTGGCCAGACAGAAGGGAATCAGGAATCTCAAGGTTTAGGGGGATGCGGAGCTGATTGTTAATCAGGTCAGGGGTATATATCAAGTAAAAAACGATCGGTTGAGGCATTACAGGAACAAAGTTTGGGATAGTATAGAATGCTTTGATGCATTTTCTATTAAGGCAGTTTTAAGAGATTATAATGACAAGGCTGATTCTTTGGCCGTGTCTGCATCTCTTCTTCTTCCTCATCCTCAGTTCAAGCAAGACACATACTCTATCGAGATTGTGTACCGTCCCAGTGTCCCAGATAATGCAACTCACTGGCAAGTGTTTAACGATGATCAACAGGTGTTGGATTTCCTAGAAAAGGCTGACAATTTCAGTGAGCTATATTTTGAAGGTTCGGAATCAGCCTTTCGTGAAACTATTTCAGAGCCATATCATGAGGTTGATGGTGAATTTATCCAGCTGAAAGGCAACAAGATACCAAAAGGTCTGGTTTCCCTGGAGGGTCTGTTTGACAAGCATGATCGCTTTATCCAAAACAAAAGGCAAGTTGAAGGAGCTTCTTCCTCTGAAGTAGATCAAATCAATCTAGGTTCATCTGATCAACCTCGGATGGTGAATATCGGTAAATGTTGTTCTCCTGAAGAGAAGGTAAGATTCATTTCGCTTTTGAAGAAATACATCGATGTGTTGGCCTGGTCTTATGCAGATTTGAAATCCTTCAAGCCCAAAGATGTACAGCACAGTATCCCTTTGAAGCCTGATGTCAAGCCGTTATAGACAGAAGCAAAGACATTACAATCCGAAGATTTCAGGGACTATCCTGGCAGAAATTCAGAAGATGTTAGATGCCAGAATTATTTTCCCAATCCATCACTCCACTTGGATTGCAAACATTGTTCCTGTCAGGAAGAAGAATGGCGAGATCCGGATTTGTGTTGACTTCCGTAACTTGAATCAGTCCTCGCTGAAGGATAACTATCCCTTGCCTATCATGGATCAGGTATTACAAACTGTAACTGGATCGGAAATGTTATCCATGCTCGACGGGTTTTCGGGATATAATCAAGTCGAGGTAACCACAGAAGATCAACACAAGACAGCTTTCACGACCCCATGGGGTACCTTTGCTTACAGGAGGATGCCATTCGGCTTGATCAACGCCGGAGCTACTTTTCAGAGAGCTATGGACCTGGCATTCAGAGATCTGATGGGCAAGGTCATAGTCGTGTATTTGGATGACTTGACCGTATTTTCTAAAAAAATGGAGTGATCATTATGATCATTTAGAACAAGTACTTCTGAGATGCAGACGTCACGGGATTTCGTTGAATCCTAAGAAGTCCATGTTCGGGGTTATAGAAGGAAAGCTGCTGGGTCATATTGTGACTAAAGAAGGAACTGAAATTGACCCAGAAAGGGTAAAGGCTATTCAGATCCTTACCTTTCCAAAAAGTAAAACAAGAGTTCATTCTTTCTTCGGAAAGGTTAATTTCTTGAGAAGATTTGTACCTGATTTCACTGACAAAACCAAGGATATCCTTGGAATGATGAAAGGTAAAATTCCATTTTGATGGAGTACAGAAGGGAAGCTGGCATTCAAAGAAATCAAAAAGGCAGTTGCTTGTGCTCCTATCTTAGTATGTCCAGGACTTCAAGAAATATTTCATCATGTATAGCTATGCTTCTGCCCACACAGTGTCAGCGATCCTGATGCAAGACAATGGAGATGGCATTGAAGCTCTTATCACATTCATGAGCTTTCCGTTGAAGGAGCATGAATTGAAGATGTCCCAGATTGAAAAACATGCTTATGCGGTGGTGCGAGCGGTGAAGAATTTCAGGTACTATGTGCTGAATTCTCATACTCGCATTCTCGTTCCTGATACTGCTGTTAAATCCATTCTAACTCAACAAGAAATGGGAAGCCAACGAGGGTACTTGGATAGCTAAGGTTTAGGAGTATGAATTGGACATCAAACCTACCAAGTTGGTACGAGGAAGAGGCCTATGTCAATTGATTGCAGAGAATCATGCTAAAGCAGAGTGTGAAAAGACTCAAGATACTTCTTCAGAACTACATATGGTGCTTTTTGTGAGTACGACTGATGAATGGTACATGAAAATTTCTTTCTTCCTAACTTATGGTGAATGCCCTCCGCATTTAAATCAAAAGGAGAAGAGGACCGTCAAGCTGAGATCTGCGAGATAGCTTCCGTGGAATAATGCAATATACAAGAAAGGTATTGATGGTGTCTTCTTGCGTTGCGTTGATAAATCACAACAGGAAAAGTTATTAGAATCCTTTCATAGCCTAGCATGCGGAGGACATTTTTTCGTCGTCTATAACAGCGTATAAGATCTTACAAGCTAGGTATTATTAGCCTACTCTTTTCCGGGATTCAGCAGAATGGGTGTCTAAATGTGAAGCTTGTCAACATTTCGTTGGTCGTCCCAAGCTAGCAGCTCTTCCTCTGAAGCCTGTGGTGATTGAATAACCTTTTCACCAATGGGGGATTGATTTTATCGGAACATTGAATCCCACTTCCAGTGCTGGACACAACTATGTGCTGACTGCTACAGATTATTTTACCAAGTGGGTAGAAGCCGCACCAATCAAGCAAGCAACTTCTAAAGCTGTTTGCAAGTTCCTGAAAGAAAATATAATCGTCAGATTCAATGTGCCTCATAAAATCATAGCAGATAATGCCTCTAACTTCTCATCACATGAGTTGACAGAATTCTACTCTGGATTCGGCATTACTCTGGCTCATTCATCTGACTATTATCCCTAGGGCAATGGGCAAGCTGAGTCCAGCAATAAGAATCTGGTTACTATAATCAGGAAACTAGTAGATGAAAATTAGAGGGACATGGTACAAAGCATTGTATGATGCATTGTGGGCTGATCAGATCACTCCAAAGCAAGCCATAGGGATGTCCCCTTTTCAATTGCTATATGGGATTGATTCTGAAATTCCTATCTCAGTAGAACTGCCGGCCTTGCAGTTGGCGAAAGCGGTCGAAGATGTAGCTTTTCAGAATTCTATCGAAAAGAGGGTTATGTACCTAACCAGGCTAGAAGAAGAGTGAATCAAGGTGATTGATCATATATCAGATCATCAGAGCAGGGTGAAAAATATTTTCGATAAGAAATCAAAGCAGCATAACTTCCCAGATTGGAGATCTGGTGTTGCTTTGGGATAAAAGGAGAGGAACAAAAAGGAATGCATGGAAAAGTTTGATTCTTTTATGGAAAGGACCTTTCAAGATCCACGAGTTGAATGGCGAAAATAGTTTCCTTCTGTCATATCTGGATGGAGGGTTACTCCCTTTACCTTTCAGTGGACAACATCTAAAGCTGTTCCACCATTAATGCAAGATGCTCTCTTGCATTGTAAATATTTTACTTTTTGTTATATGTTTGCTTTTGGTTTTCTTTGTTTCTTTCTTCGTTTTGTTTTGTTTTGGTTTTCTTCTTGACCCCGTAGCCCATTGGATAAGGCCCTGGTCCGCGAGACCAGAGATTCTGAGTTCTCTTCCTTTGGTATTACAAAGAAAGTCCCCAACTGGAGCCAGCTGTTATCCCCGTTTTGAGTTCACGACAAAACGATCGGATGACCCCTACGAAATTTTCGAAGTGATTTTGCATTATGGCATCTTTTAAAGAGAATCGGGTTTTCGGGTGTTACCAACAGTTTGACATTAGTTTTAACATGCTTTATGTCTCATAGGTTCTGAAACCCGAAACCCGCCTCATATTGAGAAAATCGGGTTTTCAGACATCCAACGCATCGGAACATACCTAAGTTAAAACATGTTGTATGTCGTGTGACTTCCGAAACCCGAAACCCGCTTTGTATTGAGAAAATCCTTTGTATTCGGGTTTTCGGAACCCTAAAGCATCGGAACATCCATGATCCAAAACATGTTTTGTGCTCCATGCTTTCCGATTCACGAAGTCCGCATTGCACTAAATCTCCTCGTGTCGGGTTTTTGGACCTCTCCAACATACTGACATGGCATTCATGCCGAGTGGTCGGTGAGTTGGCACGTGCCGAGCTGAAGTGTATTTATTACTAATTTTCTTATAAATACGTGGATTTCCACGTCATTCTTACCATTCATATTTTTAATTCGTGGATTATTCGCATGCTCTTCCGTTTTCAAAACCCGCAAACTCGCATTGCCCGATTGGATCGTTTGTTTTCGATCTTACATTTCTCGAATCGAAGGTATTCTTCTTTCCTTCTTTATTCTTGATTTTTATGGATCAATTGCACGCATTTTCTTCCCAATTTCTTGCCAGTTGTTGAAGGTTTTCTTTCCTTCTTCTTTCTGTGTTGTTTTGGAAAGGGTTTTGGGTTTTTAGGGTTTATCTCTTTTTGAGACTATCAATTGGTTTTGTTTCTTCCAAATTCTAATTATATGCATGATGCATGGGTAACAAAAAAAAGAAAAAGGAAGTTGTATATTTGGAATTCAAGAAAGACTTTGTTTTTTTTTCTCGATTTTTGAAGACTGTTTTGCAGATTCAAAGGTCCGAAGTATATTGGAAGCTTGAAGTGTTGGGGTTTCTCAACGTTCCGACCTCAAAAGCAAGTGCCGGATATCTCTGAGTTTCCGTCATTAAAAACAGTGGGTGCCGAGATTCCTCCCGTTTCCGCCATTGAAAGCAAGTGTCGGGCATCTCCGAGTTTCCGATATCAAAAGCAAGTGTCGGGATTTGCCAAAGTTCCGACATATTAAACTTTTCGGGTTCTCAGGGTTTTTCGACATCCTCTTCTGTTCCTGTCGGACTTTTCTATTCTTCCAGCGTATTCAGTCAATCGGGATTTTCAGTATAGACAACATCTCCTAAGTTTCAAGCCTTTCTTCCTCCAACATTCTTCATGTCGGACCCTGGTCCATCTCAGGAGAAGGCCGAGAAGTCTAGCAGGATGAAGTATAAGTTCAAGAAGCCAGAATCCCCATCATACATCGATTGCAATTATGATATCAGGGATACTGAACTTGGCAACATAGATATGGATGACTTCTGGAATAGGGTGAAGAGTTCCTCTCAAACCCCATGGATGACAGCTTTAGCCAACAGTGGCTTGCCCCTTGCAGCAGGCTTTCCCATGTCAGCCCAATGTCCAGAATTTTTTTTGGCTTGTGCATCTAGTTACGACTCGGCTTCTCGTTCCGTGAGGAATCAAGCTGATGAGGTAGTGATCAGGCTATATGGAGCTTATTTTGATGATCTCCTGAAACTACCTAATTTCGAAGAGTATGGGGACCTAAACATCAAGTCGGCTCAAAAGGCCTGGGACAGTAATCAGGAAGACTGCATTAAGGATGTCAATAAGAAGTTCCTGGTCAAGGCTAAACCAGCAGTATCTAGATTTCCAAGGACTATCCCTAGATGTGATTTCATACAAGAAATCAATGATATTATCACCCTGCTGAGCCAGGTTTTTGGCTTGCCGGAATCAAATTTATTTCATGGATGGATGTATCAGTTTATGGTAACCATCAAGAAGAATCAGCAAGGGATTGACTGGGGGACCCTTATCAGCGATGAAATTGATTCTCAGATGACGATGGTCTTATCAACCGGAAATTTTTATATGTTTTCATATGTGGCTTATGCAGCGGCCGGGATGAGGAACTATCCCGGACTGGATACTAAGGGAAGCAGAACGACAAACCCGGTTTATAAATATTTCCCTCAATTGACCAAGAAGGGGTCCAAAGAGCATTTTAGAAGGGTAAATGATGCCTTTTTCTACGAGAATATCTGCCGGCTGAACCCAGGGTTAGGAAAGACAAGAGTCTCAGACGAGGCTTGGACTGAAGTATCTAAATGGGGGTGTATCTTCTTGCAATTCAAGAAGTTTACATATCTTCGAACAGTCATGTACTCAAGAGAGCCTTTCCATCTGCCTCGCTATCCAGGGGATAGATTGATATTGCTAGAATTGGTCAGACAGCTATTGGATTTTCACAAATTCCAACAGAGCAAGCATAAGGCAGTTGTATCCTTCTCGATTTCTATTGGGAGATATACTTGCTCGACAGTGGCAAAGACCAAAAATGTTGAATGTGAACTTCAGGAAAAATTAAAGAAGCATATGAAGTCTCGGGATGGTTTTGACATCCGAGGAGTGCTTAGAGCCTATGGAGCCCAACATCTGCACAGACCCGACATTGAGGATATATGGGTTGATCTACGTAACAAAGTTGCGGTTCGCAGAAAAGATAATAGTAGGTTGACTATTAATGAGATTCAGACGCTGGAGCTTTCTGATTTTCCAGATGGCATGACTAACAATGAAAGTGTGTTGGATATGTCCTATGATGGGCTTAATGAGGATCGATACATTTTCCCACCTATTGATTGGTCGGTCAGCGAAAAAGCCTCTATCACAGATAGGTCGGCTCTCATTCTTGCTCGCACCAAAAAATGGCTCTCTTCTTGGGGCATGAATTTTAAAGATGACAAGTTTCCGAAGTTGGCTGCTTCGGAGGTGGGGCCCTCCCAAAAGAAAAAGGACAAAGAATCTACTGGGGGGCCTATAAAAATCAGGATCCCCAAGAAGAGGAAAGAAAGTCAAATCTCTTCAATTGTTTCTCCAGCTCAAACGGTGGTTGTGCCAGAATCACCAACACCACCAGAAATAGGAGAAATTAATTTGGAAGAAGGAGGAAGTCAACTTCTATCTTCACCATTTGCTGATTGCTCAACTGGAGAGACCTTATCTCTTGCATTCAAGGCTTTGGAGTCTGAATCTGCACCTCCTCCCTCACAACCACTTCTACCTCCTCATTCTCCAACTACTTCTGCAACCATGGCTAGTATTTTCTATGGGATTTCGCCCCTCTCCACTGGAACCCAAGTGATCATCAGAACGCCCCCTCCTGTGCCTCTTCTTGTTGCATCTACTACCACGTTGGCTGTTGTTCCCCCTCCAATAGTTAAATCTTCTCCCCTTGAGAGTAGAATACCAGTTACTACAACATTGGCAGTTTCCTCTGATACACCACAATGGCTACTCGAGAAAACTCCGAGGAAGAGGAAAGTGATTGTACCCCTACCAGCCTTTGATTTCAGCTCACTCAAGGATTCTACTGCGAGATCAGCCAAGAAACCCAAAACAGTTTAAAGGGTTTTGGTGGATGCTTCAGGAGATAAGTTCGTAGAGATTGCCACTCCCTCAGCTGACAAAACTAGAGATGATGTAACAGCTGCTGATTACCAGGTAACCAGGGTGGCTCTAGGGAAAGTAACAACAAAAGGGGCGCAGCAAGATGCAAAGGATTCCATAGACTTCCTGTGCCAAAATTTGAAAGAAACAAAGGACAGCAGAAATGAGCTTAAGGAAAAATTGGAGCAGTTGACAGAGGTTTTGATTAAACTCTCAACACCCCTGGAATCCATACCATCTTCTTCTGTATCTGCCGGATTTGATTTCTCATCAGTGCCTACGATTGAGAAGATTGCTAAAAAGGAAGGGTGGTTGATGAATGGATCCAAAAGTTGCTCCAACAAGGGAAGGAAGTAATTCAAGACATGGTGAAAGTTCATCAGTCTTTGGGGGAGATTCAGAAGGTAGGAGAGAAGATGGATGAGGAATTCACTGAAGAAATTGGACAGCTTGATTTGACTTGTGAAGCTCTCCAAGTATTAAGGCAAATACCAGCACATCTCTTGGTAGAGGAAGGCGTTCTTCCACATACAGATAAACACTTCCAGCTGACCAAGGCCATCAAGTTCAGAGTAAAGATCCTCAACGAAGCCTACAGCAAGTTGAGAGAATCAAGGGATAAATTGATTGATGGGAAAAGTGATCTGGAAGAAGAATTGCTGAAGATTTGTCCAAAGGTGTCAGTTTGGAACGCAGGTATCCTATCACCAGATGATCTCTTCAAACAATTCCAAGAATCTGTTCAGCATGAACCTGTACACGGATTTGACCTTGAAGTCATTAGTCAGTTTGTAAGGATAGAGCATACTTTGGAGGCCTTAAAAAAGCTCAGCAAAGGATTGAAAAAGCTTCCCGGCACTGCCAGCGATGTTCATGAGACCTGCGAAATGTGGAATGATCACTCCACTGCACCTGATGAAAATTAATTGCAAGGCATTATTCGGAAGTTCCAGGAATTTCAGAACAAATAGTCTCAGCTGGAGGAAGAGAAAGAGGAAGAAGCAAAAGATGATGATTCGGATTAATTCCCAACGTCCCATGTCATTTCTATTTTTAGATTGACATGTCTTTTTTATTTCCGTTTTGTCATATTTTTTTTATCATGTTTTGACTTGATCTCCTGCGTGAGAGTCATGCAAAACTGAAACTCCAGTTAACATGCTACTTTTTAGGATCTGTCATGTTTTATCTCTAGCTTCTTTTGTTATAAATAAGGGATGCCTGTGCATTCAAAAGGGTCGAGAATTTTTGGAATATTGAGAGGCTATTGTAAAGGAGAAAAACTTTGTGTTTTCTTTCAATCATTTTGAAGAATAGGAATTGATATCGTTTTACAGACTTTGTGTTGTGGAATATATCTTACTTAAGACAGTGTTCTTATGTTCATGATCTTAAGCTATTCTTTGCATAGCATCTTAGTGTTTCTGACTATTTCAAACATTATATTTGTGATCTAAAACTCGTATGATTATTTCGTGCTCTGCGTTTACTCGAAAGAAAATACGTTTCTCCCATTTTCTTTCTACCGTGCTTCTTTCACTGTAACAGTTTCTAACCTATTTCATTTACGAAAGCAATATTATTGAATCGTGTGAATGTGGATTTCAGGATTTCATCCCAACCCCCAGTGGTTAGATTAGTGTGAATATTGTATATATTATTTACCGTGTTTTAGATTAGCAATAAACAGGCAGCCTCACCTGTCTTTGAGGAGGGATTTAATCCCATGTACTGTGGTTGAACCTCATATTTTGGTTTGACAAAATATCCAACCAACAAGGAGCAAGGAAGATTTTTTTTAGTAACCCAACAACAAAATGGCACCATAGAAGGTAAAAATTTCACCAAAGAAGGGAAAGGGAAAGGGAAATGGGCTATTTGCACTAGTTTCAATGAGAAGTAGTATGTGGAGATGCAGTACCCATATGGATTTTTGCTTGGAAAAGAGTGGGTGTCTCACATGAGGAAATGGATGTAAGCAAATACAATCATTGAACGAGCACCACAGAGAAAGAAATGGCGTTGGAAATGGTGAGAACTATAGACAAGCAGACACCAGATGGAATGCCCATCTATGAAAATGAGGTCAAGGTTAAAATGGAGAAGGTCAGATTATTACAACTATATGAGTTTCCCTACTTTGGTAAACCAGAGAATTTGTACCAATGGTTGATGTCATGAGTACATGAAGACCATTTCTACTTCACGGGGCGAAAATAATGAGTATAACTCCCCAATTGATCTCCAAATTTACTAGTCTTACCTATGAAAGTAGATTCAGTTAACGATGACTTAGAGTATAAGGAGGCCATGAAGAAAAATGTGGAGGCTTATGACTATAAGAAAGGTGTCACGGTATACTTCGCCAATTCTATAATTTCTGATCATGTTATGAGGATAGTTTCATACTTAGTGACCATGGTGAATGTATAGGAGAGGTGGACACAAATCAACAAGTCCTAGTTAAGTGATTTCTAGAAGACTCTTATAGGGAAGCATCTACAACCTATTATTGTTCATAGCAAAGGATATCATCAATGCCAAACATGTGACAAGAAGAAGATCATGTTTGGTAATTTCCTCCTTACCATCATGTTTGCAAAAATTGGAGTGCCTGATGGGCTAAAAAAAATTATACGGGAAGTACCCGGATTAGAACTCCATTCCCGGCCAAGAGATTTGAGAAATATATTTGTGACACCATGACGGCTGCCCTCAAGGAGCACACCTAGAAAAAATGGTATAAGTAAATGCATGACACGTTCAAGGCTGATTGGAGGATAACCGAACAATTTTCAGTGCTAGTGTAAGGAGAATCTGAATTTTTTGTATACTAGTATTTCTGCATTGGAAGGTTCTCCTTGACAAATGGGACCAAATCCCATGTTGTGTAAACTTTCATTATCCTTCACTACACAATATTTCCAAGCATGGGTTCAACCACTTCAAGAAGGACAAAATAATAAGGTTTGATATCAACACGGTGGACCAAGACTACCACGAGCAACGTAGAAAGCTAGTATACCCCAAGAGGTGCGCTTATGTGGAGAAGTATGTCTCCCATGAGGTGCATATGATAAAACCTGTGATGTTGCCAATTGCTGGAAGGACCACAACGAGGGTATACCTATGCACATTAGGCATAACTATGAAAAAGGATCCTACATGGAGAATGATGTCTCCATCCTAGAAGACCCCACCGTGAAGAAGAAGGTTGCACCGATGAAGAGGGGGAGAGAGGATACACCAGAGAGGAAGGCACCAAGTGTGAAAACAAAGCAATTTCTTGGCATGCAGGAGTCAGGCACAAAAACGAGCACATATGCTCGAAGGAAGAAGTCCCCCATTAAGGAAAAAGAAAAGACACCTGAGGAAGAGGTGCTAGAGAAAGAAGATCCCCCTGCAAAAGAAGAGTCACCAAGGAAGGAGTCACCTGCTGAAGAAGAGGAGAAGGAAGAATCATGTATATTGGAGTCGTTAGTTAGGAAGAAGCAAAAGGTGGTAGAAAATATGGACTCAGAAGAAACAGAGAACCTAGAAGCCTATAGAGGCGAGAGGGATGATGATGAGCATGAAGAGGCTCAGGACCAACCCATGTACGATGTACATGACTCAGATGAAGGAAATGAAGAAAAGGATGGGGAAAATAATGCACTCAAGGAAAGGGGGAGAGTGAGGAGGTGAACACTAAAGATCAAAGGACCCCAAGCCTCACCAAGGAGAAAATAGAGGAGGCTGCGGAAAGGGAAGTAGTGGGCATAATAAAGGATTTGGTGGAATAGGAGGTGGAGTGCAATGCTGACAAAATAATCAAAGAGATAGAGAAGGAGAGTGTAGGAAAGGATTATTGAGCATGGATGAAGATCTCAATTTAGCAGTAAGCTTTCCAAAAGCATCACACATAGGAGGGAAGAGTGTGGTAGCAGCGCATGAGCAAGGAATGGGTTACATCAATGATCCAACTAAGGTATTGTGTGCGCGCTTCCAAATTACCATGCCTACATACCAACTCCTTACATAGTCTTCATTCAAAGAAGAAGGCGCATACCCTCATACAAGGAAGATGCTATCTTGGGATTTTGAGTCTCATGTTGATGAGCCTGAGTTTGAGGTCAGCAAAAGGGCATTGATGAAGGTACCAGATACCAAGGAAGTGAACCCCCTGATAAATACTCAACAATCATCCGATGAGAAAGTCTACAATGCACTCAACAAGGCATTGGTGGAGGTTGAGGCAAGAATCTTTGGAAGGAATGATAGTGTAAGGTTCCTGCAGGGAGAACTAGAGAAGAAGAATGAAGAGATCATTGAATAAGAGCAAGGATCTAAAGTAGGAGGAGCTGATCAGCACATAGTTAAGGAGTGAACTAAGGGAGGAAAAGGAAAAGGTTGCGAGGTCTACAAAAAGATAGAGATGATTACAGATGCCATTATCTTGAAGCATCTAGACCTGGCCCTACTGAGTAGAAATATGAGTCAACCTTGTAATGCTTGGAAGACTTAACCCTCATCCTTACCATAGAGAGGTGACCACTCGCACTAGAATCAGACAGAAGAGTCCTTGGTGTGCTAGAACAAGGAAGAGAAGTAGAAGATCAGGGAGACAATCACTCATTATTCTAAGCTCCTTACCACTGTGAATACCAGTGCTCAAATGGCTAAGGCCATATATGATAATTGCGATGATAGAGACAAAGTAACAATTATACTAGTTACTACACATGAGGCAGATCTAAAATAATTCCAAGAAAATAACAAGGAAAACAGGGTAGAGTAGGATAAAATCCTATCCGAAGTTGAGAATAAGATGGAAGCAATTGAAACCTTGTGAGGTTTGGTTAAAAATAGGCTTAAGGAATTCTACCCCTAGGTCACTCACACAATGGATGCACTGGATGACCTTAGCAAGAAGCTGGAAGGGATTATAGATATGTTAAACACTAAGGGTGATGAATTGGGATTTTAGGAGGTGAGCACTCTAGTGGGTGCCTTACTCCACCAGGCACAGGGTGAAGTGGAAACCTAGGAGAAGATTGAGGAAACAATGAGGAAGGAGTTCCCACTCCTCTTGTAACAATTATATATTTTATATTATTCCATTCTTAATTCCTCCATTCTTCCATTCTTTCATTCTTCATTCAAATTATATGAATCCCACCATTCTTTATTCTTTGGGGAAGCAAGATGTTTCTAAGAAAAAGAACAAGCTTAGTGTGGGGTGATGTTGGGCCCCCAAATAATTGGCAAAGTACAAGAGGGCACGTGATTGCATGGGTCTAGTAAGAAGAAGGACGTGTGGAGAGAAGTGCACACATAGAAAGGGTTTAAGATTTTTTTTTAGGAGAAACCAAGGCACATGCGTAAGACATTACGTAGAATCTACGGACTTAGCCATATTCGGTGTTCTGGAGGCACTTGAGCAAAAACATGACTCCAACTAGGCATGTCGAATGGATAAGGTTCCAACCTGGAGACTTGATGGAAAAGAAAAGGATATTGCACATAGGGAATATTCCTAGGGATACATCATTACAGAAAGTGGAGAGTGTTGTTAATTTTTTCCCTCTTGGATAAAAATTGGTAAACGCCCAGAGGGCCACACTTCCCGTGAACACTAGCAGAAAAGATAAAAAAATGAATAAACTGATCCTAAGTGCCATTAGAGACATTTACTTAGCCTCATGGTTTAAGAGAATAGTGAAAATTCAGAGATTTCAAGGCTAAGTGTGAAAATGCCCAAGGATATGATTTTTGAGCTCAACTAGCTCATCGAGCAACTCACCGAGCTACTCGATAAGCTAATGGATAAATTATAGGAGCTCAGTTCAAGCCCAAGGCTTATATATGTCGTCTGAGTTTTTTCATGGCTTGGAAAGCCGTGCACATGGTTGAGCATCAAAAAGGTTGGAGACTCGGTTTAAATATAGAAGATAGAACTCGACGCATGTCAAGGGTAAAAATGACTAAGTTTCTCTGGAAGGGCCATTTGGCTTTGTGATAATGTCAAGTTGAGATTGAGTTTTCAAATTCATAGCTCATCGAATCCATAAAGTAAATGGTCATTGATTTCTTCAAGGTGTGCCACCCAGGAGTACAAAGCTCTTATAAAGAGTCATGGAGACATATGCATGACCGAGTGCAGCATTCGACCCACCCCATTGAATTATAAAGAATGAGCTTGGCCTAGAATAGGAGACATGGACTCTAATTTCTTATTAGGTGGTTATGTGAGTTTGGAATTGCAATAACATTGAGCTAAGTCACTGGAGGCCGATTAGTGTTTAAGAGCTCGATGTCGGGAGAAGAGTTTTGAAGGGAGCCAAGTTGGGGTGTTTTGGGGGGCCTTGGACTTTAAGAGGCCAATTGAAAAAGAACTCAGTGGTGGAGTCAATGTTGGGACATGAGGGATGATGTTACCAAGTATGCAAAGACCATGGAATGTTGGACCATGTAGGTAGATGAGCTAAGGTAGAAATCTGGGTGGGAAAAATTTTGGGTCTCCTACATGTTGAATTGGTTGAACAGTGTTGAAATTCCACATTAAGTCTTCACTGTGGGAAATTTATAGGAGCATGGCCAAGTGGAAATCATGAGACGAAGAGCTAGGAGAGAAATCCCCCAAAATAAATGTGCCATCAATAAACCGAGTTGGATGTCGAAATATCTAATTAGTGCACGAGTAAGTAATATTTAACAAGCTTTGTGAGTCATGAGGAGTCTGAGTCCTTCGCAGGGTAAATGGTGGCAAGTCACCTCATGTTTTATCTATGGGAATCAGTTCACCGGTGATGATTGTATTTTTATTCACCGAGTTACTCAGCCATTGACAACTTGGCGAATGGTTAGAGCTCGATGAAGAGTGGGAGCATAGTTACGGTAGGGTAGAGCTCATTTTGGTAGCTTGTCAAGGTAAGGATCCTAGTCAAGTTTTTGTTGAAGATCAATCATCATAGGTATGGCCCAGTCATTAAAACATAAAACATAAATTGAATGAACTAATTTCCATACAGAGTGACATCACCTACACTAGCTCGGATTAGATAGAACTTGTATAGAGAATGCGACAAGCTGTGAAACCAGGTAGCTCAACTTAGAAAGAGTTGAGTTGTTAGTCGAGTCACTCGGAAATAAGCATTGGAGGTGAACTAACTCGGTGGCACGAGGTGAGTTGAATCTTGTCATAGAAAAGGAAGGACCCACGGAGAGTTATAACCCAAATCGATCCAGCACGGTGATGTTACGTACAAGGTTAAGGATGCATAGGAAATATTAGGGTTCAATCGCATGGATCAGTGCTAGGGTCTCGAATGCACCAGATGGTTGAGCTTGGTCGAGATAAACAAGTGAAGTGAGATACATTCTGGTTATATTGGTGGATACACCTCAGTTATTCGAGTTGATGCCGAGTTTTAGCAAGATGGAGCTCGGTTTGGATTTTAGTTTCAAGCTCAGTGGAGAGCTCGTTTTGCAAGTTCAACGTTGGGGGCTCAGTTGATATGAAGAAAGTAGATGAGCTTAGATTAATCAAGTTATTCATATGGTGAGGAATGTTTCGAAGGATCTCGGTGCCATGTAATGAGCTACAAGGGGAAGCCAACCAACTTGGCGAAAGGATGAGGTAAGCTGACTCATACAAGGGATGAGCTCGGTTACACGTAATAGTGGAGGAGCTCATCCGAGGTGATCTTGTTTAGGAAACCAAGCATTTTGGTCAATGCGATGATGTGGAGCTTGGACTAAACTCAGTGAGCCAACCACCGAGTGTGGCACTGTTTTGGCCTTTTCCTCATAATTTTACCCTTCAGCACAAATTGGTCAATGGGGGGTCCCACCATTATTTGTTAATTAAATTAATATTTTTTTTTTTAATATTTAATAATAATATTTATTATTATTATTTAAATATTTTAATTTAAATATAAGGTCTTATTAATTACATTGGAAGATTCTAAAGAGAACTAGGTCAACTATTTAGGAAAGGTATTCCTCTTGGCACATGATGGAAGATTCTAAAGTGGTTCAAGCAACTATAATAAACTAACCATCATGTAATGGAAACCTTCAATTTAGGAAAGGAATTTATGACCTTTCCTCTTCTCTCTCACATATTCTTCTATAAAAGTAAGTTGGAAGCTCATTCCAAGGGGTTCCAATAGGTTAGATAGGTTGGAAAGTTAGAGTAATATTTTATTTTTTATGATTTTTTTATGCAAGAAAACAGAGTTGTCCTTGTATGTTGAGGGAACTGTCAAGCCTCCTTTTCAAGACTGTAATGGCAACTTTAAAATCATTACCTCAGTTTTGCAATGTACCATTTTTATGACATATTTTTTATGCATGGTTTGTGAAGACTGTTATTGAAGTAATGTAAAAGTGATGTGTTTTGTGACTAATCTCGGTTCTTTCATCCTTCTATATTTCTTTGTGATTTCTCATGCTTCTACACTATGCAAGTTCATGTTTCTATTGCAGGTTCTTGGATTTTTGTGCTTATCAAGTGGTGGAGTGTTGCATGCAGTTGAGTTGTGGTGTTTGTTCACCCCTCTCAATTTCATCCTTCTTCACTGGAATACTGATTACTTTTTTTTCTAATCGAGTTTAACAAAGGGAATGTTTGTTTCCTAGTCTGTGGTATTATATAACCTCTCTAAGTTGCAGTAGGTAAATTTTATTTGTGGTGCACACACCCTCTTCAAATTAACCCTTCTTAATTCTGGAAACACCCTTTATTTGGTGCATCACCATCCCTAGTATAGTTTCATTTCTACAAATCTATTTCCCTAAAACCCATGAAAATGTTAGCATACGACTAGATAACCATTTTATTACATTAGGAGTAGTACAACACTTAGTTTATGAAGAGGAATCCAACCTTCTCTATAGGTTCACCTCGAGCCCAAGTCCCACATCTTGATAGGTGATCCCATGTGTCCCAATCACACCAAACATCTTGTTCACATTCTAGCCATTTGGAGGGTGCAGTGATTTGGTGAAAACTGTTTTTGGCATGCTCGGTGGGACAAAGAGTTGGTACTTCTCTTCTCACTTACACAAGTCAAAGTACCTGGTGACTCTATATCTCTGGATTCCAAATATCAGTGCATTACTTATGCGAAAAATTCAGATAAGAGCTTCTTCAAAGCAATAAAATCATCATAATATCAAAATTTCCTTGTCTCCTTCAAGGAGAAGGAGAAGATGCATCTCAATATCACTCATTGTAGCATTACTTCGTTTCATTAAGTTGTTGTTCTCTTAGTGAAATTTGAGCCTTACGAGGCATACCCAAGCACAACTGGTGACTCCATTTGTCAAAGTGACCCACTCTCTGTGTTGCAAACTTTCAGTTCCACCCATTTCCATCTAGTTTTATTCAACATCTTTCCATTCATGAAGTTTTTCCATCATGGATTCATTTCAACAGTGGGATTCCCACTTACATCAGAGGCTGTTCTTTCCATCTTTAGGCTATTACAATCCAACTCCAAACCAATTTCATGATGAATATCATTTTGAGCATGCATTTCCACATGAGCAAGATCCACATCATTTTGGTCACCCACCATACCAGGGGGATACTGAAGAACAATGGAATGCAGATTCTGAAATCTGTCCTACACTTGAAGAAGACCACTTGCAGAAGAAGGTTTGAGAGTTGGAGTATAACATGGTGTAAATAAGGACCAATGAAATCATAAAGGAAACCCATATTGGCTTCAACATTCCATACCCATGGAATAGCCCTATACCATTTGAGCTTAATCCTCAACAAAAGCTTCAATTCATAATCAATACAATGACTCAAGTTGGAGAATGGATCAAGAAGAGGGACGTTCATGAATATAATGTTAATCAATCCAATCAATGGGAGGTTCCTGCATTACCACCTTACAACCCTCTTTTTGTGTCTCCATCCATGTAGTTTCAACTTTAAGAACATGATCCTAACCTTCTATTTGCTACCCTTGTGGTGGAATTCACTACTTCATCTTCTATTCCTCCATTCCATCATGAATCTTCCATGCCTCATTCTTCTAAAGTTTGTTATTTTCTATAAATTCCATCAAGACAAGAGGCTGAATCTCTTCAACTTCCTCAAATGGTGAGTAAATTAGTTGAATCCCAATTCATCCCTCGTCTTGCAATCCCAAATCCATTTTGGGAGGAGAATATTCAAGAAATGAGCGGAAGGGAGGAGTATATGGTTTAGGAGACTAGCAAAGGAGAGCATGCAAAGAATATGAAGGAATGGGATAAAAAACTTAACATCAAGAAAACTTCATTCCTGACTAAACCTTCTACAAAAGTTGAGGATCAAGAACAAGAAGAACAAACTAGTTTTGTACCAGAAACAAATCTAGATATGAATGAGGAAGACCAGAAATCTAGCTATTCAGAATGTAGTATTCATATGGCTCCATCTCTTCAGAGGAGGTTGAATCACCACAAGTGAAAAAACCAGTTGTAAAAAACAAGAGCCAACTCTGAATCCGCCAGGGGATGAGCATGTGCAAGTTGAAAGACTCTCAACTATACTAGTTGATTCTAATGAGTGTAATGATCCTAATTGCCATGCATGTCAAGAACTTTCAACACTTCTAGAAGGTGGTAACATCTTTCCAAAGTCATCATTAGATTTTACAATCAGCCAAAAAAAGTTTCATTAGACCAAGACAGATTCAGATATCGAGAATGCTGATGAGACCATATAGAGGATTCCAAATCCTTCCCTTTCTTCATTCTTACAAAAATATGATCTCCTCGATGAATTTGATCTTTCCAATTTCATTTTTGAGGGTGAAGAAATCAGGGTGAACAAAATTCTAATCTAAAGAGTACCATGGTGGAAGAAGTTAACTCTTTGCCACAACCAAAGAATGAAAAACAAGCTATTTGTCAGATATGGAGGAATTGAATCTTCCATGCAGCTCGATGAATGAAATCAAAGAGGTGCACACGGGAAAGACTAAGTCAGATTCAGAATTTGACAGAGATAATTTCATTGAGAATTTCTTGCACTCAATTGGGGAATCTAACGTATTTGATGAACCAATGATGAAAGGTTTTATGTTGAATGAGGAGATTGATAGTGAAGGTCAATCAAAGGAGGAGGAATTTTTGGATGAGAAACACATTTTAAACATTTGTAGTGGTTCAACATTTTAAACTACAAAAAATCCAAAGGAGTTACATGTCGTAGAGGAACTCCTTGTTTCAAAGGAGGAAAATGGGTACAAAGAGGACATCACCTCAACACCATTTATCCAGGAATGTCTACAGGAATTCATTATCAAAGTGGAAGTTCAGAGCAATAGGAATATTCAACAAGTTAAACCATGTACCATAAGGTATTTGGCTTCATTAAAGCTAGAGGAGGTGCCAAAACCAGTCACATTAATTTTAGAATGTGAGGGTGAGTTTCAAAATTCTGAGGATCAATTGCAATGCCTCAACAAGACAAATGTAGAGAAACTAAAAGAGGAATTACTTATTTTTCTAGTTGATACCTCAGTGGACCAAGTGGAGAATTGGGATCATTTCAGTTTTTCACTCTCATTTTCAGCCATGTCCATTATCACATCATCTTCATGGCTGCCCATTATAAGGACATGAATATATTTTGCACAACCAATTACAGGTTTTGTTTAGCTTTCTTGTGCCACTAGATAGCATAGAGTTGGAATAGGTTTTCTTTTAGTAGAATAAGTGCATTGCACACCCTACATGTTTTAATTGAGGCATGTATGGTTTTCATTGTTTCAATGTGTTTTGTTTTCCGTTGTCGCTCTATTGTTGTTCTGCATGTTGTATCATCATTGGAATATTTTACAAGAGAAGTAAGGATCAAGGTTTCCATAAGAGTTTCATACATCTGATTCAGTCAAAATTTTGCAGTGTTTATGATGCAAAACATTCATCAGATTCAGTATACTTCATGCTTAGCATTCCAGGGAGGTCCAAGATCATATTTTCTCAAGGGGATTCTGAGATGTATCACAGAAGATAAAATTAATTTCAGGATTCCAACATTGAATCCATGCCTAATGGAAAAATTAAGGCTACTGGAATCATGCTTAGTAGGAAAACATCCCTGAGAGGTCGCAAAAAAATGTTGTCAATTTTTTCCCTCTTGGATAAAAATTAGACAACACCCAGAGAGAAACACTTCCTGTGAACAATAGAAAAAAATGATCAGAAATGAATAAAATTATCCTAAGGGGCCTTAGTGACATTTAATTACCCTCATGGTTTAAGAGAATAGTGGAAATTCAAAGATTTCAAGGTTAAGTGTGAAAATGCCCAGGATATGAGTTTTGAGCTCAACTAGCTCGTTAAGCAACTCGCCAAGCTGCTCGAAGAAATAATGGATAAATTGTAGGATCTCGATTCAATCCCAAGGCTTATATATGTTGGCCAAGTTTTTTCATGGCTCAGCAAGCCGTGCACATGGTTGAGCATCAAAAAGGTTGGAGACTCAGTTTGAATATAGAAGATGGAACTCGACACATGTCAAGGGTAAAAATAAATGAGTTGCTCTGTAAGGGCCATTTGGATTTGTGATAATGTCAAGTAGAGATTGATTTTTCAAATTCGTAGCTCTTCGAATCCATAAAGGAAATGGTCATCAAGTTCTTCATGGTGTGCCACCTAGGAGTACAAAGCTCGTATAAAGAGTCGTGGAGACATATACATGACCGAGTGCAGCATTCAACTTGCCCCATTGAAATTCTAGATAATGAGCTTGGCCTAGAATAGGAGACATGGACTCTAATTTTTTATCAAGTGGTTATGTGAGTTTAACATCGCAATAACGTTGAGACAAGTCACAGGAGGATGATTAGTGTTTAAGAGCTCGATGTCGGCAGAAGAGTTTCAAAGGGAGCTGAGTTGGGGAGTTTTGGGGGGCCTCAGACTTTAGGATGGCATTTTCCAAAGAAATCAGTAGTGGAGTCAATGTCAAGACCTGAGGGCTGATGTTACCAAGTATGAAAGGATCATGGAATCTTAGATCATGTAGGTGGATGAGCTGAGGTAGAAATCTAGGTGGGGAAAATTTTGGGTCTCCTACCATTGAATTGGCTAAACAGTGTCAAAATTCTGCATTAAGTCTTCACCATGTGAAATTTTTAGGAGCATGATCAAGTGGAAATCATGATATGGTGAGCCAGGAGAGAAATCCTACCAAATAAAAGTACCATCAATAAACCAAGTTGGATGTTGAAATATCTGATTAGTGCGTGAAGGTAAGTAATATTTAACGATATTAGTGAGTCGTGAGGAGTCTGAGTTATTTGTTGAGTATATGGTGGTGAGTCACCTCACGTTTCATTTATGGGAATCAGTTCACGTGTGATGATTTTAGTTTATTACACCGAGTTACTCAGCCATTGATGACCCAAGAAATGATTAGAGCTTGATGAAGAGTGGGATCATAGTCATGGTGGGGTAGAGCTCATTTTGGTAGCTTGTCAAGGTAAGGATCCCAGTCAGGTTTTGGTTGAATATTAATCATCGTTGGGATAGCCAAATCATTAAAATTTCAAACATAAATTTAATGAACTAATCACCATGTAGAACAACATCACCTACACTAGCTCAAATGAGCTAGAACTTGTATAGTGAATGTGGGAAGCTGTGAAACCAGGTAGCTCAACTTGAGATGATTCAATTTGTTGGTCGAGTCACATGGAAATAAGCATTGGAGGTGATCCAAATCAGTGGCACAAGGTGATCTGAAGCTTTTCATAGAAAAGGAAATACCTGTGGCGATTTATAAACCAAATCGAGCCAACACGGTGATGTTACGTAGGAGGTTAAGAATGCATAGGTAGCATTAGGGTTTAATCACATAGATCAACACTAGGGTCACAAATACACCAGATGGTTAAGCTAGGTCATGCTAAACAAGTGAAGTGAGGTACATTTGGGTTGCATTGGTGGATGTAACTTAGTTATCTGAGTTGATGCCGAGTTTTGGCAAGATGGAGCTCGGTTTGGAGTTCAATTTTGAGCTCGGTGGAGAGCTTGTTTTGTGAGTTTGACATTAGGGGATCCGTTGATATGAAAAAAGAGGATGAGCTCATATTAACTAAGTTATTCATATGGTGAGGAATGTTTCGAAGGATCTCGATGTCATTCAGTGAGCTTCACAGAGAAGCCAACCAACTCGGAGAAAGGAAGAGGTAAGCTAACTCAAACAAGGAATGAGCTCGGTTGCACGTAACAGTGGAGGAGATCATACTGAGGTGAGCTCATTTTGGAAACTAAGAAGCTCGGTCAATGCGATGAAACATGGATCTCGAACCCAACTTGGTGAGCTAACCACCAAGTTAGGCACTGTTTTGGCCTTTTCCTCATAATTTTACCCTTCAGCACAAATTGGTCAATGGGGGGTCCCACCATTATTTGTTAATTAAATTATTATTTTTTATTTTTAATATTTTAATAATAATATTTATTATTATTATTTAAATATTATTTTAATTAATTAAGGAGAACTAGGTTAACTGGGTATTAATGACACATGATGGAAGATTCTAAAGTGGTTCAACCAACTGTAATAAATGAACCATCATGTACCTTCAATTTAGGAAAGGATTTTATGACCTTTCCTCTTCTCTCTCACATATTCTTCTATAAATGTAAGTTGGAAGCTCATTCCAAGGGGTTCCAATAGGTCAGATAGGTTGGAAAGTTAGACATCTTAGGCAAGTTTGTATTTTCATGAGTCCTCTCTCTTCTGCAAGTTGTCCTTGTATGTTGAGGGAACTGTCAAGCCTCATTTTCAAGAATGTAATGGCAACCATTGCCTCTTTTAAATGTATGATGCATTTTGCACGTTATTGAAGTAATAAAACTGTGTGTTTTGTGACTAATCTGCAGGTCCTTTCATCTTTTAATCTCTTGTGCCTTTCTCATGCTTCACATGTACATTGTGCAAGTTCACATTTCTATTGCAGGTTCTTGTATTTTTTTGTTTATCAAGTGGTGGATTGTTGCATGTAGTTGAGTTGTGGTGTTTTTTCACCCTTCTCAATTTCATCCTTCTTCACTGGAATACTGATAACTTGTTTGTCTGATCGAGTTTAACAAAGGGAACACTTACTTCCTAATCTGTGGTATTATATACCCTCTCTAAGTTGCAGTAGGTGAATTTTATTTGTTGTGCACACACCCTCTTCAGTCTAGAAACACCCTTTATTTGTTGCATCACCATCCCTAGTATAGTTTCATTTCTACAAATCTCTTTCCCTAAAACCCATGAAAATGTTAGCATAGGACTAGATAACCATTTTATTACACTAGGAGTAGTACAACACTTAGTTTAGGAAGAGGAAGCTGACCTTCTCCAAAGGTTCACCTTGATCCAAATTCCCATAGCTTGAGAGGTGATCCCATGTGTCCTAATCACATGAAATTTCTTGTTCACATTCTGGCCATTCGGAGGGTGCACTGATTTGGCGATAATAGGGAGCTGGGAACAGGATAAACATTCAACATTGGAGGACCACATGGACATTTGGCATGTGATATACTCCTAAAGGAAGGCATGGTGGTGGGTATTGGACCTGTAAGAAGAGATGCTCAGGTATAAGAAAAGATAAGAAGACATATAGGATGGGGAAGGAAAGCTCTGTAGTAATTATTAGGAGGCCCTATGGTTGGGATTTGCATTAGGGATTTGTAAGAAGGTCATCATGTTTGAGGGATGGGTCTGTGAAATTTATGTAATCAGGGGGGCATGGCTAGGAATCCTGATATATGAGTTAGATCTTTTTTTTAACATACTTGATCAATATATATATATATATATATATATATATTCTAGATATCTTTTACATGGGTGCAAACCCTAGTTTCATTTCTTTATACTATCATTCATATCTATTCTTCATGGTCCATGTGTTTTTTCTCTTACTTTTATGCATGGATATAAGGATATGGTAGCTCATGTTATGATTTTACATGAATATCTACTTTTCTACAAATAATCCTTTAATAATGGCAAGATATTCTCATAATGATTGCATAAAGGAGGGGCTCGGTGCCCTTAGAAAGTTGTACTAAAGGTACATGAAAAATGACTACACTAACACCTGACAAACTTAAATTTATGACTACTAAATTTTTGTCTACTGAAACTATTACTAATAATATTCCCATGTCCTCGTCACATGCCATGACCTAATATGTACCTACATCCTCTACGCCTCCAAAAAATATACCTAAAGCCACATCTAAAAACAACCCAAAACTCCCTTTACCTCAGGAAAATATAACTCTTTTGCATCTTCATCAGCTACACAAAATTTATGCAAAACCACAAAAGGGCCTAATAAACAAGGTGTTTCTCAGGTCTTCAAAATCCCTCAGTATGTTTTCCAAATCAAAACCCTTTACGTGGACCTCACTCCCTTATACCTGTTAATCACCCTATTATTTCAAGGTCAACATCTATCTACCAAGCTCCTACATTGAGTATGTATCCTACAACCTTCACTCCACGAAAAGAATCTATTTTAGGTCCTCGCCCCTCACCCCTTGCACATACCAACTACCCTCAGCAATGGCCATCAATATAAGGTCCTAGTCCTTGATCCATTATGGCACCTAGAAATCCTCTGTAACCAACAACTAAACAATCTGCAACTAAAATCTTACTTCCTCCTGAGGATAATATGGATAGAACCTCGTCACCATCCACGTCTACACATAAGGGGCATTACACCACCATCTTAAATGACCTCCTCAAGTGGTCACTTATTACATTACCACCTCTCAAGTTATCTAATCATTGAGGATGGAAACCCACCTGGTATGAATTCAATGTTTTCTTTGATTAGCATAGAAAACTGTAGGACCTTTCACTTAAAATTTTAGGAAATTGAAATTCCTTCCTTCTCAATCAAATACAACGCCAACATCAACATCATCTTCATCAAAACCTAAAGAATCAATGCCTAAAAATCCTTCTCATTAAATTGATTTCGTGCACATCACTACTCATTCACAAAAGTATGAAAAATATTCATTTGGGCCTAAGAAGGGTAAAAAATTCATAGTTATACCTCCACTTCCTGAATTATTTGCTTCATCTAATAGACCTAAGGTATCAATCTTCATAGCCCCTGAAGCATCTAATCAAATAATTTCACCCAAAGCTAAAATTTTGATACAAGTGGAAGCCCCCCCTTTCACTACAATACAAAAGGTTATTATCAAGAAATTACATCAATCCCCAATCAGGATGTCACTTTATGAACTAGTGCAAACATCGCCTTCTAAAAAACAAGCTATGATAGAAGCCCTTCAATCCATAACCATGTCGGCTAATGATCCAAATTCTTTCACAAACTTTGTAGGTTCCCTTAAAGCATCCGCCGCTATATCATTTGAACCATCTGAAATTCCCTCTCTTAGACCAGAGGACCATGATCTACCACTCTTCATCACCACTTAGATAAATGACATCTACATCAAGAGGGTCATGATTGATATCAGTGCCACCATTAAAATTATTTCCTCCCTCTCTTTTGACCAACTTAAACTACCCAACACCATTATCACTCAAACTCTAGTTTTACTGCGAGCTTTTAATGACATCATTATACCTACAATAGGCATTGTTATTTTACCACTTAAAGTTGGTGACAAGACCCTACCGGAGCTCTTTTATATTATACAAATATAATTTCAATATAACATGTTGTTAGGATTCCCTTGGATATGCACCATGCATTTTGTTCCTTCCACTCTCCATCGTTGTCTCAAATATGAACACGAGGGTCAGACTTTCACAATCCCCATTGATCCAAATCCATTCACTAACATAACATCAAAATGACATCCTTGTACCTAAATCCACATTTGGATCATCTGGTGAAGCATCTACTAGTACATTTATCCCCTCTTCCAAATTATCATATGATTCCTCTTTTGTCAAATCAATAAAACGTCATACGCTTAGGGAATACCATATTATCATGCTTAACTCTATCCCTTCACCAAAAACATATGGTTTCCCTTATAAGAAACCCATGTATGAGCCAAACATAGGAGATCTTATTTATTACGGTCCCAATTATCTCAAAACAAATCTCGTTTATGGGGGACTCGATAATCCTTCACCCCATGTCATCAATTTGCACCACACCATGCCATTCACATTAGACTTTAGATCCCTTGACAATTAAAAATTCACTCATATGTATCTTCACCATTGTACATGGAGATTTTTTGGCCTTGGCCATTATGAGGAAGGAACCCATGACTTGACCATCCAACTTTCTCTTAAATCCTACGAGGAATATTGTTTAGGTTATAAAAAGTCCAGATTCGAAATATTTGAAGCCACTAAGTTCAAACTCGCTACATCCATGTCTATTCCAGAACCAAAATCATCATCACCAAAAAACCCTGAAGATCTTATGGACCTAGAAGACACTTGTTGGTTTGAAAATTTGTCCCTTGGGCAGATCTATGGATAATCGAGCCAACAGTGTGCAAGGCATAGCCCCTCTTTGAGTCAGCAAAGTGAAACTGGTTTATTGCTATTCTACCAGCAGGAATTTGTGTAATTCTCACAATATTCTGCCTTCGGGGGTTTGGGATCTCATCCCAGTAGGGGTGTTTCCAACTTCGAAAAGAAAGGAATGAAAGAGAGGATGAAGAAAGATCAGGTCCGAAGGGAGAAAAGAAAAGAATTCCAAAGCAGAAAGGTCAGAGGGTTTATGTTTTGGGATTGGTAGTAAACAGAGCCAAACCTACTTGCATAAACAAATAAAGCAATACTGATGAATAAATGACAAAAAAGTAGAGATAGATTCAACAAAATAAATGCATAGATCTGACATAAGAAAGATCAGATGCCCATAACACACATATTCAACACAAAGTCTTAATATTTGCATTAATATCTTCTTATGTTACAAAAAGTACAAAACCTTTTCTTCTCACTTCTATTTTTTATCTAAAAGATATCCACCACTGAATACAACAATTATTCGAGTATTTATAGAAGAAGGAGAAGAAGGAAAGCAAAAAGGAACCAACCACCTAATTACAAAAATATCTTACAATAGATTACAAAGTCATATATTGACTTTTGACAACTTGGTGGATGACATCATCCCATGGTGCAACATGGATGATGTCATCGTTTGTGTCAACACACTTTAGATATTTAAAAGGAGAAATTTGGGAAGAAGGAAACTATTTGTCGTCGTCCCGTGGCTGAAAGGGGGTATCCTATTTTTGCTACTCGGGTGACGAGATGTGGAACTGGGTATGGTACTCCATGAACTTGCTGATCATGGGCTCTAGTTGATCCTGGGAAGGATCCTTGTGTCACTCGCCGATAGCTTTGCAAGTCTCCCGCTCGTCTGTGAGATTTTCTGGGAGTTTGGAATAATCATTTTCCACCTCTATCAGGTACCCAATGAAGTCGCGACACGCTAGCAGGTTATTGATGGATTCAGCGTCGAACGTGACCTCTGGTCCCAGCCCCTGTGAAACAATCTCCTTGAAGATCTGAATAGTTTCTTCAACCTTTCTTAAGGCGAAAGAAGAAGTGAGTAAGCCTGGAGACATTCTTAGGACAATATTTTCCATTTGATGCATTACATCCAGGGCTTCCTCTTTTACTTTTTCGATCTTCTCCAGGACGAACTCTAGCTGATCAACCCGATAATCCAGAGTAGAAAGGATTTTGTTGAGGGCTCTGGGGTGACCAAAGACGTCGAACTTGACCAGATCTTCGACTGAATAGTCGAACATTTTCTGAAAGGTCTCGTGCTGCATCCTGGCATGATCCAGCTCTTCGGAGATAGGTCCTACTATCGCCTGGAGTTCTCTGTTCGTCTGATTGATATTTTGATATAACCCAGTGAACTTAGAGATTACTCCTTCACTGTCCTTGAGGATATGGCTCCTCCAGGTGGAAACTGCCATGCCCTGCTCACCGATTTTAGCATACTCATTAATCTTATCCTGGCTCAGAGGCTCAGGGGTTTCGGAGGCAGTTGTAGGAGGCGCACTGCCCATTTTCTGCAAGGCGTGGAGAAGATATTTATTTTACTCCTTTAGCATCCTTTTCTCTTCCTTTGCTTCCTGGAGCTTTTTGCAAAGGGTGTCAACTATAGATAGGGCCTCTCCTTGTAGGCTTTCTGAAGATGTCCCCATTGTGACTTGAGTCACTGTGTAATCTGTCAAATACAAATCCTTTTTGTCCTTCAAAGGATTGGGGTATGCAATCTCCATCACTCTCTCCCCTGATGCACTCTGAGAGAAGTAGATTATGGGCTTTTTCTTCTTGGCCCCTTTTGATGGGATTACGGAGAAGTCCATCGGTGCGATGGGAACTTTCCTCTTCTGTTGAATCAGGTGCTGGGAGATCTAGGCTAGAATTATGGGAGGAGGACTAGGAATAGAGAAGGGGGTAGCTACAATAGTAGAAGGGAAATACGTGGAGACACCTAGAGGCGGCATTGAGAGGGAAGCCGAGGAAGTGCTCGCGGGAGGAAGAGATACCGCACGGGAGGAAGACATAGGAATGGAAGGGAGCTCAGAGATGAGGGAAGGAATGGTGGGGGACAGCTCCGCGAGAGAAGAGAAGATGGATGATGAGGCAGGGGGAACAACAGAAGACGGGGGAGAGGACACGACCAAAGGAATGGTCGCTTGGGTCACTCGAGGAGGGAAGCAGGACAGGGAGAAGGAACAGAAGGGACCTCAATAGTTATAGTAGTGGCGACATCCTGAGTGGATGTGCCTATTGGAACGTCTTTTTCTGCTTCTTCTTCTGGGCTTTCCGGGATTACAACCCATTCTTGTGAAGCGGAAGGAGGACTTTCAGGAGTTTCCTCTTGGGCGGAGCTTGTCTCACCCTCTTTTCCTTTCCCCTTTCCCTTTGGTAGTTGTTTTTCCCGAGGAGGTGCGTTTCCTAACGGAGATGTGGTGAAATCAACTCCGAGGTAGATGAGACCGTTCATTCTGCACCAATGCTCTGTTCTTTGCAGAGTTTCTTTAACCCTTTCTTCTATCGTTTGGGGTGCTTTGGTCCTGTCAATCGTAGCAAACAGCTAGTCATCTCCACCTGTATCCAAATATACCTGATCAATTTCTTAATCAGCAGTTTGATAACCTTTTGGGACGACGGCTACGCAGCACTAGATGATTTCGGCCAAGGCCAAGCGGGAGTGGTCCTTCCTTCTGAGTTCGACCTCATGGTACAGGTCGATATAGATATCCTCGATCTGTGGAATATGAATCGGATCAAGTTTTTCCCTAGGGAGGAAATTCCTTGGGTTGAAGGTGGGCCTGGTCGGGAAGTTGTGCTTTAGATTCAGCAATTCCAACTCTGCAAGAATCTCTCGGGCTTTGTGATGTGAAACACAAGTATACCTGCCCACTGTAAGGGGGAAAGGAGTTCCACCCTTCTTCCTCTTTAAGCACTTCTCGTGGTAGGTAATGAGTTGTCTTGATAGCTCTAACAGGATTAGCTTGGGACCGACATACCTTGGATATTTGGTTGGTTTTCCCAAGAAGTTGGCTGCCCTTAGGTAGGTGAAGGTAGGGAATTGCGTGAACAAGTCTCCCCACTTTTCTGTCACTGTCACAATGCTCTTGGTCGTACGACCGTGAGTCATGTTTGGCCTCAAAAGGTAGATGATGTCATAGAAGAAGGCGTCGTTGATCTTTGTAAATTGTGGAATATTGTTTTCCAGCTTTAGCTCTGGATAGTATGCGTATATTTTAACCTGGGGCCAAACCCCACACCGCATCAAATCTGGATAGTCTCTTTCTGAGGCCGCGGCATAAACTACTTAGGAGTTCATATAGAACCTCCCCGTTGTGGTAAGTTGTTGGAGTTGCTCAGATATTGTGCAGCTTATGATCTCTGCCCACTCAAAGCGTTGATCAGGCACATTTTTGTTCATTGTTTCTAAGTACCTCAGCATCCACTTGTGAAAGTAATGGGCATTAGGAAGCCCAAATACTCTACTCAGGAACGTGATTGTATCACTGAGTTCCTCTGAAAAGTCACTGCGATGAATGACTTGTGGCCATCGGGTCACCACTTTCTTGTTCTTTAGGTATACTTCATTCATCAACTGCATACACTGATCCTCATTGTCATCCCAAGCCTTGATGCAATCTTCCTGGCTTACGGCCACAAAGTGCCGGTGGTGAGGAATGCCGAGCATTATTTCAAAGTGTCAGGCAGTGAGGTTGATTATGACCTTGCCCTTCTCATTTACGACACACCTGGTGTCTTTATTGTAGCAGTGGGCCACCACCATCATAAATTCATTATTTACTGCACTGACTGGGATCCCCCCAGAAAAATGCAACCCACTGCCCATCAGTTTGTCCATCCAGGGACTTCTTGTAACCTTTCTGGTTCTTGCCCAGAAATCCTCCATGTCAATGTGTCCGAGCTCAGAATCCCTTATATCTAGGTCGCATTCTGCTTGGGACTCGGGCATCCTGACCCTCTGATATTTGTACTTCATCTCTTCTTCCGTGAGTTTGGCTTTGCCCTTAGACTTGGTCGGTTTCTTGCTTGATGTTGACATATGTAACTCTGAACTCAGTTGCTGATCTGCAAGAAGAAGAAGTGAAACCCAACGCAAGAAAGTCATATTAGTTGTTTGATCTTCCATTAAAGCGTTGACAGAAGAAAGAATTAGTGATTTAAGGCCTCAGGGCGCAGGGTGCATGAATACTGCAGGTTACAGGGTTAAATAATATGGCGCACAGAAAAAGGTTGCTGTAAGGGATAAATCAGCACCAAAGGGCGTATGGAGCATGGAAACTACAGATGACATTTTGTTGTTGCAAGCAGAAGTGCGTCTGCACCATATGCATTTTATAAAGGGCGCTGATATTTTTCATGTTACACGGGTACAGGATGCGCCAAAGGGCGCAGGTTTAATGCGTGTAACATCATTTTTTCATGCGCCACAGGGGAACTTGGCGTGGCGCATGGAAGGTCTACATAACATGGTGTTGTTGTAACAATGGGTGCGCCCACGCCTTTTTAACAGTTTTGTACTTGGCGCATATAAAGTTGGTGTTACATGGATGCAGGGTGCGCCAATGGCGCGAGTTTGAATAATGCAACACATGAGTTTGGTGCGCCAAGAGGGCGCAGGAAAAGTGGTTGTAACAAGCAAGGGAAGTGCACCTTGAGGGTGAAGCTGTTCTTTATGCAACAGGCATGGTATATACGCCATTGACATGACTTTTTATCATGTTGCAGGGGTGGCAGATGCGCCAAAAGAGGAAATGACAGCGTCTTATTTTCAAGCCATGATTCTTTCTCCTGAGGGGTTACATGCATTTAAACTTCTTTTGCAGGATGTCTTTGGGTGATGAAGAAGCTTAATCAGAGAGTTTCGAGCAATCTTTTCAAGACAGAGTCCCCTTTACCAGCAGATCTGGAAAGAGGGGGAAATGCATGTGGGAGAATAGAAGAAACAACAAAGGGGGGAAGTTCATGGTTTCACAGCCTTATTCAACCCAATCCACACCAACAAGCAGCCAAAAACCAAAACACAAAACACACAAAGAAATGAGGACCTCCTACCTAGATTATATAATGGAGAAGTGTGAAACTGGGTCCACGAAGTGATTTGAAAACGACAGGGCAGGTGAGCTGACAGGTACAGAGGGAAGAGAAAATCACGTGATTCTGACTGATGAAAATGACAGTGCAGATGCGCCTATATATAGGCGAGGTGGTAATAAATGCGCCAACCACTTTTTCAAGTGGCGCGCAAAAAGTGTTGTCAACAATGGAAAGCATGCGCCCTTTGGCGCATCAAAACACCTGCCAACATGAAGTTATGTGCGCCTTTGGCGCACCGAAATTGCTTTCGACACAAGAATATATGCGCCCTTAGCGCACCAAAACTTGGCACAACAAAATTATTGCTGACATGAAGGCACATGCGCCTTGGTGCATGCAAGAAAGGCACAACATAGTGAGGCGCACCAAAATGCCTGTTGACACTTCAAACCGTGCACCAAAGGATTTAAAGGGGGCGCACCAAAACTTGATGTTGCATAGTCATTAGGTGCGCCCGACCAAAAAGACCAAAAATGGCTAAGTTCGGAAAACTAGATTTCCCGGGAAGGGATTTTTGCAACGTTCCAAACGCAAGGAGTCCCTGACGAGGGACCGGAACAAAATTTTGGTAGGGTTATCTGTAAAATTTCCCTTGCCAATTTTACAGGATAACAGCTGGCTCTTTCTGGGGACTATCTCTGAGTGAACCTCAAGGGTAGAGAATCCCAGATCTCACGTGCCTATCCATTGGGTAACAGAGTCAAAAAACAAGGGAGACCGGAAAGGGAAACACACAACCAACAAAAGCAAACACACAACAAAAAAAAACACGCAACTGAAGCAAACTGTACAAAGAAGAGAGCAAGCTCTACTTCCTGAAGATTTTCAGATGTTGCCCGCTATAGGGAAGCGGGAGCTCAGTTCCATCTAGATACGAGAGATAGAAACTATTCTCTCCGTTGAGCTGCTTGATCTTGAAAGGCCCTCTCCACAGGGAATCAAACTTTCTGTGCATGCCCTTTGGCTCTCTTCGTTTGTCCCACAAAAGGATGAGGTCTCCCACCTGGAAATTTCTTTGCTTAGCTTTTTTATCGAACAATCTTTTGACCTGATTCTGATGTTGGGTGATCTTGTCGACCACCCTTACTCTCTTTTCTTCGAGCTCTGCTAGATACATGATCCTTTTTTCAAGGGAATTTTGAAAAGTCTCATCTTTGATTGCCCATGCCAAGCGCAGAGCAGGGAGTTCAGTGGAAATGGGAAGCTCGGCATTGGTGCCATATAACACTTGAAAAGGTGACATACCGAGAGATCTCTTGGGAGTGATGCGGTCTGCCCATAAAGCATCGTATAATGATTTGTGCCACGTTCGTTGATTCTCATCTACTAGCTTTCGTATGATGGTTACTAAGTTTTTGTTACTGGATTCTTCCTGACCATTTCCCTGAGGGTAATAATCTGAGGCGTGAGCCAAAGTTATCCCGTATTCATAGCAAAAACTAATAACTTCCCATGAAGAAAATTTAGAAGCATTATCAGCAACAATCTTGTTTGGAATGCCAAACCTGACAATGATATTTTCTTTGATGAAACTGCAAACAACCTCGGAAGTGGCATGTTTGACAGGTATGGCTTCCACCCACTTGGTGAAGTAATCTGTTGCTGTTAGGACATAACTATGTCTGGCACTTGATTGGGGATTGAGTGCACCAATAAAATCAATTCCCCGTTGCTTGAATGGTTCATTGATAATGACCGGCCTGAGGGGAAAAGCAGCCAATTTGGGCTTGCCGACAAACTGCTGGCAAGGCTCACACTTTGCTACCCAGGTAGCTGTATCTTGGAAAAGTGTCGGCCAATAGTACCTGGCCCGGATAATCTTGTGTGCCATCACAGAAGAGGAGAAATGGCCCCCGCAGGCTGAATTATGAAAACTTTCGAGTAACTTCATCTGCTGTGGCTTGTCAACACATCGTAAGAAGATGCCATCTATCCCGCATTTGTATAAACTATCATCCCAGATGACATATTTGGTTGCTCTGAGCTTTACAGCGCACTTCTCCTTTGCAGTCAGGTGAGTTGGGCATCCTCCGTAGGTGAGGAAGAAAGTGATATCGGAATACCACTCATCGCTGGTTGCGACAAACAGGACCATAGGCAGTGAATCAGGTTTCCCCAACTGGCTTTGTGCTTCATTGGTGTAATCATCTTTTCCTCCGGAAACTTTTGACCCTTGGTTTTCAGCCATAAGTTGACATAGGCCCTTGCCTCTTACCAACTTAGTTGGTTTTATATCCAGGTCATACTCTTGGACTTTTGCAATCCAATTTCCTCGCAAACTTCCTAACTCCTGTTGAGTTAAAATTGACTTGACTGCCGTGTCAGGGACCAGCACCACTGTATGGGAATTTAAAATGTAATACCTGAAGTTTTTTACTGCTTTGACAACGGCGAAGGCATGTTTCTCCAACTGGGTCATTTTTAATTCGTGAGGCTTGAGGGGAGAGCTCATGAATGCAATTGGGGATTCAACATTCTCAGAATTCTTTTGCATCAAGATGGTAGATACAATATGCTCAGATGCATAGCTATACATGATAAAATCCTTGGAGAAATCGGGACACACCAGGACTGGTGCGTGAGTGACGGAAGCTTTTATTTCATCGAACGATCTCTTCCCTTCTTCACTCCATCGGAAAGTTGGTGACCCTTTCATCATGTCTAATATATGACGAGTCTTTTCAGCAAAGTCGGGAACAAAGCACCTGAGAAAGTTCACCTTTCCGAAGAAAGAATGGACACCGGTCTTGCTTGTAGGCAAAGTAAGGCCCTGAATAGCCTTAACTCTTTCGGTATCTATCTTCGTTCCTTCTTTACTAACATGTCCCAGCAACTTTTCTTCTGTGACTCCAAAAATAGACTTTTTTCGGGTTCTAGGAAATTCCATGTTCTCGGCATCTAGCCAATACTTGCTCTAAATGATCACAATGATCATTTCGTTGTTTAGAGAACACAGTTAAGTCATCCAGATAAACCACGATGACCTTCCCCATCATACCTTTGAAAGCAAGGTCCATGGCCCGCTGAAAAGTGGCGCCAGCATTGGTCAGGACAAAAGGCATCCTGCTGTAGGTAAACATGCCCCAGGGAGTAGTGAATGTTGTTTTAAATTGGTCTTCAGGTGAGACTTCAATCTGATTGTATCCTGAAAAACCATCAAGCATGGACAACATTTCTGATCCAGTTACTGCTTGTAGAACTTGATCCATTATAGGAAGTGGGTAGTTGTCCTTTAAGGAATCCTGATTCAGGTTTTGAAAATCTATGCATATGCGTATTTCACTATTTTTCTTGCGCACTGGCACAATGTTTGCCACCCAAGTGCTGTGATGGATAGGAAAAATGATTCTCGCATCCAGCATTTTCTTAATTTCATCCTGGATAGTTCCTGAGATCTTAGGGTTATAATGCCTTTGCTTCTGGCGAAAGGGTTTGACGTCCTCTTTCAATGGAATGTCATGCTGGACATCCTTTGGCTTAAAAGACTTTAGATCAGCGTAGGACCATGCCAATACATCCATGTATTTCTTCAGCAGTTTGACAAACTTCCATTTCTCTTCAGGTGTGCAACATTTTCTGATGTTCACAAACTGCGGATGTTCTACCGATCCTAAATTAACCGTGTTCGGTTTCTGGGGAGGAGCCTGTATCATCTTGCCTTTTCTTTTTTACAAAACGGTCATGCCTGTCGAACAACCGCTCCAAAGAAACTAGGCCCTTCAGAATTTTATTTCCTTTAAGCTGACATATGTCGTCATTCCCTTCGAATTCATCATTTTGACCGGTGACTGATTCACGGCCACGTAGAAGTGGATCCTTCAAAGTGAAGTTCCTTAAAATTTTCTACCTTTTCTAGAAAGGCAATGAGTTGATTGTCATCATTGAATACTTGCCAATGCTGAGAATTGTCTGGCACGCTTGGGCGGAAAACCACCTCAATGGTGTATTTTTCTGTTTTCAAACCTGGGTGAGGGAGCATGAGGGATGCTGAAACGGCCAATGAATCAGCCATGTCATTTTGAGCTCTTGGAATGGATTCTATTGAAAAAGCATCAAATTCTTCGATGTTTTCCCATACCGCATTACGGTAATGCCTGAGCCTCTCATTCTTCACTTGATATATCCTTTTAACTTGATTCACAACTAGCTCTGCATCACCTTGTACTTTCAGATTTTTTATCCCTCTTTCCTTTACGGCTTGCATGCCAAGTAATAGAGATTCATACTCAACAGTATTATTTGTGTTGAAAAACTGTAACTTGAAAGAGAGTGTAATAATCTCCCCTTCGAGAGATATTAGCACGGCTCCAGTGCCACATCCACTAGTCGCGCAACTGCCATCAAACTGCAAAGTCCAGATCTTGTTAAGATCTTCTTCTTGGACGAGAACAACCATTTTGTCAGACTCGGTAGACAAGAAATAGTTCCCCATTCCTGATGATTCGAAAATAATTTGGGCTTTGGGGTCCTCAGAATTAGTAACCAAGTACTTCTTTTGTGATTCAGGCTCCAATGTTTGCATTACACCTTTGACAGGGGATTCTAGCCTTGGACCAGTCCATATGAATCTCCCCACCAACTTCACTACAAAAGCTCCTTCCCAGCAAAATTCCGTAGGCTGTTGGAATGTCGGCAACGAGGACAGTCATCTTTACTCTTTTCTCTGGGAATGTCGCAAACACAAACTGTGCGTCTTTGATTTGACCAATCAATAGAACCTGCTTGGTTTCCAAGGAATAACATCTGCCAAAAGGCTTGGTAAGGGTAAGGCCCAAAGCATTGGGTGACTTTGTCCGGCATGACGTTATCGGAAGCTCCAGAATTAATTATGCAGTTACTTAACTTGTGGCCATTGATTAGGAGGGAGAGATAGAAAGGTTCTATCTTGCCTGATGCAGAAGTTGAAGCAATATTTATGAGGGATGCAGGAGGAGTGGAAAGGATTTCCTTTTAGGGAGATCTAGGGAGATATGACAGCTTGAATTTGAATATACTTGGTCAACCTTACAAGTTGTTTAGGGTTTGATTGAAGATACTCAGCTTTAGATATTTGGATCTTGGTCTTTTTAGCATGATCTATGATGTCAAATGCGGCCAAGGGTTGAGCTGGTGAAGGAATGAGTCCCTCACTTTGCCGATGGTAGGGTAGGATTACTGGTCTTCATGGAAATAGAAGAAGGCTGATTTGGAGGAGAGATGGGGGGAAAATATTTCTTTGTAAAAGACTTAACAGGGGGTTGAGTAGGAAGAGGATTACCTCTTTTAGCAATGGTTGGAGGCGTGTTTGACATGGCCTTCTCTTTCTGCACATTGGCAGCGACCTCTGCTTCTTTTCCTTGTGAGCGGGTAAAAACAGCATATGATTGTCCACTTGCATACCCTTGTGTACCCTCTTCTTCATCAGATTCTTCCTCATCAAATTCCATATACCCGATAGTAGAGTCACCAGTCGGTTCACCGAAATCTTGATCATCTTCGCCTTGAGACGAAGGTTCTTCGTAATTTTGCTCCTCTTCTTCGATTTCGACTAAAGCGTTGACCGGAGGAGCCTCAAGCGCCAACCGTGAAGCAATTACAGGCAAGTGTGGCCTTTGTGGGACATTGTTGGAAATGAAATTCCTCCATGGGATATCCCGGTATGAGGAACTGGGGGAAGCTTGGGCTAACTGCTTCTTTAATGCGAGTAAGTCATTCGCCATCTTTTGAAATGCCGGATCAGACGAAGTAGCGGGAGAAGGGCCCAAAGATTTAGGCTTGGATGATTCCCTTTTTAATTCACCAGATATTAGCAAATTATCTTCAATTCGGATGGCAGTGGCCTAGGCGAGAATTAAGGTAGCTACTTGTTCTTGTAGGAGTAAGAAACTTACTTTCGAACTCATAGCGTTCATGAAGAAACACTTCTGATTTTCTGGTGTTGGAAGCATGGCAACAGGCACACGGTTGATTAATGCATTGAACCTGGCGATAAAATCACGCATGGTCTCATTGGTCTCCTTCTTTAGGTGAGTGATCTGTGATAACAAATAAAATGCATCTTCCAAAGGCTTGTACCTGTCTTCAAAAGCATCCCGCAAGGTGGCCCAACTGGTAATAGATCTGACCGGCAAATGCTGAAACCATTTCTGCTGCGGGCCCTTGTAGAGTTTCCAAGAAAAAGGTGAACCGACACATCTTCATGGGTCACATCCAGGATACTGCATGACATGATGAATGCAGATATGTGTGAATCCGTGCTTTGGTTCCCACTCCCATCAAATTTGGGAAAATTCTTTCGGTTTCCATGTGGGAGCGCGTGAACAGGATGCGGCAAAGCCAAGGGACCCATAGCATTTCCCCATGGTACCGCCATCTGGACGGGTGGAAAAAGAACACGGGCTGGAAGTACAGTTCCGCTGAGCAGCAAGGCACTACAAAGGGATGTGGAGGCTCCTTGTGAAAACTGGTTCTTTCGTGGAGGTGAGGCACTTCTGGCTGACCGATCAGCTGAACTTAGTGATGAAAAGCACGCTGGTGTTATACTGAAGTTGTGCCTTTGAAGCAGATCAAAAGTAGGATCGAACTTCTCCACGAGCTCTCCTGGTACGAGTAAATGGTTCACCTGCTAGTGTACCTTCCCAATCTGCAATATTGTGGAGCAGATTTAAAAACTCTTTTTGGTTGTACTTGCTGATTTTCTGATTTTTCTGACAAAAATCAGCAGCATGTACTTTTCTGAATATTTAATTTTATCCTTTTCTGAAAACCGATTGCGGTTTAATGACAAAGAACAACGAGGATAAAATGATGGTGAAGCTTAGTAAGCTGATTTTCAGATCTAGAGTTGACTTTTCAAAGAGTTTGAAAATTTTGGTAAACTGTCAAAAACTCAGATCTACGGAAAAATACATATTTTTATAAAAATTCAGTGAACTAAAGATCTCCAACTAGGCCAGATCTATGGATCTCAGAAGAAAATTTTCAATTTGGGTCACTTTTGCAAAAAAATTAGATTTTGAACAAAAGTTAAAATTTGCAAACAGGTAGTGATTTTTCTGATTTTTACTGATTTCTTATCATACCACCATCATAGATCTTATAGATCCGTTCGATCCCCAGCGAAGTTGCCAAAAACTGTTGGTTTGAAAATCTGTCCCTTGGGTAGATCTATGGATAAAGAAGCCAACAGTGTGCAGGGCATAGCCCCTCTTTGAGTCAGCAAAGTGAAACTGGTTTATTGTTATTCTACCAGCAGGAATCTGTGCAAGTCTCACAATATTCTGCCTTCGAGGGGTTTGGGATCTCATCCCAGTAGGGGTGTTTCCAACTGCGAAAAGAAAGGAATGAAAGAGAGGATGAAGAAAGATCAGGTCCGAAGGGAGAAAAGAAATGAATTCCAATGCAGAAAGGTCATAGGGTTTATGTTTTGGGATTGGTACTAAACAGAGCCAAACCTACTTGCATAAACGAATAAAGCAATACTAATGAATAAATGACAAAAAAGTAGAGATAGATTCAATAGAATAAACGCATAGATCTGACATAAGAAAGATCAGATGCCCATAACACACATATTCAGCACAAAGTCTTAATATTTGCATTAATATCTTCTTCTGTTACAAAAAGTACAAAGCCTTTTCTTCTCACTTCTATTTTTCATCTAAAAGATATCCACCCCTGAATACAACAAGTATTCAAGTATATATAGAAGGAGGAGAAGAAGGAAAGACAAAGCAGGAACAAACCACCTTAATTACAAAAATATCTTACAAAAGATTACAAAGTCATGTGTTGACTTTTTACAACTTGGTGGATGACATCATCCCATGGTGCAACATGGATGATGTCATCGTTTGTGTCAACACACTTTAGATATTTACAAGGAGAAAGTTAGGAAGAAGGAAACTATTCGTCGTCATCCCGTGGCTAAAAGGGGGTATCCTATTTTTGCTACTCAGGTGACGAGATGTGGAACTGGGCGCGGTACTCCATGAACTTGCTGATCATGGGCTCTAGTTGATCCTGGGAAGGATCCTTGTGTTGCTCGCTGATAGCTTCGCAAGTCTCCCGCTTGTCTGTGAGCTTTTCTAGGAGTTTGGAATAATCATTTTCCACCTCTATCAGGTACCCAATGAAGTCGTGACATGCCAGCAGGTTATTAATAGATTCAGCATCAAACGTGACCTCTGGTCCCAGCCCCTGTGAAATGATCTCCTTGAAGATCTGAATAGTTTCTTCAACCTTTCTTAAGGCGAAAGAAGAAGTGAGCAAGCCTGGAGACATTCTTAGGAAAATCTATTCCATTTGATGCATTGCATCCAGGGCTTCCTCTTTTACTTTGTCGATCTTCTCCAGGACGAACTCCAGCTGATCAACCCGATAATCTAGAGTAGAAAGGATTTTTTTGAGGGCTCTGGGGTGACCAAAGACACTGAACTTGACCAGATCTTTGACTGAACAGTCAAACATTTTCTGAAAGGTCTCGTGCTGCATCCTGGCATGATCCAGCTCTTCGGAGATAGGTCCTGCTATCACCTGGAGTTCTCTGTTCGTCTGATTGATATTTTGATATAACCCGGTGAACTTAGAGATTACTCCTTCACTGTCCTTGAGGATCTGGCTCCTCCAGGTGGAAACTGCCATGCCCTACTCACCGATTTTGGCATATTCATTGATTTTATCCTGGCTCAGAGGCTTAGGAGTTTCGGCGGTAGTTGTAGGAGGTGCACTGCCCATTTTCTGCAAGGCGTGGAGAAGATGTTTATTTTTCTCCTTTAATAGCCTTTTCTCTTCCTTTGCTTCCTGGAGATTTTTGCAAAGGGCGTCAACTGCAGATAGGGCCTCTCCTTGCAGGCTTTCTGAAGATGTCCCCATTGTGACTTGAGTCACTATGTAATCTGTCGAAGACAGATCCTTCTTATCCTTCAAAGGATTGGGGTATGCAATCTCCATCACTCTCTCCCCTGATGCACTCTAAGAGAAGCAGGTTATGGGCTTTTTCTTCTTGGCCCCTTTTGATGGGATTATGGAGAAGTCCATCAGTGCGATGGGAACTTTCCTCTTCTGTTGACTCAGGTGCTGGGAGATCCAGTCTAGACTTATGGGAGAAGGACCAGAAATAGAGAAGGAGGCAGCTACAATAGTAGAAGGGAAATACATGAAGACACCTAGAGGCGGCATTGAGAGGGAAGCCGACGAAGTGCTCGCGGGAGGAAGAGATACTGCAGGGGAGGAAGACATAGGAATGGAAGGGAGCTTAGAGATGAGGGAAGAAATGGTGGGGGATAGCTCCGCGAGAGAAGAGAAGATGGATGATGAGGAAGGGGGAACAGCAGAAGATGGGGGAGAGGACACAACCAAAGGAATGGTCGCTTGGGTCACTCGAGGAGGGGAAGGAGGAGAGGGAGAAGGGACAGATGGGACCTCAATAGTTATAGTAGTGGTGACATCCTGAGTGGATGTGCCTATTGGAACGTCTTCCACTGCTTCTTCTTCTAAGCTTTCCGGGATTACAACCCATTCTTGTGAAGCGGAAGGAGGGCTTTCAGGAGCTTCCTCTTGGGTGGAGCTGGATCTCACCCTCTTTGCCTTTCCTCTTTGCCCTTTGCTAGTTTTTTTTCCTGAGGAGGTGCGTTGCCTAATGGAGATGTGGTGAAATCAACTCCGAGGTAGATGAGACCGTTCATTCTGCACCAATGCTCTATCCTTCGCAGAGTTTCTTTAACCCTTTCTTCTATCATTTAGGGTGCTTTGGTCCTGTCAATCATAGCAAATGGCCAGTCATCTCCACCTGTATCCAAATATACCTAATCAATTTCTTGATCAGTAATTTGATAACCTTTTGGGACGACGGCTACACCGTACAGGATGATTTCGGCCAAGGCCAAGCGGGAGTGGTCCTTCCTTCTGAGTTCGACCTCATGGTACAGGTCGATATAGATATCCTCGATCTGTGGAATATGAATCAGATCGAGCTTTTGCCCTAGGGAGGCAATTCCTTGGGTCGAAGGTGGGCCTGGCCGGGAAGTTGTGCTTTAGATTCAGCAATTCCAACTCTGCAAGCATCTCCCGGGCTTTGTGATGTGAAACACAAGTATACCTACCCACTGTAAGGGGGAAAGGAGTTCCACCCTTCTTCCTCTTTAAGCACTTCTCGTGGTAGGTAATGAGCTGTCTTGATAGCTCCAACAGGATTAGCTTGGGACCGGCATACCTTGGCAATTTGCTTGGTTTTCCCAAGAAGTTGGCTGCCCTTAGGTAGGTGAAGGTAGGGAATTATGTGAACAAGGCTCCCCACTTTTCTGTCACTGTCACAATGCTCTTGGTCGTACGACCATGAGTCATGTTTGGCCTCAAAAGGCAGATGACGTCATAGAAGAAGGCGTCGTTGATCTTTGTAAATTGTGGAATACTGTTTTCCAGCTTCAGCTCTGGATAGTATTCGTATATTTTAACCTGGGGCCAAACCCCGCACCGCATCAAAGCTGGATAGTCTCTTTCTGAGGCTGCGGCATAAACTATGTAGGAGTTCATATAGAACCTCCCCGTTGTGGTAAGTTGTTGGAGCTGCTCAGATATTGTGCTGCTTATGATCTCTGCCCACTCAAAGCGTTGATCGGGCACATTTTTGTTCATTGTTTCTAAGTACCTCAGCATCCACTTGTGAAAGTAATGGGCATCAGGAAGCCCAAATACTCTGCTCAGGAACGTGATTGTATCACTGAGTTCCTCTGAAAAGTCACTGCGATGAATGACTTGTGGCCATCGGGTCACCACCTTTTTGTTCTTTAGGTATACTTCATTCATCAACTGCATACACTGATCCTCATTGTCATCCCAAGCCTTGATGCAATCTTCCTGGCTTACGGCCACAAAGTGTCGGTGGTGAGGAATGTCGAGCATTATTTCAAAGTGTTGGGCAGTGAGGTTGATTATGACCTCGCCCTTCTCATTTACGACACACCTGGTGTCTTTATTGTAGCAGCGGGCCACCACCATCATAAATTCATTATTTACTGCACTGACTGGGATCCCCCCAGCAAAATGCAGTGCACTGCCCATCAGTTTGTCCATCCAGGGACTTCTTGTAACCTTTCTGGTTCTGGTCCAGAAATCCTCCATGTCAATGTGTTCGAGCTTAGAATCCCTTATATCTAGGTCACATTCTGCTTGGGACTCGGGCATCCTGACCCTCTGATATTTGTACTTCATCTCTTCTTCCGTGAGTTTGGCTTTGCCCTTAGACTTGGTCAGTTTCTTGCTTGATGTTGACATATGTAACTCTGAACTCAGTTGCTGATCTGCAAGAAGAAGAAGTGAAACCCAACGCAAGAAAGTCATATTAGCTATTTGATCTTCCATTAAAGCGTTGACAGAAGAAAGAGTTAGTGATTTAAGGCCTCAGGGCGCAGGGTGCATGAATACTGCAGGTTACAGGGTTAAATAATATGGCGCAGAGAAAAGGGATAAATCAGCACCAAAGGACGCATGGCGAATGGAAACTGCAGATGACATGTTTTGTTGTTGTAAGTAGAAGTGTGCTTGCGCCATATGTATATATTTTATAAAGGGCGCTGATATTTTTCATGTTACACGGGTACAGGATGTGCCAAAGGGCGTAGGTTTAATGCGTGTAACATCATTTTTTCATGCGCCATAGGGGAACTTCGCGTGACGCATGGAAGGTCTACATAACATGGTGTTGTTGTAACAATGGGTGCACCCGTGCCTTTTTAACAGTTTTGTACTTGGCGCATATAAATTTGGTGTTACATGGATGCAGGGTGCGCCAATGGCGTGAGTTTGAATAATGCAACACATGAGTTTGGTGCGCCAAGAGGGCATAGGAAAAGTGGTTGTAACAAGCAAGGGAAGTGTGCCTTGAGGGGCGCAGCTGTTCTTTATGTAACAGACATGGTATGCGCGCCATTGGCACGACTGTTTATCATGTTGCAGGGGTGGCAGATGCGCCAAAAGAGGAAATGACAGTGTCTTATTTTCAAGCCATGATTCTTTTTCCTGAGGAGTTACATGCATTTTAAACTTCTTTTGCAGGATGTCTTTGGGTGATGAAGAAGCTTAATCAGGGAGTTTCAAGCAATCTTTTTAGGACAGAGTCCCCTTTACCAACAGATCTGGAAAGAGGGGAAAATGCATGGGGAAGAATAGAGAAAAACAGCAAGGAGGGGGTTGAGTTCATGATTTCACAACTCTTATTTAAACCCAATCCACACCAACAAGCAGCCAAAAAACCAAAACACAAAACACAAAAAGAAATGAGGACCTCCTACCTGGATAATATAATGGAGAAGTGTGAAACTGGGTCCACGAAGTGATTCAAAAACGATAGGGCAGGTGCGCTGACAGGTACAGAGGAAAGAGAAAATCACGTGATTCTGACTGATGAAAATGACAGTGCAGATGCGCCTATATATAGGCGAGGTGATAATAAATGTGCCACCCACTTTTTCAAGTGGCGCATGAAAAGTTGCTGTCGACACAAGAAAGCATGCGCCCTTTGGCGCATCAAAACACCTGCCAACACAAAGTTATGTGCGCCTTTGGCGCACCGAAAGTGATTGTTGACACAAGAATATGTGCGCCCTTGGCGCACCAAAAAGTGGCACAACGAAAGTATTGTTGACATGAAGGCGCATGTTGCCTTGGCTTGGCACATGCAAGAAAGGCACAACATAGTGAGGTGCACCAAAACGGTGTTTTGACACTTCAAACTGTGCGCCAAAGGTTTGAAAGGGGGCGCATGAAAACTTCATGTTGCATAGACATTATGTGCGCCTGACCAAAAAGACCAAAAATGGCTAAGTTCGGAAAACTAGATTTCTTGGGAAGGGATTTTGCAACGTTTCGAATGCAAGGAGTCCCTGACGAGGGACCGGAACAAAATTTTGGTAGGGTTATCTGTAAAATTTCCCTTGCCAATTTTACGGGATAACAGACTTTTTGACTCATATATTTTGACTAACTTTCACAACAACTAGACAATAAAATCAACACGACACATAAATAATATTAACCAATAAAAATAATCTAAAAAATGAAATGAACAAAACAATTAAAAAAAAAACTATCTTATAATAACTTAAACAAATCATTAAAAACTTTAAAAAGAAACTATATGATTTGATATAGTTTATAGTTAAAAAAAAAAAAACTTATTTTGAAAAACTTAAACTAAATATTAAAATCTAGACAAAAAAATTAAAATGACACGTATTACTCACTTTAAAACTAAAACAAAACAAAGTTTATAAAAATCTTAAATCACATTAATGAATTTAACAAAACTTAAACCATATATAATCTAAAACCTGGAGTAATAAACAAAAACCACGGGTTAGGAAAATAAAAAACCAAAACCATGAACTAGCCTAACATCTTCGTACAAAACATAGTTTCCTATCCCGATGCTAATCCAGTCAAACAAAAACTCTGTAAAATGCATCCCCATATAGCTCTCCATATTAAAGAAGAATTAAAATGCCTCTTATCTTCCAACTTTATCATACCCATTGACTATCCACAATGGATCTTTAACATTGTCCTGATAAATAAAGCTTCAGACAAGTTATGCATTTCCACAGACTTTAGGGATCTCAACCTCTCCTATCCTAAGGATGATTTTCCTCTTCCAAACATAGATCATCTCATCAACCTAACAGTCAGCCATGAAATGCTTTCCCTCATGGATGGTTTTTCTAGTTATAACAAAATACTTATTGCCCCAGACAATCAACAAAAAAATTATTTCATCATCCCTTGGGGAAACTTTTGTTACCGTGTCATGTCATTTGGTCTCAAAAATGTAGGAGCTACGTACCAACGTAGCACAACTTACATTTTTCACGACCTCATCAACAAGATTGTCGAAGACTATTTCAATGACCTTTTAGGAAATTCCAAATCATGAAAATACCATATTGATGTCCTTGAATCAATATTCACTTGTCTCATTCAATATTATCTTCATCTTAATCCTATAAATTTTGTTTTTGGTGTCCCCACCGGAAAATTTTTAGGATTCATCATATCTATCTGAGGCATTGAAGTTGATCTGGAAAAGGTTAGAGAAATTACGTATCCTCCAAGGTAAGTTACAGTCAATTTGACGTTTCATATCACAAATTTATGACCATTTTCAACCATTTCACCATCTGCTCCGCAAGGATGTGGACTTTCATTAGGACTCTGATTGTCAGAAATCCTTTGATAAAATAAAACAGTATCTATTATCACATCATGTGCTTACTCCACCTCATGAAGGGGAACCATTTTATCTATACATATCCACTTCAAAACATTCTCTATGAGTTATTCTCACACACCGTGATGATAAATGTCATGAACATGTCATATATTATATTAGTCACACACTCCATGAGTATGAAACACGCTACACCGAAGCTGAAAATTTATGTTGTGCGTTATATTTTACCACCTCCAAACTTTTACAGTATCTCCTCAATCATAATACATGTGTCGTTACCATTTTTAAACCACTTAAAACTGTGTACTCTAAGCCTTATCATAATGATTGCATAACTCGATGGCTTATGCTCATGACTAAATTTGACCCCGAGATCATATCTAAAAAATCTATTAAAGGTCAGGTCATTACAGATCAGATCGTTTATGCACCCCTTCCAAATAACCAAATCCCACACAAATACTTCCCCTGAAAAATCCATCAACAACATTGATGAAGCTGATTTTATCCCTGTTAAAATGACTTTCTTCTTCAATTGTTCTAAATGCCAAGAAGGAGGGGTATCCAGTGTCATTATCATTCAAGATTAAATTTGAATGTACTAATAACATGTCAGAATATGAAGCCTTAATCATGGGTCTAACTACCGCCATTCTCTTAGGTGTCCACAATTTGGAAATCTATGGATATTCACAACTGGTCATCAATCGGGTTAAAGGAGAATATCAATGTAAAAATGAAATCCTCCAAAAATATAAAGTTTTTTATGACTTTCTCCTTGGTGCTCATTATACCATTCAAACTATTTTTCGATCTTCTAATATATTTACGGACACTATGGCATCTCTCATATCCCTCATCCCTTTAGAAACAGAAAAATCAAAAGATAACTCTAAAATGTCTGTAGTCGTTTAATGCTTAGACCATCCCTCACATAAAACTGAGCTTCCTCCTATTAATATCATTGACAACAATCCACTTGATTTATGGTACACTCACATATATGACTATCTCATCAAATATAAACTACCATCATATTTATCAAATGGTGCCAAGATATCATTTCTTCAACGTGTCACTCACTTTATCATTATAGGTCGAATCCTTTATAAACGTAGCTTTGATGGTATACTATTATGATGCCTTAAGTCGAATGAATCAATCAAAGTAATCAAATAAGTCCATGATGAAATTTTTGGTGGTCATGTAAGTGGAAATGATATTGCTAAATGTTTCATATGGCTAGGGTAATACTAGCCTACCATCACCAAATATTGTCGTGCATATGTAAATAAATGCGTTAAATGCCAAATCCACTTAGATCTCATCCATGTCCCTAGACAAGCATTACAACCCTCCGAGGACTTTTCACCTTTCTCTCAAAAAGGGTTATACCTCATTGGTGATATCAATCCTAAATCATCCCAAAAACAACATTACATTATCACCGTAACTGAATACTTTACTAAGTGAGTTAAAGCCATCCCCTTAACCACAACGAAATTAGGGCCTATCACTAACTTCAGATATCAATATATCATTTTCTATTTTGGTATCCCTCTTAAACGCATCACAGATAATGGAAAATCCTTTTAAAATAAAGAAGTTAAAAACCTATGTGACACGTTTAACATCAAACTTATCTTCTCATCACCATATTATCCTAAACCAAATGGATAGGACCAGGCCTCCAACAAAACACTTAATAAAATCCTTATGAAAATAGTAGACAAATCAGGCAGGAATTGGCATCTCCAAATCATGTTTTCTCTTTGGGCTTATCGAAATAGCATTCGCACACCTACATGTGTTATGCCCTATTCACTTGTCTATGGCTTAGAGAACGTACTAACTCTCAAAATCCAAATTCCAGCATTTTGTGTATCTCTCAAAGACTTCATTCCTGATGAAGAATATCACTAAGACTGTTGAGCACAACTTGAACTGTTAGATGAAAAACATCTAACAGCCCTTGAACATCATCATGTATATCAAGAATGTGTTAATAGAGGCTATAACAAACATGTCAAAGAGCATGACTTTAAAATTGGTGATCTTTTGCTTAAATAAAATCAAAATGTCACTACATTAGAATGGAGTAAACATGGAAAGTTTTCCCCCAATTGGATTGGTCCATACGTCATTACTCATAAGTGTGGGTCAAGAGCGTATCGTCTCACTTCTCTCGATGGTGAACCTAAAAAGTAACCTCTAAATTCTTCACATTTACAAACTTTCTATTGTTAAATAATTGATCATCATGATAGTAGTTACATCCAAATCCTATCACTCTATCATATCATTGTAATGATTTGAAAGTATGTGGTTATCCGTTAGCATTCTAAATACACCTTAAAGATGAGCATCACAACTTTTTTCATCACATCCTTCACTATGGAAAATTTCCTCCTTGCTGGATCCCCTTAATCATTACATCCATCTACCCTATACCATCTCAAAATAATGGCATGGGGCATATGTGTATAGGTCATATGTACATCTCTTCCCCTCCTTAAAACACTCTATTAGGGTTTTTCCCTCAGAGCAAAAATTTATGTAGAGTTAATTGGATGTTTCTTATCAAAATATCAAAAATATAGTAGAATGATCCCTTAAAGGACAACTACCACTCAAAATTATAGACTAATCCCTCAAAGGATGGATATTTGTAAAAAAAAAGACAAAAGACAAAAAAAGTTGAAAATTTAGACCATACCCTCGAAGGTTGGCTACCCATGTTAACGAGTTCCCGCATTGATCAACCTTTTAAAAGTCAAAGCATTCCAAGAAATATTCACGCATTGATAAACTTTCCCATCAAGGCATATTTCCCACATCAATCATTTTTCCATAAAAATAAAAAATGTAAAAGCTGGGGAATTCCTCTATAATCTCGTTGAAAAGAAGATCCCTTTCTCCCACATTGATTTATACATCTGAACCCCCCTTCTGTATCCTAAGAAATACACTCACTCCATATCTTATTAAAATATTGTGACTACCTATTGATGATATTATTTAATATTTGTTAAGGCTACAAGTGCAAGTGTTTTTACACTTTTTGAAACCCATCATGTATATATTGAATCCATAGTGGGGCAATCATTTCATTTTTACCTCATTTTATTTAGTCACATTTTTTAATACACCATATTTTAAGATCATATTTTAAATCCATTTGAATCAATAAAACATTCAACCACACTTAACCATATGTAATCAAATGTATTTGTAAACCATGCTTCTTAACTTCACATCACATACACCTATCTAACACTAACACATTCCAATTTAAAAACATACAACATATAACGCATGTAAATTAAAATATAATACAAGCCATAAAAACTCATCATAATTATATATATATATAGTCTGATATACATTGTGATCAATATATATCATCACCATAAAAAAAGTGGGCTTCTATGAGCCTATGTCATCATATACATTGGAATCAGCTAGTAAAATCTACATCTCTCAGTGTTGTACTAACACTGCCCTCTCCTCCTGGAGCATGTGTTCCCCCAATAACACACGTATCTCTGACACCTTTAGGAGGACTCGTCACCACAAACTCTCCTCTGGATCCTCCCTCTCCACCATCCACTCTCTCTAGCCTCAGAGGTGGCTAACCCACACTCACGACACTCATACTAGGTCTCATTGTTGTTGTAACTACCCCTTTGGCAGCCAAGTGATCTACATACAAAGTGGCATCAAGGTAGTTATTGATGATCAAATCAACATAATAATATTTCTCAGCTCACACAACATCATAATGAGCAAAAGAAATCATCCCAAATAAATGAGGTGATGTAGGGACCCCTCTCTGCCTGCTAAATAGAACCATCACTGACAGCTCCGCTCCAGATATAGAAGGCCATGTGATCCCCAATCACTTCCTCAATGAATCCCCTCCTCAATGAATCCCCTCCTCAATGAATCCCCATGGTTCTTGTACTTGTATCTATCTTCTGAGACCTATACAAGCTATACTCAGAGACCATCCCGCTCCACCACCATTGTGTCTCTCTCAACAATCAACCCATCCCTCTCTGCAAAAAGAGCATCTCACACACCAACAAGGTCATCTCACTCCCTCTAAACCACGTCTCTCTCCCCCTCCACCACATCCTTCTCGGTCTTCATTAATACAATAGCCATAACTATGTCATCATCACCCTCATCCTTCTCACCTAGCACTACTTGTGATCCTCCCTCCATCTAAGAATGTACTCATCTTACCCTCTATGTAGCCCTCTGTACTACTCAAACTCTATCAAATATTCTCAAAGTAGGAACCCACCATACATTATACTCTATGATAACCCCTGTATCATCAGTCTATACAATCTCTCCCTCCTCATTAGGGTCTGTAGTACCTAACATCTCATCAATAATGGCGGGTCTTGTTACCGCTTCCCATGGAGTATTTATATTTGTATCTGTACGTACCCAAAATTATAAGGTATTGTACTGCCAAAACAACGTAACAGGTGCCCCAATGATGATACAGGTCTCCTCGCAAGGTGTTCGGGATCCATAAAATATCTCTAAACATGTGTTAACATCCCGCATGCCCCACTTAGCCCCTACGTCCTTTGTTTTCTCTTTTTTTCCTCTTTTCTTGACCTTTTGTTCTTCAGTTATGAAACCGCCGCCCTGCCTGGGCGGCGGTCCTGTAACCGCCGCCCTACTCAGAGCGGCGGTCCTGCACACATTTTCTAGAAAGTGATTTTAACATGACTCACGTAATTTCAATGTTTTACCAGCTTTCTTTCACTGCCATAAGCTTGTATTTATGATTCTGGTTACCTAGAATAGTGTTTTGCCATTGTTTATAGTTTAAGAGTTCAAATTGGTTTTTGCCTTGGGTAAATCCAAATGCTATAAATAGATGGCTTGTGCTCAAGCAAATGGCCCCTCAAATTTTCCTCTGAATTTCTCTTGCAATAGATTTAGTTTTCATTTTTCCTAGAATTCTTAGTTTCTTTCATTGCATGCTTAGTTAGCATTGTTTTGCTGTTAGTAAGCCACATATCCATCTTGTGCAAATGCTGCTATTATTTCATTCAATCCATTGGAGTAGGATAGTCTATTTATCAATAGGAAGCCATTAAAGTTGCAGGTTTTTCTCCTCAAACAAGATAGTTTCAGGTTCTGGATGTTTTATGTTGTATGACTCGCAATAGATCTCGCTAGGAATTGCATAAGCCAAGCTTTGTACTCTTGCGCTATCCCTCTCCTACTCACGTTGTATTCAGTCTGTATTCTAAATTTGTCCCTTGTTCCAACATCTACTTCTATTGATACAAGCATTACATGCTTTTCTGGATCCACGTGAGCATGAAATAACGAGGAGATCACACTGAGGGGAAAAGATCACACACACCATCAGATTCGCCACTATTCTGCGGAATCCAGGTTCTAGCTTTCAAAGTTCTAAACTAGAATCATATCAAATAGAGTATTTAATCATTTCATTTCAGTCAATTTTACTTTCGATATTTCCAAGGAAGCTGTGGAGATTAATAGTTTCTGAGAGACGATGATTCATTCCTCACTTCTAAGGTAGGATCGACAATCCTGTAAATAGATTAGATCAGTCATTTCATTGTTTAGAGTAGATCTACAAATTACACAGACAAATAGCTATACTCAGTTATGTTATTTGTTTTAAATTTTTATTGTAGCTGTCAATTCTAGATACATTAAACAGTTACTCTTTTAGATTCATTCGAATAGTTTGTCAGAAAAACAAAAATAGAGAAATCATATATGTTTCGCGTAGTTAAATTCACTTTATTGTAGTTTGTTTACATTATTTCTTTTGTATGACAATCACGGGACCTAGGGAGCCTAGAGAATACGTATTTGAGCCAATCGTGCCTCAACCCAATCTCATCACAACAATAGTTGACATAGACCAGAATCTTAGAATCCAAGTCTTCCAAACAACATCAGACTTACAACAGATCAGCTCTCAGTTGAGGGGATTAAATATAGAAGATGACCAAGCACACACATTTTGGTAAAATTAACCAAACTACATATTACCCTAGGTTCATTCCCGCATGACTTTAGAAGGGCTTGAAAGAGAGCAAACGTTTGGTTGTGATCCTTTGGTCCCACAGGCAGACACATGAGACATTCTCACAGACATAGATACTAGCCTAAGAATTTAGGTTGCAAAAACACCTGTGAGATACTCTGAGAAGATCGCACAACTATTAATTTTGAATATAGAGGCTGAGAAAGCATATGATTATTGGATACTAGGGATCAGGGACTGAATTCATACATGACCATAGCAGGACCGCAACAACCAAGAGTCTATGGTTGCGATCCACAAATCCCGCAACCTAACGAGCCCATATGTGAATCAGACATAGATGCTGGCCTACGTACACTAGTATTCAGATCTACTCCACTTCCACCTATCATCATCTAATAGTTATCCTTATTAGATTTAGCAGCTAACAACGATAAGGAGTTCTGTACTAGGCCAGAAAATCACCCATAGAGTCAAATTTATTTATCATCCATCCTATGACGTTATCTGGAGACATACATGAAACTATCCTAGGCCATTTTCAACGTATACCACAACCTATAGACTGAATCACGCCAGAGCTCAATATTGATTGGAGCCTTCGAGTAGTCATCCTTGCTAATCGATCTATCACACCAGTTCAGGTTAGGAGGGCCTTCTTTGCCTTAGATTTGTAATTTCCACTAGTGCGCATCGAAGACATCATATTTCCTAACTAGTTTGTCTACATCCCACACATATCTCATCCCCACCGGCTATCTCGGCATGACCTTGGGAGGTCATGTGCAAGGAATAGCTACTTGTAGATTCCCAAGCTCGCTTGTCACTTTTCCGTCGTACAAAATTGGTGAACCTAACATGAAAAAAACCACTTTTTCACCTTCTATACCTCATTAGCCTTCACATCAGCTTCACCAAAAAAATTGGTGAACCTGACGTGAAACTTTCTACCTTCTGATTTGGAGTCAGATTTGTACTACCTCATTAGTTCTCACCATCACCTTTGCTCCTTCCCATTATTTCTGTGGGTATTCATATACCCCCTCGAATATGTCGGGATTCGATGCGTATGGCAGACCGCTCTTGGGTCTTGAGGCATACTATGCCCAACAGAATAGGCAATCATCACCCTCACTCTCAGTATGGGGAGACAACTACTCAACTAACCAGTTGTCAACACAAACTCTAAGGATCAGATATAACTCATCTTTTCAAACTGAGGAGTTAGATCAGCTCGCTCAAAAACAACAAACAGAGCCTTCAGGCTTGAATAACATGACGTTCACTGGAGAATCTAGTTCATCTCCTCAGGTGCTGCTTAGACCACAAATTAGTAGAAAATCAGACCCATACCTGGTTTTAGATGATGAACAGTCAATACGTTAGCCTAGGAATGAAAAACACTCTCGAAGTATGTACCCACCTATAGGGAGTTTACAAATACAACCCGAGGCCTCTTTTCAAGAAAATACCTCCATGCCACTACATATAGGAAATGCCCTCGAGGAAACTTGGCAGGACAACGATCAGTTCATAACGGGATATCACATGCCTATACAACACCAGGGTATACAACAAATGCCGCTAAGGCAAAGCACTATGACTTCACCAAATGAATTCATTTCAACGTTAGTAGAAAAAGTGAGAGGGTTAGAACTTGCTCAAGCAAGTCAAAATTCTCAATTCATGCAAGCAGGAAGTTCCAATCCCCCACACCATCCTAGACAAGTAGAACTCCTCACAGGAATAGGCACGTTAGACATGCCTCCTCAGTATTCACAACAAACGCCAACTAGACCCACCATCTCTAACACCGTTCCTCCTGGTCTAGTACAAAACAATCCATTCTTAGACAATATCTTGTCATACTTAAACATATACTCCAAATCACCACAAGGGGATATGTTCTCCTCTCCTGACATGTTTTTTCAAACACAGGTGCTTCCTTATGCCCCTACCAATGCATACGCTATGCCATATCAAGAACCCATTCCACCACCACTCCCTCAGCAAGCACCATCAATGGTCGAAACCTATGCGATAGGGACTTATTCAGAATATTTGAAAGAGCCCTTAGACTTTGCCATACGAAGCATCATGCTTCCAAGACCCCTTCCTGATTTACCCAAGTACAAAGGTGAGGGAGATCCGAATGCACATATCAAGGCTTACGCTACAGCCATACAAGAACTACTCCCTTGGGATGGGGTTGTTGCTAAAATATTCCCCAAAACTTTGGAAGGCATCGCTCTCGATTGGTATTATAGAATACCTGAGGCTTCCATCCATTCATTTAAACAACTCGTTTCAAAGTTCATTAAGGCCTTTGACATGAACAAACTGTTAAGAACATGAATCATGGAGTTCTTGCACATTAAGCAGGAACATAATGAATATGTCACTCATTTCATCCAGAGATGGCGTACGGTTCTTTATTCTTCAGCCAGTGCTCCAAATATGGACCAAATGGAACTATGCGATTTATTCCTTCATTCTCTCATTAGAGAAGTGAAGGAAGAAGTCCAGAAGTTCCCACAAAGGACTTACGATGAAGTACTTGAGAGCGCTCTCCGAATAGATCAAGCGGAAATAGATAGTGGTCGTAAGACATATGGAACAAATGGGAGGTTAATCACCTCCAGCCAGAACACTACGACTTATCCTACTACCACAAATGTCAATCAAGGACCTAAAATCCTTAACAAAAATAGTGGGGTGACAACAAATGGAGTAAATGATCAACCTAAAAAGGTAAATACTGTGAATACTTCACCACCAATGAACAATCAATGAAACAACAACTTTACCCCAACAATCAATACATTGGATTTTAATCATCCTCAACAACAACAAAAACAACAATGGTGAAATCCCACACAGGGTCTAAGCCAAAACTCAATTGGTTATCAAAACCAGAATCAAAACCAGAAACAGCAAATGCAAAACTTTAATCCTAGTAGGCAACGGTTTGATCAGAGTTTTAGGCCACAATATACACCAAACCAACAAACCAGGAATTACAATCCCAATTCATATTGTGGTTTCCACAAAATTCAAGGTCATGACACTAGAACGTTCCGTGACTACAATAAATTCATGCAACGTTTGCCAGAGGAACAAAGACAATTCTTCACAGATATGTTCTTGGCAGATCCTGTGTCACCACCACCAAACAGGCTCGCAGGGGCAATTTCCCCTCAGAATGCTCCCCTCAAGATCTTCAATGATCCACTCCCAAATCATGATAAAAATAGGCTAAGTCTAAATGGGACAAAAAAAAGCATAATGACGGGAAACAATGATCATGAAGCCTCGACTTCACTAAATCCATCAGTTGCGCCACAATTAGGAAGTCAACCAAGACCCAAGATAGTCAGTTTAGTAGAATTAGACATTGAACTACCCATCGAAGCTATAACAAGAACACGAGAGTATTTCTCTCAGCCAAGCCCAAGTCACCTGCCATGAATAGATAAGATCCAACAAATAGTAGAAAAACTCGTAGGTGCCTATGATTTAATTAGCGACCTAAAAAAAACCTTCTCGCACATTTCATTTTTCGACTTACTGAAGAATTCTCCTACCCACAGGGCTGCTCTTCTAGAGGCATTAGGTTTAGGTCATCTAATTAACATCACTCCACCTCCGGAAACACAAGTGAACCATGTAGACTTTGATATCAACCCTCTGGGGCAGCCAGATAAGGATGACGAATTCATATTTGAAATAAATAAAATGCCTACAGATGTTGAGATTGCACGCCGAGGTGATCCAGCCTTACACTTGCAAGTATGAGTTTATAATAACTATGTGAAATGAGCAATGGTTGATGATGGGGTAGTAGTTAACATAGTCCCCTTCTCTTTCCTTCAAAAACTAGGATATGGGGAAACAAATTGTTCCACGACTCGAAATACATTGAGAGGCTATAATAGCCTTAAGGCCACTTTGATTGTGACTATAATACTACTAGTCACCTTAGGACCCAAAACAATCCTGACTGAGTTTTATATTATAGATCGGGAAACTAACTATAATATGATCCTCGGCCGACCATGGATACACCATATGAAGGCAATCCCTTCTACGTTATTCCAAGAAGTAAGATTCTTACATCTAGGAAAGTTGTTCATAGCCAAAGTTGATCCAAAGCCATTCGATATACACCTAGCTGACTTAAAGAAAATACCAGGCGTGCACTCAGAATTTGAACTTCCAACAAACCAACTTAATAAACCCACTAACACAAAACCAGAGGAAAAGTTGACACCTACAATGGATCTTGAGACTATGAGTCTAGTCAAGACAATCCCAGCCTCAAAATATGAGGCTAACATTGTAGAAATGGTATCATTAGGAACTACTGCAAAAATCATTGAATTGCTAGAACAGGATCTACCAATGTTCTTACCATTTGATTCTGTAGGCATGGGATATTCCCTAGGTGTTGGTTCTCTTCTGGCAGAGGATCTCTGTATGGTGGAAGTAGAATGAACAAACACAACAAATATCCCAACGTCCATATTCCCAGCTAAATATTGGACACTCCATTTTGATGGAGCTAGATGTCGTTACGGAACGGGGGAAGGTGTAATATTTACTTCCCCTGAAGGAAAATTCTTACCGTTCACCTTCAAACTAAATTTTGAATGTACAAACAACGGCGCTGAGTACAAATCCCTCCTCCTTGGCCTCATTTTAGCCAAAAGGATCAGTGTTAATAACATCAGGTTGTTAGGAGACTCACAATTGGTAGCAAACCAAGTCTCTGAGATATATGAAACCAAAGTCGAGAACTTACAACTTTATAAAACAGCTGTATTAGATTTAAGCAAGGAGTTTGACTTCATATCAATTGAAGCAATCCCGCGAGAACACAATCTTCTCGCCAATTCTATAGCAACCTCGGCATCACGCTTTACTCCAAACAATAAGTTAGAGGATACCCGTTTCATGGTATCCCTTCGTGATGAACCTTTGATAAAAACAATCACAAATTCTCTTTTAAACGGAAATGAAAACAAATCTACTATCCTAGACCACTTTGATAGTGATATGGCCACTCTGAATTACTTAAATGCCTATGCAGCATTACATTTCTCCTACCATATGATAGATTTTTCCTTAATCCCACATTCATCTTCCTACTTCGAAAATCCCATGATGGAGCTTCCCTCGCAAATGGAACCTAGCATATACACAGTAGAAAATGGGGATGATTTGGATTTACCTCCAGCCCCACCTGAGTTTGAAGAAGGTAATGCCTCTTTAATCGAAGAAATAATTGATGTTAACATTGGAACGAAGGATGAACCAAAGATCTTGAAACTAGGATCCTCGTTAAACCCGGAAGAAGTAGAAATACACACTCAGATCCTCAAGGAACATCAGAAGGCTTTTGCATTTAATTATAAAGAAATGACAGGTGTTGCACCACACATTGCGGTACACAACCTCGTCACTAAATCAGATGCAAAACCGACTAAACAAAAATCAAGACCCATGAAACCTAAGGTAGCTCTCATGGTGAAAGAGGAAGTAATAAAACTCCTCCAAGTAGGATTCATCAAACCAGTCGATTACTCTCAATGGGTATATAATATCGTTCCCGTTCTCAAAAAGAATGGGAAGATACGCATCTGCATATATTTTTGAGACATTAACAAAGCGTGTCCTAAGGATGACTTCCCATTACCATCCATAGATGTCATTGTTGATGCAACAACTGGATTTGAACTCTTGTCTCTCATGGATGGATTCTCGGGATACAATAAAATCAGAATATCTGAACAAGACCAAGCTAAAACCACGTTTATAACTCCTTGGGGAACCTATTGCTACGTTGTTATGCCATTCAGTCTCAAGAACGTTGTCGCCACATACCAGCAAGCTATGACGTATATATTTCATGACCTAATTCATAAAATTGTGGAATCCTACGTAGATGACTTGTTGGCTAAGGCCAAGAGGTGTTGTGACCACCCGGAGGTGCTCCGCATCATTCTTTCACGTCTAATAGAATACGGAGTCAAGATAAATCCATAGAAATGCGTCTTTGGTGTAACAGGAGGAAATCTCCTAGGTTACATCATATCGTCACAAGGGATAGATGTTGATCCAACCAAAATTTAGGCTATCCTCGAAATGGTCCCACCTTCGAATGAATCTCGAATCAGGTCATTTCTCAAAAAACTTGGTGCAATCCAGTGATTCATCCCGGACTTAAGCTTCACCATCCATCCAATCAACAATCTACTTAAAAAATATTATAGTATTGATTGGACCGAAGACTGCAATGAAGCTTTTGATGCAGTTAAGCGTTTCCTGTTATCACCACCTACGCTAATGCCACCTAAGCTAGATCGCCCGTTAATTTTATATTCACGAGCTACCGATGTCTCGCTGGCCTGTATGTTGGCCCAAGAGGATGATGACAAGAGAGAGTGCACGATTTATTTCATTAGTCGAACATTACTTGACTACGAAACATGTTATACATAGGCAGAATGAGAATGCCTTGCCATAGTCTTTGCTACTAAACGCTTAAGACACTATATGCTAAATCAAGAAACAAGGGTCATGGTAAAAACAGACCATTTACGAACTTTCCTCACACAAGGGTCCTTGTCTAAAAAAGATGGATGTTTTATAACCTTAATGGGGGAATTCGAATTAATATTTGTAAATCAGAAATCCGTTAAGGGACAAATCATCATGGATTGGTTAGTTGATAACCCATTAGACGGAGGTGATCTAGTAAATCTAGACTTTCCCGATGAGTGTGTATACTACATTGAAACCAGACCTCCTATCTCTGAGTGTCCTTGGTATACCGACATTATCAATTATATCATGGACCATGCATATTCAGAAGGGGCTACACCGCAACAAAGAAGGCGGTTACGCATTATTGCAGCTAAATATGTCATTATAGAGCAAGTGCTCTATCGAAAAGCATTCAATGGAATGCTCCTAAGATGTGTCGACACAGAAGAATCCAAGAAGATTCTCCACGAATCTCATAGTAGAATGTGTGGAGGCCACTTCGGTGGCCATGCCACCACTCGTAAAATACATTGAATGGGCTATTTCTGGCCCACTCTAGAACACGACGCAGTAGAGTTTGTACGTAGGTGTCATAAGTGTCAAGAATTCTCCCACGAGATTCATATGCCAGCACAAGCTCTACAACCAATAACTACTCCATGGCCCTTTTCTACGTGGGGTCTTGACTTGATAGGGAAATTATCTCCCTCGTCTACAAATGGCCATAACTTTATAATCACGGCCACCGAATATTTCACCAAGTGGGTAGAGGCTATGCCTCTTACTACTGTATCGGGTTCTGTAATCACCAAGTTCATTTTGAACCAAATCATTTGCAGATACGGTATCCCGCAAGTCATTATCTCAAATAATGGAACTTCTTTTAAAAATGATGAAGTTCGCAAAATATGTAATAAATTTAAAATAAGCCATCATATGGCTTCCTTGTATTACCCTCAAGCCAACGGACAGGCTGAAGCGACAAACAAAACACTGAAAGCCATTCTCCTTAAAACTTTGAAAGAAAAAAAACGAGATTGGCATTTGAATTTATATTCGGCCTTATGGGCCCACCGAACCTCAATAAGAACACCAACGGGAGTGACTCCTTTCTCACTAGTATTCGGGGTAGAGGCAGTTCTCCCACTTGAGGTTGAAATACCCAGTCTCCGTATTTCATTACAAGGGATTCTGGATGAAGACGCTTACAAAGAAGCATGTCTCTCCCAACTAGAAAGCCTAGATGAAGCTAGGTTAGATGCTGAACAATGTTACAGAGCCTATGCTGACCGGATGTGCCGGAAGTATAATAAGAAGGTCTATGAACATGACATATATGAAGGTGATCTAGTTCTAAGGCTAGACAGTCAGATCGACAAAAAGACCGGCGAGGGAAGAAAGTTCCGGCCCAAATGGTTGGGCCCATACCAAGTCATGAAGGACTACGGAAATGGTGAATATCTCTTATGTACGCTAGAAGGTGAGGAATTTGGTAAAACAGTCAATTCCCTACACCTTAAACGATTCTACGCGTAAATAACCGGCATAATATATAGCTACATTTACATTGGATATTCATATAGTTAGGTTCATTTTGTCTACATGTTTCGTATGAATCTTGTGATCAAGGAATTTATTCTTATAGTAATTCATTACAAACTTCTGATGGTATTGGCATAAACACTCTAATCATACTTCTCCATCTCCATGATATCGTCAAGTTATTTTGGAATCATGTCATCAAATAAATCTAGATATGACAAAGTCTTAAACGGTAACCATACCAATATCTGCGGGTTTATTCTCACTTTTGGTTTCTTCTTAGGATGGGTTCCTTGTCTATGGTCTATTCTAGAAGCTTCATCGTGTCACATCTATCCCATATGTATATCTCTTTGGAAATAAGAGCATGCTGAGATTTTTCTCAGATAAACAAGTCAAACATGCAAATCAAACAGAAAATTTTAAATTTACACATTTTCTTGCCTCACCAACCTTCGGTGATGAGCTTGCGTCTCTTACTAGTGACGTAGGGTTGGGAAAGGATGGAAATTCCCTTACTCGCCTGTACCTTTCCCATGGTGATAAACCCACACTTCTTACTAGTAGCATGGGGCAAAGTGTAGGGGGTCCTATTGACAAACAAACGTTAAAGGTCATAAGAAAACAATTCAAATCTTGAAGCCTGGAGTCAAAAACAAATAAATCAGATCTTCAAAATTCCAAGAGAGTTAAAATCCTAAAAACCCGGATTTTGTCTACTATGTGGCCATCTACGGATCTAAGTCTAGATAAACCGCAAGGCAAGTTGCATCCTAAACTATGAAAGTCACTCGGGTAGAGTAATCTTGTAGCTTCCCAATTTGGTTCCACCAAATCTTTGTCTATCTTTCATCACTATCATTTAAGCATATTTCACAACTTGTGCCATTTCTAGCTCTTGGTGATGAGCCCTTGCATCTTACTAGTTGCGTGGAGTTGGGAGTAGGGGCAAGTTTATCTGCTCATCATACCGGTCTACCTTCACCACTATGCCAAAACAAATATGAAGTATCAAAAATTGCTTAAAGAAACTAAGATTCAAAATCACATTATATCTACATTATCATGTATCAGCATCATGAAATACAAAAGGGAAGTAAACACTAGCATCATTTGTTCTCTATTGCATCCATTCTAAAATCATATAAACATACATCATAATCTACATGAGGAAACTGGAAAGGAAACAAAGCCATAAAATTCTGATCCAAAAAGAATATATATATATATATATATATATATGAATGATCACAGTTTCTGTACAATTCCATCATGCACTAAGCATGGTCATAACGCTCAAAGAGTCCGAGATATACAAAATAATATATCATACAAAATCTATGAGAGCCAAGTGGCTTCTCAATCCCTACGAGACCCCTCTGAAGGCGCACGCCCACGCCTAGGACTCTGGCTACACTAGCGCTTTGAGTGCACGGAGGGCTCAGGATCCCGAGGGGTAGATGTAGTCTCGCCATGAGAATGACTCCTCATCAGGCGCTTGGCTGTCCTATACCCCGCTAGCTCCGTGCGGAGAGTCGATACCATCCTGGCCACATACCAAACTAGGGAAAAGATGTCAGTGTGTCTACCAGCTGCTGAGGGCTCCCCAACATCTACAGATAGCTCTGCATGGGTCCTCTCCATTGGGAATCAGGGTATCGGTACATACCCTGCGAATCAAGTCTCGCCACTCATCAGTGGTCTTTGCAAAACAAAAGAAACAAAGATAAATTAGAAATAAACCAGAGATAAAACACAAAATTAAACAAGAGGAGAGATAGTAACTAAAGCAATCCTAAGTTAACAACAAACATTAAAAGGAGGGAGGGTAACTTACTCAGATCACCAGGCCTCCAGGATGGATCACTAGGGACAACACCTGCTCCAGATGTCGCCGCTGACTAAGCGGTTGCTCCTATGACTGGAGCAACGTAACATCCCGAAACGGACTCATCCTCCCCACCATGGCCCTGGGAGAGTGGCTCCTTTGAAACCAGATTATCTCTCTATGCACTCTGCTCAGCCCTCGATGCCTGCATAATATCCTGAGTGTCATGCCACTCCGGATCACTGTCCTCCTCTGTCTCTCCCACTGTAAACTCCTCAGACTCAGAGTCTATGTCAATGGGGTCAGCATTGCTATGGGTAGGACCTGCAGCAATCTGAAGTAAGGGTTCCTGAGGAGCACCGGCTCTCCCTCTAGCACGTACTACCCTCCTGGCCGCAATAGGAACACCAAGAGTAACCACTGTCTAACCCCGACCTCTCTGACTAATCTGTATACTGGCGCTACCGGGGGAAGCATGCCCATGTAAGGAAGGCCAAACTACTGAGGAACTCGGCCAAAGGGGTGTATCTCCACCCGCCCCACTCTATCAATAAGCTACCCTGTGGTGGAGCAGGAGATCAAAGTAAGATCCTTCTCGCCCCATATACCTGCCATAGTTTGATACGGTGTGGCCTCCATGTCAGCAGTGGTCAGAGAAGCAACTGGCTGATGAGGTGCTTGGAGCACCGCCATATCTGTCCATCTAGCTGCCCTCACAGCTCCGGGATCGGCCACCTCTACACCTCTGCCATAGGGGATGAAGTGCTCATAGACCCAACTCATGACTAGGGTCGAGTGGCTCAAGGACTGCCCCTGCAAACAGACTACCCTGTATAAATCATGGTAGGTGGTCCCAAGTATGTCTGCTCCCCAGGCATATATCTGGCCATTTCCCTCTATCTATGCAATGATATGGGACCAACAATATAACAATGTGTCTCCTCCCTTGTCCCCGATCAGTCTCGAGGCAAGGATCCCCATAATAACCTGACGAAGTAGGGGGATGGGAAAACTAGGAATAGATCAAACTCTAACCCACTTCTTCGACCCCGTGGAGATGACTGCATCTCCCATGTATGTAGCCCACTGTGCTATTCGGGCCCGTGAACTTGTTGTCTCAAGGGTGAGACGTCTCCCAATAATCGGGACCCCCAAAATGCGATAGAAATCCTCCAAAGTAATGGTCCACTCACCGCGGACTCCCGACAATCGAAAGGTGTTCCGATCAGCATCCCAATATGAGAACAAGTCACAAAGAATGTGACTGGAAGGAGAAACGTGGGGCATGCGCAATATACGTAGTATACCAGCCCACTGAAGAGTATCCTCCTCATCCTATGAGAGAGCATCTAACACTCCTGGGATCCACTCACACTCCCTCTCTCGGCTCCACCGGATATACTCCTCTCTCACCTACATACACCCAAAAACACACAAAACAGAGCAAGTTAGCATCCGAATAATACTGAGAAAATCATGAAAACATGTAGAAATGCTAAAAATGCAAAAACAATCTCAAACAGATGTTCTTTTGGCATTCTGTGTGAAACTGCCGCCCTGAACAGGGCGGCGGTTTTGTAACCGCTACCTTAAGAGTGGCAGTCGTGTAATCGCCGCCCTGAATAGGGCGGCGGTTGTGTAACCGCCACCCTGAACAGGGTGGCGGTCATGGCCCAAAAAACCACGCGGGTTTTAAAACCTAAAAATCCTAAAAACACTAAAAAAATAACCATTTTATCTAAAAACAAAGCCTACCCAGTAGGCGCCCCCCCTAGATGGACCTTTTAACACCAACATTTTCAAAAATTACCCCCCCACGACAAAGATTTTAGCATTTCAAAATAAAGGGGGTAAAAAGGATAAATTAAAGAAAACTAACATGTGATCTCGCGGGTCGATGTTCCACTTGCGGAGGCATGATCACTAACCCATCACAGACGTTTTAACTCTACTCACGCAAGAAACCGTCACCATGGGTTCTAGAGCTCAAAATCAATCAAATCAACTCACGCAAATGAATAGGAAAATGGGCCCACTTTCATATATGTAGCACCCTGATTCGTTTTAAATGCCCTTTTTCACAAGTTTAGAGTGCCGACGGAGGTAAGTTCTTATCCCCGCACAAATGGTACGTTCTCATTTCCTATTATTTTAGCATTTATTTTCAAAACTATTATGTCTATCTGCACTTGAGTTCTCTTTTTCATTTTGCAGGTAGCGGGAATTTTGGACGGCGTCATTTCAACACACAGACGTATCAGGTATAACTTCTAACTTCCCATTTTGGGATCGCCATACTCGGACCCACCGTTTTACACCTCTTCATGGCTAAAAAGCTTCTCCGAGGGGGCAATATGTACGTACCAAAAATTGTAAGGTACTGTACTGCCGAAACAACGTAACAAGTTCCCTAATGATGATATAAGTCTCCTTGCAAGGTGTTCAGGATCCAGAAAAGCTCTCTAAACATGCGTTAACATCCCGCATGCCCCGCTTGGCCCCCGCGTGCTTTGTTTTTCTCTTTTCCCCTCTTTTCTTGGCCTTTTGCTCTTCAGTTACGAAACTGCCGCCCTGCCTGGGCGGCGGTCCTGTAACCGCCGCCCTGCTCAGGGCAATGGTCCTTTACGCGTTTTCCAGAATGCTCTTTTAACACAACTCACGTAAATTTCAACGTTTACCAGCTTTTTTTTCACCGCCTTGGGAATTTCAACGTTTTATTATCTTTCTTTCACTGCCATTGTTTATAGTTTAAGAGTTCAAATTGGTTTTTACCTTGGGTAAATCCAAATGCTATAAATAGATGGCTTGTGCTCAAGCAAATGGCCCCTCAAATTTGCCTCTAAATTTCTCTTTGCAATAGATTTAGTTTTCATTTTGCCTAGAATTCTTAGTTTCTTTCATTGCATGCTTAGGTAGCATTGTTTTGTTGTTAGTAAGCCACATATCCATCTTGTGCAAATGTTGTTGTTATTTCATCCAATCCATTGGAATAGGATAGTCTATTTATCAATAGGAAGCCATTAAAGTTGCAGGTTTTGCTCCTCAAACAGGATAGTTTCAGGTTCTGGACGTTTTATGTTGCATGACTCACAATAGATCCCGCTAGGAATTGTATAAGCCAAGCTCTGTACTCTTGCACTATCCCTCTCCTACTCGAGTTGTATTCAGTCTGTATTCTAAAGTTGTCCCTTCTTCCAACATCTACTTCTGTTGATGCAAGCATTACATGCTTTTTTGGATCCACGTGAGCACGAAAGAACGAGGAGATCACACTGAGGGGACAAGATCACACACACCATCAGATTCGCCACTATTCTACGGAATCCAGGTTCTAGCTTTCAAAGTTATAAATTAGAATCGTATCAAATAGAGTAGTTAATCATTTCATTTCAGTCAATTTTACTTTCGATATTTCCGGGGAAGCTGTGGGGATTGATAGTTTCTGAGAGACTATGATTCATTCCTCACTTCTGAGGTAGGATCGATAGTCCTACAAATAGATTAGATCATTCATTTCATTGTTTAGAGTAGATCTACAAATTGCACAGACAAATAGCTATACTCGGTTATCTTGTTTTTTTTAAATTGTTATTGTAGCTGTCAATTCTAGATACGTTAAATAGTTACTCTTTTAGATTCATTCGAATAGTTTGTCAGAAAAACAAAAAAAGAGAAATCATATATGCTTCACGTCGTTAAATTCACTTTATTGTAGTTTGTTTACATTATTACTTTTGTATGACAATCACGGGACCTAGGGAGCCCAGAGAATACGTATTTGAGCCAATCGTGCCTCAACCCAATCTCATCACAGCAATAGTTGACATAGACCAGAATCTTAGAATCCAATTCTTCCAAACAACAACAGACTTACAACAGATCAGCTCTCAGTTGAGGGGATTAAACATAGAAGATGACCAAGCACACACATTTTGGTCAAATTAACCAAACTACAGATTACCCTAGGTTCATTCCCGCATGACTTTAGAAGGGCTTGAAAGAGAGCAAATGTTCAGTTGTGATCCTTTGGTCCCACAGCCAGACGCAAGAGACATTCTCACAGACATAGATACTAGCCTAAGAATTCAGGTTGCAAAAACACCTGTGAGGTACTCTGAGAAGATCGCACATCTATTAATTTTGAATATAGAGGCTAAGAAATCATATGATTATTGGATACTAGGGATCAAGGACTGAATATTTACATGACCATAACAGGACCGCAAGAACCAAGAGTCTACGGTTGCGATCCACAAATCCCGCAACCTAACGAGCCCATAGGTGAATCAGGCATAGATGCTGGCCTACGTACACTAGTATTCAGATCTACTCCACTTCCACCTATCATCATCAAACAGTTATCCTTATTAGATATAGCAGCTAACAACGCTAAGGAGTTCTGTACTAGGCCATAAAATCACCCATAGAGTCAAATATATTTATCATCCGTCCAATGACCTTATCTGGGGACATACATGAAACTATCCCATGCCATTTTGCATGTATACCACAACCTATAGACCGAATCACGCCAAAGCTTGATATTGATTGGAGCCTTCGAGCAGTCATCCTTATTGATTGATCTATCACACTAGTTCAGGTTAGGAGGGCCTTCTTTTCCTTAGATTCGCAATTTCCACTAATGCGCGTCAAAGACATCATATTTCCTAACTAGTTTTTCTGCATCCCACACATATCTCATCCCCACTGGCTGTCTCGGCACGACCTCGGGAGGTCGGGTGCGAGGAAGAGTTACTTGTAGATTCCCAAGCTCGCTTGTCACTTTTCCGTAGTACAGTATCCTCTTACGGTACTGAACAGGCTCGTCAGGGACTCCCTGCACTAATCTAAACTATCTCTGAACATGGCCAAAATGGAGCAACTCATGCTCACCTACTCTTTGTGCCTAAAGACACATAGGCTATTGTACACCAGGTAAATCCTAAGGATACTCAAGCCAAGAAGGTAAATCCAAATGAGGCCTCCATATGACATCTCCTACCTATAGTCCAAATAATAAATCTCTATAAAACCATGTCCTCCTCCTCTTCTCCACGCAACTCATGTCTGATCTCCATATCATCAAGCTAGGGTTTTGATCACCAATGTCCTATGGTAATCCTGTTGGTCAAGCAAGAGAAATATGATCTGTCCCAAGCCTATAGAATTAAAGAAAAACCAATCCCATAGCACTTCCTGGTCTTCCAAGCCCACAACTCTCTGAATATCTGAGCAAGTAAGGTAGGTCCCCACTCAAAAATAGTACGATGCTCCATCATCTTGGCCACCACCTCAGTCATTATACATGGGAAGCATCTGCCTCCTAAATCTGGAAATGCCTAAAAAATGATGGCCATCATCATCATGGTCACCCGTGCACAACTCTCTCTCTCTCTCTCAAATGAATAAACACAGCCATAAGAAAAATCTCGTGACTCATATCTGATGTCTACAACATCCTCCCCATATAATCTGGACATCACACAATCCCTCTCTACCTCGGTAATAATATATATCACCTCCCCATGGATCAGTAGTGTCAAGATGCAATTTAACATCTTATAATGTGATAGTGATCTCTCCCATGGGCAACTAGAATGTGTTGGTTTCCACCTCTCTAACAATGTCAATATCAAACTCATTCATCTGTGAATCCTTCTATAATATATCATAGCACCAAAACCCACAACCTCTACATGCTCCCAGTCATCTTCAATCATGACCTCCCTCACCTACTCCAAAATCAATGGGATACGGTCGTGAATAGATAAATTCACATCCACCTGCAAAAAAAATCAATATTAATATCATCAATGAAAATATCAAAAACATGTCAAAAATACAAAACCCCATCATTGACATCATCAAAATAACACCAACAACATCTAAAACATAGAAACATCCCACTCCAATTTGAAAACTACCAAAACAAAGGTAAATCACTAGCAATTCAATTGAATCACCGGTGATCGCATCAATCACCAGTGATTCTAGATAGGGCATACATACGCCCCAAAAATGACAATAAAATCCTAAAAATACTAAAAATCACACAAAAACATGAAAAAAATGACTTACCTCTATTGTAGGTGGTTTTCTATTCGTCTGAGGGATCGGCATCTCAATTGAATCACTCGAAATCACCTAAATGCTCCTCTCCAAGACATTTTATCCCGCGGTTAAAATGAACAATAAACCATATGGCTTGGGTATTTGTAGGCCCCAATTTTTACCACGATCCAATCACCGGTAATTTGTTAATAATTACAGGTGATTCCCCAAATCTCATGTGATTTACCTCATTTTTAGCAAACATTATCATTTTCACCCTTAAGCATGGCAAGACACCACTTCTTTACAAAAGTTTCTTTTCCAAAGGACCCAACTCCTTATAACATTTAAAATAGACAAAATCAATTTTTGGGACTTGTCATATGTTTATGGGATGCATGCCCTTTGGCCCCCCGTCACTTGACCTTCCCGTCGAATTAACCTACATGGCGAGGATCATCCATCTATAAGTGTCAAACCCTTTGGTTGCCTTATCATTTGATTCCTTAGTAGCACATTCTATATCCCCTCGGACTGGGGAAAATGTTAAAATGAAAAACACTAGTGTTCATTGTATTGCATTGTAGCTAAGTCACCCATAAAAACAAACTTCTTCATCATTTTTTTCTAACAATTTGTCAAATAGTCAAAAAAAAGGGGAAAATGTAGACACCAAAAATCTACACCCACCCATCCTCATTTAATTATCTGCTCATTCGCAACCATGGACAATTAAAACACGCCACTACATTATTTTGTTCCTTTCCACAATATCCCTTGATCTAGGTAATCCACTTAGTACCCTTCAATTAATTAATTTAATAGATTACACCCACCTATCCTAAGTCATAATCCACCCTATTTTATTCAATTAATTAATTAATCATATTCCTATATTCCTATTTCACCCCCATGTGAAATCCCTCTTTCACACTATTTAAGTCTAGTTTAAAATTAATAAGGAAACCTTCCAAAATCACCCCATGGTCATCCTAATAAAATCATTCATAACTTAAACCCATGAAACTAAACTAATCTCGACAAAAGTCCAGTTACTATATTTGATCCCTCAAAATCCCCAATCAAATCAATTTCAAATTAGCAAGATAGTCACCCTTATCACTCCTAAACTCGAACTGACCAAAATCACAAACAATTTCTTCGGTCATCGGTGATCTATATAAACATGCTTCTCTTCTTCTCTTGGGGACCATCCATGATAATCCATGAGCATTCTTATGTTTTGAGTTTTTATCATAATTCATCAGTGTCACTATACATCAACGTGAACGTGCTATCATCCCACACTCTACTGTGTGATCGTCAAGCATCCTGGATTCATTTTGAATCTTGTTCGTCATCCATCTGTGAATATTTTTAACCTTTCATCTTTCATTATTAATCAAGGATGGGTTTTGTCCTCTCATTCTATCTTTACATGACAATGTTCATATCTAAAACTTTATTGTCTTACAATAGCCTCTAATAGATCATAATTACGTATTAATTAGTCAAATGTTTCATTTTATCATTCTTTTAAAAATCTTGCAGAATCACCTGCGATTCCAGTGCATTCTATTTTTTCTATAGTCAGATTTCATTAAATAATTCCTATCAATTACTCTTATCTCTTATGTTTGCTAACATTTTGTCAAGAATGGCTTCTTGTAGATGGCCATAAGCAGACCCAATCATCCGATCACAAGAATCAACTCTTTGTTGATCATCTGTTATCCACTTCATTGGGATCAATATGATATTTTGCATGACCTTAAGGTATACGCTATTCATTCAGCTCCCTTTTACATATGAGGGAGCATTTTTGAATTCACCCAGAAGATCTACGAGGCTACTGAAAATTTTTTGGAGGCTTACTATGAGGTGTAAAAAATCCAAACTGATCTCTCTTGGCTTGAGCATCATTACAAGGCTGGATTAGACAACCTCAAAGGCTCTAACACTAAACCTGAATAAGAATTTTAAAGTGAGGCTAGTTTTTAAGACTTTGACTCATACCTTACATGAAAATACGACACCGAAGAAGACTACTTGAACTTCTTCAAGGATGAGTATATAAAGGAGAATGATTTATATTTCTCTGAGGAAGACGGCCAAGACTACTCTATGGGTTCAAACTTCTCTGTGAATCTGGACACCAATCTTGATTCTAAATTTGAGCCTTAGTCATATTTCTTTCTATGTTATCATCATTAGTTGTAATGATCTAAACAAATCATAAACATTTTCTCACGTATTTCATATATCATATGTTGTATTTCATTTACATAAATAAACTTGAGTGTCTCAAATTGGGTTGACATCCATACAAGGAATTCCTTTGACTTCTTGGAACTAGCCTTTGTCAGGAAACCCACCTACCTATATTACTAATCCTCCTTTGTTTAGTATCGGTGATTTGCGGGTCTTATCACGATAGAGGAGCTGATTTCATTTCTTCCATGGAGTGCAACAATCAAATTTCCTTCCATCACATCTACTGGTATAAAAAAACCCCGGCATATTGAGGTTTGTTGAGTCTTATAGTATTTATTATTTAGTTAGGTTGAAGAGGTAATATTTATCTTAAACACCTAGCATGCATGTTGTGAAGTTTTAGTGACAAAAGAGAGGATGTTTACATGGTGGTGGAACATTTTTCACCTAATTCACCTTTACACCAGGTGCATAATTGCATCAGGTGTGATAAATTGTACCATGGGATCAACTCATCATGGGGAGAGGGGGCAGTTTGGAGTGCAAGTTCCAAAAATGCAAGTTATGTTCTTAAGTGATGAAAACAACATATTTCCTTGGTGGTGAAACTTTTTGCACCTCGATAAATTTGGCACTAGGTGAAAATATGTAAAGATTCCTCCTAGGTGTGCCAAGGGTCATTTCTATCATGAAAAGGGGGCCAAAATGACTTGACAACACAAACACTTACCTAACCATGCAAGTTATCACTTTAAGTGACATGGGATTATAAACTCCTCCCTCCTCCTTGGTGGTGGAAATTTTTTCCACTCATTAACCTTTGTACAAAGTTAAAAATTTCAAAATTTCATCCAAGGTGTGAAAGTGTGGCTTGGAACTTAAAGGAATCCTGCCTTCACCAATAGCTGCCAAAAATATACCCTAGAGAGTGAGTATTTGTCCCCAAAGCTTCCCTAAAAATTTCATGGGAAAATTTTATATGATTTTGAATGGGAACTACCTTATGAGATCATTCACATCATTTTAAGGATCAAAATCTTCTTGTAATTCAAAATTTACTCACTTTTTAATCTTATCAAGTCTATGTGATAGAAGGTATAAATGCAACCGAAGAGAAACTTGCATTTTTGTCTAACTTATAACATGAGTCATGTATAGGGTTAAATTAAAATCAATTTTATTTTTTAATCAAGTCTCAACTCCTTTTAGAACTCCTAGAATGCTCATTTGAATCTCCACCAGGATCGGAGATCTTTGCTTACACCATCAGGCCAATATCTCAAAATTATGACCACAAAATCTCCCAAAACATTTTTCAATGTGAGTTAGACATATTTATCTTTCCGATGAGTATTTTTTCACTTCAAAAAAATATTTAGTGCTCCTGAACTATTCATAACAATCTCACTAGATTTTTGACTCCTTTCATTTCCTTGCATTGAATCTTACATTGGAAGAGCTTGGAATGACTAGATATCCCTAAATCACCTAAGGGAAAATTGACACAACATTTTAGATTACTCAAAGAGGGGGAAAAAATAAAAACACAACGGTTAGGGTGTCATGCGAAAGTGTCTGGAAAGTCCTACAACCAAAAGTTTTGACACTAGGGTCCGTTGTCATGCTTGAAAATTGAGAATTTTCCTGTTGCACATTTTCACAACAACATCAATTAATACGAGATTGTTCTAAGCTGGAAAAATGGTAAGTAGGAAGAGGAAATTATCATTGATGTGCCCAAAAAATTGTGTGAATGTGAGATTTTTTTGGACTCAAGCGCCTGGACTAGGTCGAAATATGAATTTTACAGTGTCGCAAGATGTTCGCTAAATATTACCTTTAGTCACCTGTATGTCACTGGTTAATCGCTGAGTTCACCTGAAACCTTCAAAGAGAAAGATCACCTGTAAAACTTAGCATGAAAATAAGATAGATACAACTCAAGCACTTGTTCAATACACTTCAGACTCCAGTGTATTTCTATGTGTGTAGAAACCATATAATCGTCAAGACCCTAGGTAGGACTATTTTTCCAGTATGCATCTTGCTATAGGAGTCAAGTACATAACAAGGATGGATAGCAATGTAACCTCTAGATGTGTGGATGTCAACACATGACACTTCCAAACACATGACTATAAAGTGTATGCATACAGACCTGCAGTCACCTATGGTACATCTTGAATGGTAGCTAGACTGGATTCTTTGATGATCTTGAATTTTCTCTTTGGATGCAACCTCTAGGTGATGGTAGTATATGCATTAAGAGATGATGGTCCTTTATTATGGTCACATTAACAGGTTTGTATTTATATGATTCCTCCTTATTTGAACCGCTTATGCAATCCATGCGCACTCAAAAGTGCCTACCCATGTAAGAAAAAGACTGATCCTACATGATATTTTTGATGTTCAATTTTTTTCCCATAAAAAGGATCCATTTAAGATTGTAAATCATCTTCTATGGGCACCCAGAGGGGATGAGGGTACCGTGTCCAGCATCTCATCAAGACCCTGAAGTATTATTTTTGATTAGACTTTTTAAATGATCTAGGTTATCCTAAGGCCAAGATGGAAACCAAAAAGATAAAAAAATCAGGCCAGAAGACAATGGCCAGTTTAGTACTTTTCTCTATTAGGAATCATTATGATTTTTGGACATGTGACTGAGGACCTAGAACATAGCCTTATACCAAAGTGTGTGATATTAGCATAATGTGATTCAAGTAGGTTAATCGACTTCGACATAACACAGATCTTCGGTACCTTCCGGAAGTTTGATAAATACTCTTGAAAAAACTCCTTTAAACTTTTTGAGATCCCACCATCACATTCATTTGAATAATATTTGTTTTGGAACTCAATGAAATAGTTTGGATAAATTGTTCCACCATCCCAAGGTTCATTGATCTATATGGATCCAAAATGACTCTACTTCATCAAAACAATCAGCACAAAGAAGGAAAAATAACACATGAAGGTTCTATATTTTTAGTAATAGGACCGCCGCTCTATGTAGAGTGGCGGTTACATAACCGCCACCTAACTAGGGTAGCGGTATTGGGACCGTCTGGCCTGCATATGAGTAGTGGTGATCCTGGCTCTTTCAGACAGAAAATAAAAATAAAAAAAGAAACAAACAACCCAAAATTTGGAAGGTTGTCTAGTGTCTCTTCTCCTCCATGACCTTTCCCATTCTCCAGTACATGAGAGGACATGAGAAAGGCTATAAATACAAATTTTGTAGAAGAGAATAAGATCATAAAAGCATGAAATTAAAGTGAGAAATAAGTTCTTAGTGCTGGAATTGTGTTTTCTAGAAGAAAGGAATGTTGAGACAGAGAAAACAAGTAATTGGGAGGAAGTGTGAGATATTATCTACTTCTCTTTCATACTTATTGTAAATTTCTGTACTCATTGTTTTGAATTGGCCAATAAAAGTGGGAAGAAATAGAAATTTCCCTTCTCGATTGGTTTTTCCTCCTCTGGGAGGTTTCTAGGATAAAACTTGTTGGTGTGTATGAGCTTAAATTATTTCCTTTCCTGCAATTGTGGATTCTAAGCATAAGCATAATTCATTCACTAGTTATCTCTGTCATTGTCTAATAGAAAGTAGAACAATAACATTTAATTTGTGTTTCTGTGGATGATTCCAAAGTTGAAGAATTTACAGATCATTTTGTTATTAGAGCTAACAAGTATCCAATATTGTGGTATTTGTTCTTGGATTTGTATGACAATGACAAGATCTAAAGGTGAAGAGGCTTTACCTTGCGATCCAGAAATTTCTACAAAGAAGTGGAAACAGAGAATTTGGGGTCAAATAGAGGAAGTGAACTTGGTCCATAGAATCGAGATGTTGGAGACCATGATGGATAGGATGTTTCAAAGGCAAGAAGAACTTGCATATTTTCAAAAGACAGCTTCTGTCAAGCAAGACTCCATGGACTCAGTGGTTTGGGGCTTAGCTGAAAAGTTTGGCATAGGAAGGAACCACCATGAGGAAAGTTATGGGGAAGAGCATGAAGAAGAGACTTCAAACGCAAGAGAAAAGATAAAATCTGATCATACTCCCTTTAAATTTGAGACCAAAGTTGAGATTAAAAGATTTGAAGGACAAGTAGATGCAGAGTTTCTTGATAAATGTTTAAAAAGGTTAGAAGTCTACTTTAGCGTCCATAATGTCACTGAGGCACAAAGGATCACCTTTGCACGTCTCAAAATGGAGGGACATGCTCTGGTTTTTTCAAAAACTCATCTAACCACTTGTGAAAAGAATAATCATCCTATTGTGAAATCCTGGCAAGAATTTACAGAATTACTTAGAGCTAACTTTTATCCTATTGACCACAAGACTGACTAAATGATTAAATGGTAGTATTTTAGACAAGGTAGTGGTCAAAGTGTGCAGGACTATACTACGGAATTTTAGAGGTAGGTTATGTTGCTAAACATGGACTTAGAGGGTGAGGATATTCTGACTAAGTACTTGGGATGACTTCACACTCACCTTCGAAGAAAAGTCATCTCCACAAATCCCAAAGATATCAACGAGGTGTGTGTATAGGCATACTACATAGATGATGAAAATAAGCAAGGAGATGTAGAGCTAAGGGTAAAGAAATAAAAAATCAGCAGACAAAAGAGTATGGGAAAACAAGTAACAAGGATAAGTGGAAAGGGAAAGGCAAACAAGTTGTCACTACTTTAAATACTTGTAAAGATCCCAAGAATTTTTGCAAGAATTGTGATATCAATGTTCATACTGGCGTTACATGTTGGAAGTTACATCTGGAGTTACATCCAAAGAACCAAACCAAGGACTCAAAGAATTCCATGACAGTTGTAAAAATAGAATGGGAGGTGGAAATCGAAGATGACTCTGATGTAGATGAAAGGCTTGGATGTACGGCCACCAACATGGTAATCTAGAAAGAGGAGATGAATAGACTATTACAGATCAAAATCCAGATCAAGAGAACTAAGGTAAATGCTTTGGTTGATACCGGTTCTCAGTCTAACTTGATTTCTAAAGTATTTGTAAAGAAGCTTGGTCTTGAGACTTACGAGCATCCACACACTTATCCTTTGGGTTGGGTGAAGAAGGGTGTTAAAATTCAGGTAACAAGAAGATGTAATGTCAAGTTTGGGATAAGTTCCTAGTATATTGATGTTTTGGATGCTGACGCTATTCCACTTGATGCTTTTGATGTTGTATAGGAATGCTATATTTATAAGAATGGAAAACTGGTACAGATGGGTCAATGATGGGATCAACTATAACATCTGAGCACACCAGCGTAAGACACGGGTTACTATGGTGAGTTCTAACCTAGAAAAATGACTTATTCAGGAAAATCATAATCAATTTTGTTTACTTTTGTTAAAGGATAAACAAGAAGGGGTAGAAGTTTCAAATATTTCTAACCAGGGAAAGCATGATTTAGATAGTATTATTCAGTATTTTCAAGAAGTATTTCAAGCTCTTAGTGGATTACCACCAAAACGGGAAGTAGAGCATGAGATTCAGCTATTGCCAGATTCCCCTCTACCAAACATCAGGTTGTATAGGCAATCCATAAACTACTAGACTAAGAGGTGATATGTTCAATCACCTCACCATGTGGTTCACCTATTGTTATGGTGCCAAAGAAGGATGGTTCTTAAAGAATGTGCATAGACTACCACGCTTTGAACAAGATCACCATAAAGAACAGATATCCACTTCCCCGCATAGATGATCTCTTGGACCAGCTTCAGCATGCAAAAAATTTCATGAAGTTTCATCTCAAGTCCAGTTATCACCAAGTCAGAATGAAGGAGGAGGATATATGGAAGACTTCCTTCAAGAAAAAACAAGGTTTGTATGAATGGTTAGTACATCCTTTTGGGTTATACAATGCACCTGCTACATTTATGAGATTGATGAACAATGTATTGCAGGATTTCATAGATTCATGTGTCATTATATATCTAGATGATATCTTGATTTTTTAGTGCCACATGGGAAGAACATCTAACTCATTTATAACAAGTCTTGGAATTTATCAAGGAGAAAAAATTGCTTTATAATATGAAGAAATGTGAATTTTCCAAACAGTCACTTGTTTATCTTGGGCATGTGATTAGAGGAGGAGAGCTACGAGTGGATCCAAATAAGGTGGAGGCTATCACTAAATTTCCGACACCAAAAATAGCCACAGAGACTAGGATTTTTGTGGGAGAAGTACAGTACATGTGGAAATTCATTCTAGGATTCTCTATGATTACAACAGCTCTACACACAGTGGTTGCAAAGAGTAAGTTTTTTGATAGGGGTAAGGAACAAGACAAATCCTTTGATTTATTGAAATACAAGATCAGTCATGCTCCATTACTTGCTCTTCCTCATTTTCAGCAACCTTTTGAGGTAGAGACAGATGTCAATGATTACGCTATGGGCGCAGTGTTGCTTCAAGGAGGTAAACCCATATGTTATCATTCTAAAACTTTCACTTCAGCAGTTAAAGGATATTTAGTAGACGATAACGAAATGTATGCACTAGTTCAGGCAATTAAAAAATAGAAACATTATTTGTTGGGTAAAGAAACTATTGTGCACACTGACCACAAACCTCTCTAGTATTTGCAAGCACAGTCTAAATTACAGTAGGAAAGGCACTATAAATGGATGGGGTTCCTTCAACAGTTCCATCTGGTGATCAAATATAAGAAGGGTAGTACAAATTTGGTAGGAGACATGCTTTCTAGGCTGCCAACATAGGAGAAGTACTCCTATTTGGCCATTATCTCTCATATTGAGAGCTTCACGAAGGAAGCTTACAAAGAGGCATATGCCCGAGACAAATACTTTGGGGTGACATTTCAGCAGTTGCGATTCCAAGGGACTTAAAGGACAGGGATTGAAGATTAATATCTCAAGGACGAGTTGTTCTACCGATGGGGGAAGCTTTGTGTGCCTAAAGAAGAAATACTTCTATTGATGAGGGAAGCTTGTACCTAGAAAGTAGTGGAAAATTTTGGTGTTGGTAAGACCCTAGCCCACTTGCAAAGGTACGTGTATTGGCCCAATATGCAAGAAAAAGTATCAAAATTTATATGTGGATGTAAAAAATTTTATACCTGCAAGCCTAAGACTAGGAAGGAGGGTTTGTATATGCCTTTTTCATTACCTACTCATCCGTGGGAGGACATTTCTATTGATTTTGTAGGAGGATTACCTATTTCTAAACATGACCATGACTATCTCTATGTTTTTGTTGATAGATTCAATAAGATGTGTATTCTTATGGCATGTAAAAAGATAGTAAAGGCACATGAGGCAGAAATTTTTTATTTTCTAATGTATGGGTGCATTTTTTCTTGACAAAGTATATTATTTCTGATAGGGATTCCAGGTTCTTGGGGAAGTTTTGGACTACTTTGTGGAACAAGATGGATACCAGGTTATAGAGGAGCACAACTTGCCATCCACAAACAAATGGAGAGATAGAGATGGTGGAAAATCCTTTGGTACAGTTGATCAGAGGGTATAATAGTAAATACCCAAGGACTTGGGATGAGTCCTTAGCCTACATTCAGCATTCCTATAATCTATTATGAAGTCACCGTATGAAGCATGCTTGGGATATCTACCTACAAATCTGTTGGACATAGTAGTTGGGCAGTAGGATAAGGAGAATACATGAGACACAAAGGTGACTAGAGAAAACGAATTCATTTAGAGGATCAGGAAAATCCATCTCAAAGTCAAAGAATAGCTAGAGAGATCTCAAGCCAATTACAAAGCTAGGCACGATCAGCATAGGAGATAACATAAGCTTCATGTTGGAGATAGAGTTTGGCTTCACTTTAGCAAGGAGAGACTACAAGGTCAAGCACAAAAGCTCAAGCCACTACGATATGGGCCCTTCACCATATTGGAGTAGGTTGGAGAAAATGATTTTCGACTTGACTTGCCATCATTTACGAGGATGTACTCTATAGTAAACTGTGAGAAATTAAACCTATATGAGCCATCCATGCTAGATGAAGATGAAGGACTCCAGTTGCTACCTTCCATTGAGGATTGCATCTTGGACTCATGAGGTGAATTGGGGGAGGATTTAGTGTTGCAGTAGAAGGTTAGAGAGACATAGAGAGGTCTGCAAGAGTGTTGGTAGATTGGACTAAAAGGAAAGACACCAAGGCAAGCCCGGTGGTACTCAAAGGAGCAAGTGAGGGAATTATTTCCTCATCTACTCCCCCACTAAGATTTTGTGGGACCAAAATCCTCCTAATTAGGGGAGGTGTGATCTATAGGGATCCAAAATGACTCTACTTCATCAAAATAATCAACACAAAGAAGGAAAAATAACACATGGAGGTTTTGTCTTTTTAGTAACATGGTCACCACTCTATGTAGAGCGGTGGTTACAGAAGTTCCACCCAACCATGGCAGTGGTCTTGGGACCACCGGTCTACATTGGGTGGTGGTCCTTCCTCTTTCGGATAGAAAACAAAAATATTGAATGAATAACCCAAAATTTGGAAGGTTGTTTGTGTCTCTTCTCCTCCATGACCTTTCCCATTCTCCAGTGCATAGGAGGACATGAGAAAGGTTATAAATGTATGTTTATAGAAGAGACTAGGATCATCAAAGTATGAAAGAAAGTGAGCAAGAAGTTATTAGTGCTGGAATTGTGTTTTTTAGATGAAAGGAATGTTGAGACAAAGCAAACAAGTAATTGGGAGGGAGTGTGATATATTTTCTACTTCTCTTTCATACTTATTGTAAATTTTGTACTTGTTATTTTTAATTGGCTAGCAAAAGTGGGAAGAAAGATAAATTTCCCTTCCCAACTAGTTTTTCCTCCTCTAGAAGGTTTCCAACATAAAACTTGTTGGTGTTTATGACCTTAAATTCTTTCCTTTCCTACAATTGTGGATTCTAAGCATAAGCATAATTCATTCACTAGCTATCTCTTTCATTTACTAATAGAAATTAGAACAACGATGTTTAATTTTTGTTTCTGTGGATAATTCAAAAGTTGAAGACTTTACAGATCATTCATTAAACTTCACTTCTTCTTCAATAAGGGAGGCTTCATCACAAAAGCACTCAATGACATTTGTTTTAATCTTTTCCTCATAGAAAGAATATTCTTCTTCAAATGGAAAAGATAAAACTTCACTTTCATCAACACATCCATCAATCATTAGCTTAGGAGGGACATCAAATTTTTCACCTTGAAAAAATTCATCATGACCAATTTTCTGAATTGGTTGAGAATCCAACACTAGATTTGTGTATGTCTTGTAATTCCATGGCTTGCATTACGAATTCAAGTCTTATTTGAGGCATTTTGTTTCTTCCGCAACTCTCAGAATTTATTACACATATCCTTCTTTCAAACCTTTCAAAGGTTCATCACAAGTTTGTCTTTCTTCTTCCTGGATGACGTAATCAAGAGAATATTCATCTTCTAATGGGAAGGAGAACACCTCCTCATCATGGATAAACACATTGGCCGATTTTTCATTTTAGAACCCATCAAGAATCACTTTGTCTTCTTCATGGCTCACATCATCTGGAAATTCAAGGCTTCCCTCTCACAACTCAATATTTATCCACTCTCCTTCATACTCAATACCCCATCAGGAGGGAATTCTTGGTCCTATCATGATAGGAATTTCATCTTCCCCTTTGGATGTTATGAAGTAGTTCCCATGTCCACTATCTTAATAAAGAATTTCAGCTCTAGGATCTTCTGATTTATGTACTGTATACTTCATTTTTCTTGTTAGCAAAAACTTTTTTAATTGGCCTTTTACTCGAATATTTGCTGAATAATAATCCATCTAAATTTATCCTCCCAAATATCTACATAATTTTCTACTCAATAACATCCCATATGAGGTTGGAATGTCTTCCAAAAAGATAGCTAATGAGATTTTCTTTATAGGAAAATCAGCTAGAGAAACTTGGGCATCTTTTATTCTTCCTACAAGTTGGAATTATATAGTTTCCATAGAATAACACCAACCTTTACGTTGTGTTAGGTTGAGACTAAGGGCATTAGATACTTTAATTGGCATCACATTGTTAGAAGCACTTGATTTTATGATACAATTGTTCAATTGGTAGCCTCCAACGAGAAGAGAAAGATAAAATGGTTCAATATTTTTGGTGTTGGATGAACTTAATGCTAGCATGTTTTTAGATGATGGGGAAGGAGGGTTTGGTATTAAATATTATCCAAATATCTCTCCTAGTCATTTAGACAACTTACATACATGTTTTGTCTCTGAGATATTCATTACAAGTTACGCACACCTCAGTTATCTCCATGGCACATTCACTTGGTCATTTTTTCCTCGCGGAGCCTTGCACACTTCCCCTTCTCCTCTTTCCATTTTCCTTTTCCTCTTTGTTCCACTCTTCCCTTGCACACATCGTCTATGCATTCACCTTTTTCCCAACAGTTATTAACTTTGTGCACGTACCTTATGCTTGCTCTAATCAGCTAAGTCATTAGCCCTCTCGTGTGTACCCCACACATTACTTTATAATATTTGGCCTTGACCATACGTTTCCCACTCACCAGTTTTCCCCATTTCCTCTACGTGCATTTTTATTTCATGCGCCTTTATTTTGTCTTTCTCCCATGCCTCATTCTTCCATGTGCATACTTTTGTGCCCGCATTTGCACCATTTTGTGATATTTCATTCTATAACACATTTGAGTGTTCCACACGTAACAAATCAAAGCACGCTATAAGGCATTGAATCCTTGTAAAAAATCTATAAGTAACACGTGGCAGAAATGACAAAACACTTTGCATAGTTGGTCTTCCTTTCAATCAATTAGCGTGCATCACGTGTCTTGCATGCGCAGATGGCTCTGAAAATCTTCTGACATCCATATCTTTTGCTACAGAGCTCTGATCGGCACACACCTTGTCTTAATCAATAGTTGTTGATGTAGGCTACAGTGTTAGATATTCAAATTCAAAACTTTAGTGGATCTGGTAGGTGAGAAATGGGAAAATGTCTTTCTAAGCATTAATGAGTAAATCTGATTGCTCCAACCACTCAATTTTATTTGATCTGCCCTCCTTCATTCTCCAACATGCCAAACAGACTTGGGGAAATGCATTCGATAGATTTATAGGTGGATTTGCAAGCATTGAATGTTTCCTATTGGTGGTTGTATTTCAACTTCACATTTTCCCTCCTTCTCTTCTTCATCTTCCATCAATTCATCTATAAATGTAATATTTGGACTCACTATTAATGTTGGACACTTTGGATCCTTACGCATGTTGCTAAGGACTTCATATTTTTGTATTCTAACTCACAGACCTCTATATCTAGCTCATGCATGTGGATATCGGCCTCTTTCACCATTATAACAGTTATGTGCATTTCTAGAAGTAATGGAAGCATTGTTTTTATGAATATTTGCTTTCCTAAGCATGTTTATATTCTTTCTTATTTCCTTTCTTTTACATTGTGTGTTTTTTGTGTCACTCTACATCCCTTGCAGCTCCATTTTTAGTTGTGTTTCATTAAACTGATCTGGTAAATATGTTTTAGTTATGCTACGTGTGCGTAGCCCTCTTTCATTCCTTTTCCTTTCATTTTCACTCAAAACGGATGGTGTTCATCCCTCTTTTCTAATGCCATCTCCTTCCTTAAATTAGTTTTCCATATATTTATCCTTCTATCCCTAGTCCCTTAGAATTATTAGCTTATTTCTCCCTTCCAGCATTGGGAGTAGTAGTAGCAGTAGAAATAGATAGAGGAACCAGCCTTCTCCAGAGATCTGTCTCAAGCATGTAAGGTCCCACAAGTTTTAGACGGTTCTATTGTTGACTCAAACAGCTTGATTCTTCCATATCTGAGACACATGTGCACATTTGAATGACTAACAGTAACCATTTGGGATAGGGTGTGATAGCATTGGGCTTTGGGTTACTACCTTTAATAAACTGTAATAGTTTATCAAATAATTTAGGATGGGTTTACAAATATTCAGACTCAGAAATTTGATCCTTAGACCATTTGACATGGTCTATGATATAAAAATAGGAATAATTACATGTCTAAGAGGTGGTAGGATATTTAGGATGTGTAGGATACACTACTTTCGGAGCAGGAACTACTTTTACAACATATGTAGGCTTGGAAGCTAATGTGGTATTATTGGGTACTTCTGAAGTTTTGCTAGAGACATTCATTGTTTTGGAAGTAGTATTAGAAGGCTTAGAAGAAGATGTTTTAACTGGAAGTGTAGCTCCTCTATTTATTATTTTTCTAGATGAAATCACCACAAGAGAATCTGCATCCTTCTTCTTCTTTGAGGAAATAGTGGAGGAACTTTACTTTTGGGATTGAGAACATGTGAGTACCGAACAAGAGAAACTTGGTACATCATCCTCTTCACTTTTGTCTCTAGACAAGTACTCGATCTCAGCATCATCAACTTCTTCAATTTTAATCCCATTCTCTTCTTCTTCATCATCATCTTGTTCAAAAATCTCTTCTTCATCATCACTTCATGTATCGCAAGTTGCATTGATAGGGAGAGCCTCTAGAGAAAGTATTTTGGGAAGTGTTGAAATTTTTATTTTATTCATAAAATTACTCTTCCTTAGATCATATCTCAAAGTAGTTTGTGTAAGTTTTTTTTGGAGTGCAACCACATCATTTACCATTTTTTGAACCAGAGGATCCATAGAGGAAGAATTAGAACTTTGACCTTTTTTTACCACTTGGATTTTTTACTTTTCCAAAAAGAATCAAATCATCCTCTACTTCAATAGCATATTCCTGAGCTTCTCTAATATTCCTAAGAAAATATATTTAAAGGATGAATCTTACCTCACAAAATTGAGCGTTGATGAAGAATCATTTCATATTATCATTAGAGGGAAAATCTTCAAAATTTATCCTCTTGAGAAACCTATTATAATGAGATATGAAATCTATCATAGTCTCATTGAACTCCTTTTTCATCTAAACCAAATGAAATATTAGGTATTGAAAATCTTCAGTAGATTTAAACCTTTCTTCAAATCTAGTTTTGATGGCATTCTATTTAGTAATGCATCCAGCTGGTAGGAGATAGAACCATTCTATTGCCTTTTCTTGCAGAGATTATATGAACAAAATCACCAACACATCCTCATGTTCTACTCCAAATACACCACATGTTATGATTAATATTACCACGTGTTCTTCTAGGAGTTACATTTCATCACCTCTATATTTAGGAAAACTCTTATGAGATACCTTTGGTAATTCATAGATTGGTGCAACGAGGGTGAGCGGAGTTATGTTTCTGACCCATGGCACAATTTTTGGAGGCCCATCTCTTTCTTCTACCATTATTAATTATTCTTCTATTTTTCCTTCTTCTACTACTTTTTCTTCTATAAAATTTTCTCTAAGATATGGAAATTCTATGTCCAATGAATTCTGATAAATTTGAGAAACCAAAGATGAAACCAGAGGAGTGTGATTGGAATCTTCGATGCCACTTGAGCTACCAATGTGAGAATTTACAGGAGACGTGGGGTGACAAGTATATTTTATTTTCTCTTGACATATTTGGAGTTCTTCAAATATGGGATCAAGGTTTCCCCTTATCTTCTTATACCTAGTGTATCTATGATAAACAAGTTTGCAGATTTTAAATCAGCTCGAAACAAATTTTTATCAAGCTCTCTTAAACTTAAGCTTGTCTTTCACTTTCCAAAGCTTCTGTACATTCCTCTTTAGAATCTAGAATTCTTGTAGTTGTGTGGTAATGGAAACAATTCACTCTATTATGCCAAATAGCCTCTCTAAAGTCCTATGTAATATCTTATAGAGTATAGAAAATAAGTTTAGGTCTTATGACTAAGGGAGGACCAGGAATAGCCATTAGTGGAAGGCATAAGGCTTAATGGATTTTCAGGCTTTATAATTTATTTTTTGGATTTTTGGATATCTGATTGTTTTTATTCTTAGAATATATATTTTAAAGGATTTTGCAGTATTTGATGTGGTGCAGAGACAATAAAAATTTCCCCACAGAGCGCACCAAAAACTGTTGCCGAAACAATTTGTCACTAGGACAAATTGTGAGATTTCACCATGGCTCTGGGACTAGGTCCTTCTACTTGAATGGGAAAGCTCCATTTATTGAAAGAAATTAAATGAAATAAACTAATTTCTGGGGTGGCCCAAATATCATGGATCACACAGGAATACTTCTATTTACATGTGGCAAAGTATTTTTGTGGAACACAAGGGAGGAGATGTGAGGGATAAAAGTGAGGAGAGCAAGTATGAGAAGGGATTTTATATTGTAAATAGGATATGCAGATTTTTCCAACATAAAATCAAGATTATTTCCATGCATTCAATGAGAAAAAACCATGAGAGTCAATAAGGAACAAAATACACAAAGCACAAAGTCTTAATGCATAACATTCAACAAGTACATTGATCGGGTATTATAGTTGAGAGGGAGATAGGATAAAAATAGACAAGAAATGGAGAAAATGAAGGCACTTGTTTCTATAAAAACAATGAGATCTAGTAAACAAGAATAACCATCCTTTTACAATGAGGAGATCATCTCCTTTTATAGCCTTACAATTCACCTCTTCATCTACCCCCCACATGAATCTTCATGTTCCTATTCAATATGTGACTTTTCATTATCCTAGGAGAGAACAAATTAAGTACCTCTCTTGTAATTTGAGGAAGTAATTTTAAATATTGAAGATATTACATAGTCACTTTAATGAATAAGAAAAAAATCATGATCATGTAAAATGAGGAATTTGAAGGAGAAAAAAAATAATGAGAGAGGAGAGGAAGGATGCTCCCAAGCATGAATAAAGATGCCTTCATCATTGAGGAAGATGAGGATCATATCTTATGTTGATGAAGATAAAACCTTGACTCAAGATGACCCTCCATTGTGATGTGATGATGAAGAGATTAGATGAATACCTTTGAACATTCATTAAATTATGAACATCCACAACATTGCTTGAACATATTGGGAAGAGGAGTGATGAGCATTGCCCCAAATCTACAACATTGCACATTATGAATTCATGACTTGAATGATTGGCCACTAGAAAATAAGGTGAGGACCATTGAAGATGATGAAGGAATATTTCCCTCACTTGAACAAGGCTTCAATCCTTTAAACATTGCAATGCCTCCAAAATATCAATTCATTGATGAAAACCAATACCATTGCCCACATAGTTCAACATTGTGATGATCTAGTGCCTTGGGGAAATGGAGTCATCCATCAGATGAGGAGAGGAGTACCCCCACCATGTTAATATTTAAGGTGGGAATATATATGAAACATGTTTCTAACTTATGATCATTGTATCCAGCAAAGTGAGGAACACACCAAGACCAGAATGCTCCACTTGACTAAAATTGGGAACTGTGAAGGCTCCTCCTATATTTGAGATACCATGCCACTTTTCACCCCTTTGAAATCTTGATTTTTGCCTCCATGAAGGTTTATATTAGTGAGGAATGGAGGATAAACAACCATGACCATTGTTATCCTTTTATGGACACTTACTATTTTTAGTAAGTGACACCTCACCTTGACCTGCTAAATTTACCCAATTTTCCCCAATTTCACAATTTCTAGTTTAAGATTCCTGAACATGAGGTTTACACTGAGGATTTTGGGAGGTTGCTTCTTCATTTCAAGACTTAGTATTATTAGTAAGGCTCATAGGCCAACTTATTAAAAATATACATAGGCCTTCTGGTTGTCTGATTGGAATGAAAATTGTCTTGTTGGATTAGGAATTTTATCACGATCTTTTGCTCCAATTTTCAAGTTTTTTTTATCCTATGGATTTCTTTGAATCTAAAAAGCAAATTTATTTGGGAAGAAAAATTTAGGTGGATGTTTTGAAAAAATCATAGGATCAATGTATATGAGTTTTTTATCAACATAAAGGCATTCACCAATGGAGTGCCCAGGAAAATTTTGAGGGAAAGCGAAGCAAAAATGAGTGAGATGTGAGGATTTTTTATGTTTCTAGGAATGGAGTTTTTTGGTGAAAAATAGGTAAGAACAAGTTACAGCACCAAGGATGTAAAGTCACATTTTAAAAGAGGCTCTAAAAATGGCTAAGTTTTATTCAAGTACTCACCCCTTAACCCCGGTTAAGCAAAATCATCCTGACCCACCTAAACACTTTCTTTTTTAACCCAAGTTGAAAGAGAGTTAAAACTTTACAAATGGGTTTGGGAGCCTCCGTTACACCTTACCACATTTAGTAAGTGGTGAAATGGTGAAAATGTCTAATCCACCTTGAAAAATTTTCCATGGGGTCACTTCATGAGGAAGGGGGACATGATTGTGCACATGAGATGAGTGGAACACTATGTCCTAGCATACAAGTTGTGAAGTGTTAGTGACAAAGGAGAGGATGCTTGCATGGTGGTGAAAATTTTTACACCTGATGAACCTTTGCACCAGGTGAAAAATCTCAGGAGGTGTGATAAATGGTGCCATGGGGTCATCTCATCATAGGGGGGAAGTTTGGTGTGCAAGTTCCTAACATGCAAGTTATGTTCTTAAATGACATAAACAACCTATTCCCTTGGTAGTGGAAATTTTTACACATAAAGAAATTTTGCACCAGTTTTTAAGGTGAAAATAGGTCTCCCAAGTGTGCCAAGGTTCAGGTCTATCATGAAAAGGGGGCCAAAATTACTTGAGAGCACAAACACTAACCTAGTCATGTAAGTTATCACATTAAGTGGCGCAGGCTCATAAAATCCTCTCTCCTCCTTGGCGGTGGAACCTTTTACACCTTAAACACCTTTTCACCAAGTTAAAATGTTAAAAAGTGCATCCAAGGTGTGAAAATATGACTTGGAAACTTATAGTAAGCATGCCTTCACCAACACCTGTCAAACATACACCCCGGAGAGGAAGTCTTTGCCCCTGGAGCTTCCCTAAGTGTTTTAATGGATTATTTTATATTAATTTTACTATAAAATACCTATTGAGATCATTCCCATGGGTTTTAGGATCCAATTATTCCTAAAATTCAAGTTTTACTTTCCTTTTGATTCTGGTCAAGCTTGTGCGTTGGAAGATCTAATTGTCACTGAAGAGAAACTTTCATTTTTGACTAACTTATCACATTATGAATGTAAAAATATTTAATTAAATTCAATTTTATTTTTGAATCAATTCTGGAATCCTTTTATAACTCCTGGAATTATCATTTGAATCTCCACCATGATCAAAGGTCTTTACTTACATTGTCGAGCCAATATCTCAAACTTATGATGACTGAATATCCAAAAAAAATTACAATGTAAAGTAGACTTATTTTTATTTCCAATGATTTTTTTTTCACTTCAAAAATATACATGAGGCTCCTGAACCATTCAGAACAACCTCACTAGCTTTTTTACTCATTTCAATTCCATGCACTATGTTACAAGTAGCCCAGTGTTGCATGGTTGTTCCTAAACCTATCTCAACTTGTAAAAATTCCTTAAATATCCTCTGATGATATTAATATCTCAGTCACACCCTAATCAAATGCATTATGTCTTCTTGGTCCATCTCCAAAGGGTGTTTATTAGGTACCAAAATCCTGAAAATGTGCCTTTTTAGGCCTCCAGGAGTTGTTCCTTCAACATGGATCACAATGAACCCATGAATTTCTTCCCACTAACTTACCTGCACAGGAAACACACTTTAAAAATCCATTTATCATTCCCTTTTGGCCATGATGAGGTTTACATAGTTATATATTGGTTGAAGGGTAGCTTTACATTACCCAGTTCAGGGATTGTTTTAGTATGGGCTTAGTTGCTATTGAAAAAAAATCAATTTTTCATGCTAGATATTTAGCATGACAACACTACCATATCCCAAAATCTAAAGATCCACCACATAGATACTATAGGATCGTCCTTAGAACACTCTCGTTTGGGTTGCTTAGCCTTGGATGTTGTGGAGGATGACATGATTATTGATGAAGTCATATTTTGTGTGGATGACCCACCCTTACTCATTAGTGTTATCATTCATGATGTGTAAGTGTGTAGGGTCCTTATGAATGAAGGATAGGCAATTAACTTAGCTTACTTCTCTCTCATCAAGAACCTTTCCTATTCCATCAATGACCTCAAGCTTACTCACTTGACTTGTCATGGATTTGAAAAAACTAAACAAAAACTTATAAGATGTATGTGACTACCTATCACAATCAGACCTAAAACAGTATGTACTAAACTCGTGGTTCTAGATTGTCTTCTCTCCTACAACTTATTAATAGGCTGACCATGGACACATTGTATCCATACAGTTGTATCATCTGGGTATCAACATATTAAATTCATCCATAACAACCAACATTTTAGACACGATGTTGATTCCAATCCTTAGGATATTCTAGTACCATTCCCTAATGAGCCTTTCCTAATGCCAACTACTCCCAAGTTCCAGAGTATTCTCTTCCTGGAATTATTTGATCTTAGGTCTGAAATAAAAATAACATTAGTAGATTCAGATAACGATGAGTCTAATGATCTTCAAAATATTGTCAACAAAAACATGTTACTTGATGATATCATGCATCTGTTATCTCTAGTTATTTTACCTCACAACTGGTTTCTACCTCAAAGTGATATGGAGGAGTCAATGAGCAATACCTTAGCTCCCAATCACTTAGAATGCAATGAACTAGGTATTACAAAACTCTTATTTGATCACCCTTCCCTTTTACCTAGATCTTTTAGAAAGATTGATGTTTCGGATAAGGAAGAGGTGCCTGATATTAAAGGAAAAGGAATTGACTTCGAATAATATTACATTGTTTCACAAGCTGAGTCTGGATATTGCTATTTGGATCTTGTTGCACTACTGATCATGCCATCATGCCAAATACAATGTATCTCAACTTGACCGAACTAATATTCCAACGAAACATCTTATGAACCCCCTAGTCAGAGGATAACCATAGTCAATAGTGATCACTGTAGTTAGAAATCCATCCTATATGTTGGGGTTAATCACACTAGTTGTACATATATATATTATCAGATCTAAGCATAAAAGCAATCAATTACGGAAATAAAGAAGAAGAAACAATACACACGATATTTAACGTGGTTCACCTAGTGTGGGCTATGTCCACCAAGAAACATCTAATTTATTATTCACATAAGAATATACAATTGAAGATAAACAATCTTCCACACCTCACTTGGATGCCTACAGTACTTTCTTCTCTTACAATATTCTTTGAGCTCTATCTCTCTCTCTCCAAGGAATTACTTCTCTACAATTCATTCAATCTGAATTTTATCTCTCATAAACCTTATTTTTCTATGCTTATATATGCATCTACAATTTTAGGGCACTTTAGCTATGCAATTACAACCATTAGATTCACCTTTACAACTAAATAGGTTAGATCTAATTCCTGCAAATTAATAAATAAGACATTATGCAAAGGCAACCGATGCCGGTTAGCCTTAACCGATTCCGGTTCCTCCCTGCTTGAATGATACGGTTGGTCCATTGGGTGACCGACGATGATTTGTCAACCTACCGAAACTGGTTACTGTGTATTCCATGCAAGTCTGTAAATAAGCTATGCAAGTGAAGAAATTCAGCTCCACAACTCAACAATCTCCCACTTGAAGATAAATTATTGCATCTATACTGTACAAGCTCCATCCTATGGATCCTTTCCTTTGGCATGTTTCTCCCTCTTCAAGTCTCAAACTCGAAGACCAACTTAAGATTGGAGTGTAGCTCCAACTTCTCCTTTGCCAACGAGCTTTGTTAGCATATCCACAGGATTTTTGCATTTGTATGAATTTTCTCCAGTTTCAGCTGCCCATCTTCCAACACCTATCATATAAAGTGATATCTCAACTGAATATGTTTCGTTCTTGAATGAAATGTTGAGTTATTTTCCAGATGAATCACACTTTGAATATCACTATACAATCTACAATCATCTTTCTCCTTTCCCAAATCCTTCCATGAACTTCTCATCCATATCATCTCTTTGCTAGCCTATCTGTAGCTATAACATATCATGGCCTCTATAGTAGAAAAGGCCACAACCTTCTGAAATCTAAAATCCAACTAACTGTCATGCCACCTACTATGAATACATATCCAGTGGTGGTTCTCCTACCATCCAAATCACCAGTCATATCTGAATCAACATAGCCACATAAAGAAGTATCTAACCCTCCATAGCATAACTACATGTTGGATGTCCCTCTCAAATATCTGAGAATCCATTGGACTGATTTGCTAATGCTCTTTACCTAGATTGGACATAAATCTACTCACAACTCCCACTACCTGTGCAATGTCTGGTCTAGTACAAACCATAGCATACATAAGACTTCCAACTACTGAAGCATATGGAACTGGTGCCATGTACTCGACCTCCTCATGTGATGTAGGACACTGATATTTTCTCAATTTAAAGTGTCCACCCATAGGTGTACTTACAAGTTTTGAATTTTGCATATTAAACCTTTCCACCACCTTATTGATATAGTGTTCCTAAGACAAATACAACTTCTTATTCTTCATGTCTCTGTGAATTCGCATGCTAAGGATTTTCTTTATAGCTCCTAAATTCTTCATTACAAATGTGTGAGCTAATTTTTCTTTAAGCTCACCAATGTCTTACATACTAGATCCTGCAATAAGCATATCATCCACATACAGTAACAAAATAATATAGATTCCATTTTCAAGCTTCTTAAAATAAACACAATAGTCAGAACATCTCATATAACCATGCTCTTGCATGAAACTATCAAACCTCATATACCATTTCCTTGGAGCTTACTTGATCCCATATAAGTTCTTTTTCAACCTACACACAAGTTTCTCCTTACCCTTGACTTCATAACCAAGTGGCTAATTACATATAAATCTCTTCCTCCAAATCACCGTGAAGGAAATTCCATCTTGACATCAAGTTTCTCTAGATGCAAATATTCTACTACAACTAAACTCAATATAGTATGTATGGAAGTCATCTTAACAACAGGAGAAAATATCTCACCAAAATCAATACTTGATTTCTGTGAAAATCCTTTTACTATAAGCCTTGCTTGTATATTTTCTATCCACCCTCTTATTCCTTGATCCTATAAACCCATTTGTTCTACAATGTTCTTTTACTTGCTGAAAACTTAGACCAAATCCCATGTCTGGTTCTATTTCAAGGATTCCATCTCCTCATTCATGCCATGCTCCCACTGCATTGTGGGTATCATCCTGCATTGATTCTTCAAAACTTTCTGGTTCACCACTATCATGTCAATAATAAATAAGATAAGGAAGGTGAAAATATTTCTGGAGGTCTACTTACCCTTTGTGACCTTCGCACTAATATTTGGGGTGTCAGAGGCTCAATCTGCTACATCATGTACAAATTTGTATCAAACTTCTGACAGTGATCTGACATCTGGTCACCTTATGTTGACGTCGGTTCTAGCTAAACTGATGTCGGTCTGTCTCTACTACTGACACCAGTGCCTTAGGTACACTGGACCAAAGTTGGATATTTTTAGGATCGACGTAATGGTCTGGTTCAATGTACACCTGGTTACTGTGTAGACCTGTAGGTGTCAATTTTAAATCTAAGAATGCATTTTCATCCACAAAATCTTCCAGATCAGGTTCATCTTTGGGTACCATAACTTGATCCCTATATATTCTCTTTTCATTCCATTCAATACCACGACTCTTAACAATCTTGAAATCTTTGAAATCCCAAAAATAGAATCTGAAATAACTAGAGCCATAACAAATGAAAGTACATCTCTTATATTTAGCATCAGACTTCTTTCTATTTTCTTTATCAAAACATGCACAAAAGCTTCTGAATCAAATACTCTAAGAAAATAAATATCTACCTATTTTCCATTCCAAGTTTCTTCGAGTATTCCACCATCTAGTGCACTTGAAGGCCCACATGGTTAATTAAATAAACCATCATGTCTAGTGCTTCTACCCAAAATTATAAGGGTAATCTAGTATGTATCCTCATGCTTCTTACATGTTCCATCATTTTATTTTTCATTCTTTTAGCAACACCATTCTCATTTGGTGTTATAGGAACCATTCTTTCTCTACGTATTCCATTTACTGAACAATAATCATTGAAATCCTTGCTGCAATACTCACCACCATTTTCAGATCTAAGGCATTTTAATTTTTAATTTGATCCATTTTCCACAAGGGATTTCCATCTTTTAAAAGTTTCAAAAACATTCTTATTTACAATTTAATAGAATAAACCCATACCTTTCTTGTGGCATCATCAATGAAAGTCACATAGTATTGAGATCCTCCATGAGAAGCTACCTGGGTTGGTCCCCACACATATGAGTGCACAAGCTCCAATTGTTTCTTCTTCTTTGTTTCCCCAACTTTGAGAAATATCACTCTCTTTTGCTTTTCAAATATACAATACTCACAGAAATCAATATCTACATTTTTCAAATCTGATAACTTACCCTTTGCCTTTAAGATTTGCATTCCCTTTTTACTCATATGGCCTAGCCGATTATGCCACATGCTTGTCACATCTGAATCTAAAGTAAATAGAATAGAAAAGGAATCAGTAATACAGGTAGATAAATACAATTTTCCTACCTTATTTCCTCTTTCTACAACAAGAGATCCCTTGGTAACTTTCCAATATTTGGCTGTGAATGTAACCATGCAACCAGATTTCACCTAATTGTCCTACAGAAATTAAGATTTCTCCTTAAGGCTTGGCACATGCCTCACATCTTTCAATATCCATGTATTTCCATTTTGTAATTTTAGATGAACTTCTCAACTTTACCAATAATATTACATGGTTCATCATCTCGTAAATAAACATGCCCAAAATTACCCTGGACATAATTTCTGAAACAACCCTTATTAGGGGTTGCATGGAAAGTAGCACCAGATGCTAAAACCTATGATTCAATTTTATTATCTAAGTGAGAGAATTAGGGATCATATTGGTGCATTACGTATAGAATCATGCAATATTTTTCCTCTTTACATTTTTTTGGTACATTCTCTTTATTTTCCTTGAACCAACAATCCTTCTTTGCATGACCTTTCTTTCCACAATTCCAATAGATTATACCTCTACCTCTGGATTTAGATATGCCATTCTTGGACTTTGATTTGCCATTATTCTTGCTCTTGGATCTCTTCTTCTTACTTCTCCTACTTTATAAATTCAAAGCATTCCCACATGATGATTCTCCTGTACTTTTCTTGCATATTTTTTCATTCACGATTATACTAACCACATCATCAAAATTTAAAACATTAGTAGCAGACACTGTATTACAAACAAGCATTACCAAGTTATCCCAACTATCTGGCAAAGAGAATAATAATAAAAGTGCTTTCACTTCATCCTCAAATGTAATAGTAACTGATTTTAATTGATTTACAATAGACCAGAAATCATTCTAATGACTTGATGTAAATCCATCTTCTTGCATCTTTAAATTAAACAATTATTTCATTAAATAAACTTTATTTGAAGCACTAGGTTTTTAATATAGATTTGCTATAGATTTCATCAAATCTACCGTATATCCTGCTTTGGTAATATTAAAAGCCATAGATGCTTCCAAGCTTAATCTTATAGATCCCAGAGCCTTTCTATCAAGAATTTTCCATTCTTCATCAATCATCTTTGTAGGTCTTGCCTTCTCATCCAACAGTAAGTATAGATCTTTATGATACAAATAATCTTCCACCTGCATCTTCTATAATTGATAATTTCATCCGTTAAATTTTTCAACTCTATATTTACCATCTTCTGTCATTTTTTAAGCTCCCACTCAATCAAAAATCCCTTTGTGAGTAAATCTTTCAACACACAAAACCCTCAAACAAAAAGATCTAATACCATTTGTTAGGGTTAATCACACCATTTATATAGACACATATTCAAATCTAAGCATACAAGAAATAAAAACAGAAAGAAACTAGAAGAAACAATACACAATATATAGTGTGGTTCACCCAGTGTGGGCTATGTCCACTAAGAAATAGGCAATATATTATTCCAAAGGATATACAATTGAAGATCTAAAATCTTCCACACCTCACACAGTGTACCCTAATTTTCCTCTTACAAGCTTCTATGATCTCACTCTCTCCAAGAATTATTTCTTACAATTCGTTCAATCTTAATTATATTCTCTAACCCTACTTTTCTATCTTATATAAGCATATAAAAACTTAGGGAACTTTAGCTATGAAATTATAACCCTTAGATCACTTTTTAATTGAAGGTTAGGTCTAATCCCACGTTCTAAATAAAAAATTTCATGCACAAGTAACCGATATAGGTTACCCCAACCGATGCTAGTTTTTCCAAACCGATGTTGGTTAGTCTGCTAGGTGACCAACGCCGGTCATCCAACCGATGCCAGTTACTATGTAAACCTGCAAGTTTTAAATAAGCTATTTGTGAAGCAATTCAGCTCCACATCTCCACACCTTATGTTCCTCCTGTTAATCCACCACTCTTTGATACTCTATGGGTCATTAAGGAAATCTATAACTACACTTTGTGTCTCACTCTCACAACAAATTTTCTACCCACGGGAGCTTCTGAGCCAACCTCTATACTCAACACTTGTCCTGATGCTCTTAGCATGGCCACTGGTTATCCTGCACCTAAAGAGGTCGCCTTAGATGCTAGGGTATTAGATGTATGACATATTATCTCTAGGATACATAGATACAGTAGGTGATATGTAGGCTTGGAAATCAATATAGAATACCATGGGCCTCTCCCTAGCCTAGAAAATAACGAAGCTATTCTAGAACTTATATATGCAAAAGAAGATAAACTCCATTGGAACCATCATAAATTGGGAAACTTCTCTAAGAAAATTATGCACTTTTACAATTATGTCGCTACTCTCGATTCTATACTGGAAAAAGTAGCCAAATTACCCAAGGCCCCATATCATTTCCAAGATTAAAAAATATATGTTGGATAAATCAACCATTAGTGTACAACTTGATGATGATCCCACACACGTAATCATGTTTGGTGATTATTTTCCTCACCTAATCACCTATGTGAGCATCACATATAAATATTATGAAAACATAAGGAGGTATTTACATGGGGATATGTCGATATTCCTAGAATTGATCCTTAAAATATCTCCCATAACATCATTACCTATCTTGATGCCACACCCGTTCGAAAAAGGAATAAATTTCCCTCCCTAAATAAATGATTTATGTCATAAAGAAATCATCAAGCTCTTAGACACAAAATTTATCCACACGGTGGACTATTCCTAATGGGTGTCCAATATCTTCTTGGTTCAAAAGAAGGCTACCTTATCCATCCACATTTTTATTGACTTTAGAAACTTTAACCTTTTTTATCCTAAGGATAGCTTTCCCTTACCCTCAATCAACACCATAGCCAATGCCATGGAAGGGTACGCAATGCTATCTCTTATGGATGGGTTCTCGGGGTATAATCAAATCCATATTTCTCCTGAGGCTCAGCATGAGGCTACCTTAAATACAAAATGGGGTACTTATTGTTACATAAATATGCCCTTTGGACAAAAAAATATTAGTGCAACATATCAACCTGTCATGACACACATCTTTCATAACCTCATACACAAATTCCTTGAAGTCTATGTTGATGATCTACTTGTCAAATCCTAATGTACTGATGATCATGCTCATGACTTGGACATTTCCCTAAGATGCCTTTGCAAATACAAGGTTTGCCTCAATCCTGAAAAAATGGATATTCAAGGTGACATGAGGAAAGCTACTAAGAATCTTGGTATCTAAGTGTGCTCGACCATCCTCCATAGCAAACTGATCCAAAATCAAAAGTAATTTGAAAACATTCACCAAAAATTGATTTAAATGATGATTTTTTAGATAAATTTAAACATTATATCTTTTCCATATTTTTAATTATTTTTAAAAAGCTGCAAGCTCGGTGGAAATCATAGAAAAACTAGACTAAAAACAAAGAAAATTGAGCCACACAATTGATAACGGATTTCAATGTAAAATCCTACGTCTTTGGGTCCATAAATATGTGATCAATCTATTAAAATAATCCTTAATACACTTACAAATGATTTATAAGGAAATATTTTATCTTCTCCAATTGCCACAATATTCTCCCTATAATATAATTCCTAGTCTCTTTTGGAAATTTTCTCCAAAAATGCTTCTAACTCCCACAATAAGCCTCTAAGTCTACACATACCTACAATATTTATCCTTCAAATAGAAAATACCCCCTTTTATAGTGTTTCAACCACCATGGCACATTAGTGATGTGCTTATCCTTTTGCTACAAGGTGTTAGGTTCAAGCCTCACCGAGTGCATCTACTTTCTTTACTTGGGAATCCTTATCCCACATGCACGCAGAGGAGTTGAGCTTGGTGGTTTTAAATGTATGTGGTAGCATTATTTACCTATCTTAAAATCCAATTTTATTGGTTGGTTCCAATGCTTTTCAAATTTTGCAATGTGGAGGTTTTGGCCAAGCTGGAGGATATTAGCAAGTGGTTAGAGGGAATTAAGTTTAGCATGGTAGGTTTGGTGGATGAGTTGGAGATGGCAGTCGGTGCAACATGTTGGTGGGTTATGTGGTGATGTTTTATCATGGCGGTAGTTTGGCTCAGTCATTCGAGCTATTGGTAGCTCGACTTATCGATTTGGGTTATCACCATAGGCAATTTGTTTACAATGTATAATATTTACAATACAATGAATTAGTCCCACATTCATCCTATGATAAAATACAAGGCACTTATATACAGAAGATCCAATATGATAATGTGAATATCAAAGGAAAATAAACATATCTATTAACAAAGAGTGTTGACCCAGGATGAGGCCCCCAAGCCAACAAATAGCGGGGCTCACCCGTTTGAAAATGAGCATCGAATATTGAAGTCACAAAACTATTTTTTCTTCCATAGCACATGTGTCACTTGTCACAATTTCATTGGTCCAATTGGGTGATGTGCATGCATCCATGTCACTATGAACCTGTGCACAATCCATTATTTTTCCAATTGGCCAAAATTTTCTATAGCTATATCTCCTGCATATGGCCTTTGTTTTCAACGAACAATATTCCTCCAGAAATATCTCGATCTGCTTTACGCAATTCAACTAATTCAATAGATTTTGGGAAGATCATAGATAAGTGTTTCTCAATGAGGATCCTCTGGATCAAAGACATACTTACTTTTCTCAGGAAACTTGGGGAAATCTAACGATTTATCCCCCAAGTTTACCTATTACACTCATGTCATAAATAGTCTCATTCAAAATTATACCAAATTAGAGTGGACCAAATACTGCCAACAAGCATTTAACAACATGAAGCACTCTTTTTCATCGTTACCAACATTATAGCCTCCTTCTCTAGATTGACCTATGCTGCCATATACCTCTTCCACTCTGGTGTCAATTGGGGAAATGTTAGCACATGAAGATGAAAATGGAAAGGATCATGTCGTCTATTATATTAGTTAAGCCTTAGTAGACTATTAAGCATGATACATATCCATTAAGTGAGCCTACTTGGCCATATAATATATAGCTACAAATTTGCATCATTATATGTTGGATCAAACCACATTCGCCATTATCCATACATATTCCCTATGGAAATTTTTCTCGCATTCCATCCTCCCCATAGATCACATTTGGAAGTAAATGGTCCTCCTTATGGAATTTGACCTTCATATCATCACATGACGGGAAGTAAAATTCCAAGTAATAGTTGACCAGTTGGCTATTTCTGCCATATTTTCTCCTCAACCTATTCATGACGCATTACCCAATAAGGACATCCTCCTCGTTGAGGACATAGATGGATCTACCTTGTTGGTGAGAAAAACATCTAGGTGGAAAAACTTGTGGATTTCTTGCCAACACTCTAGGACTCTATGTCCCTCTACTTAACCAGTGCAGCTATCATAAATACATGCATGAGTGAAAGTGGGTTTTCTCTAGGTGGCCTTACGTCTGGGGATCCAATACGCGCACTCCACTAACCCTGCGGAAAAGTTAGCAATATCTTACTAGGGAAGACTTTTTCTGAAGAGTGGGAAAGGGGAGTGAAAACAGAGGTAGGAGAACTAATGTTGCAGGTAGAAAATTAGATTCCTGCATACACTAGTTATAAATTTCATCACATGCATTCATGAGAAGAAACAACTGTGCAAATAACAACAAGACCAAATAGAATTTATTGATCACAAAGTATCAAAAAACCCCTTAATCAAATAAAACTAGAAACTCCTTCTTGTATTGATTACTTTAAAAAAGTTGTAGATAGAGTGGGAATGGAAGAAATTTGAGAGTGGAGGAAACTACAAGAAAATGGCTATCTCCTTTGCTTTCTCTAAGTATAATGCACTCTTGATTTTACAAGATCAATTGCCAAACTTTTGAAATGGGAATGGATTACAATTTATAGAATGAGAGGTGACTTATCATCTACCCCCCAATGGCTTTTCATATGTCCTTGTGCAACTTAAAACTTTTCAACTTCCTAGGAGAATATTAAGTCCCTTTTTATAACATAAAGGTGACTTATTACATTAGGACATATGAAAAAGTGCAACCCCAACGTGAAATTAGAATATACGAAAGTGAGAGAAATTTGGGGGTAGAGGAGAAAGAAGAAGAAGAGGATATGTCATTCCCGATGAATTATGTTGATCCTTATTGATGGAAAGCTTCAAATGTAGTGAAACTTTGAATCTTCAAACTCCTTGCATATTCATAAACTCCTTCAAATTAGCTCACGAATGCTCACCAAGTTGAATTAACTAAGATGGATCTCAAATGCCCTGTGAAAAATGCCTAGGATGATCCCGAACAATGATGTCCCCCTGAATGATTATCCTTGTATGTTCCATTGTGCCAAAGCTTCTCTTTGAGTATAACTTACTATTTTTAGTAAGTGTGAATTGCGAGCTGAGATGACCTTTTTGATGACTTTACCTGTGATACTCCCTCTGTTTTTACCACCTTATTCCTAGCCTCTTCAAATAGTTTCTTATCTAAAGCAATAGAACCCTATGTAGGAATACATGCAAGTTTTATTAAGTGCATCGCGGATGTCGGATTGCAATAAAACAGGTCTTGAAATTTTGGGTTCTATTTTGGGGTACCACACTTCACGTTTGAGTAACTCCTTCATCTGAATAAGTGGGAAAATGATATTTTCATGTTGTGGGTAGAATACTGAAAGAAAAACACAACCCTCCATTTCCCTAAAAAATAGGATCTTCATGCCACAAAAAATAGTTCACTGGAAACTAGATTGTTTAATGATTATTCCCTCCAATTTTCGCACGATTTCGTCCATTGGAACCTTGAGAATTGAAAAGGTCGCTCCTTGATTTTTTCCACTACTATGTCATGGTGGCCATTAATGGAGCTTGAAATTTGCAGGTATGGTTTTTTTCTCCGTTCGTGATGAAATCAGCTCCATTGTGATAGGTTTTTGCTTCTTGTCTCACTGGTGAAATTTCTCTTTGATCCAGTTGTCAATTTGACGGGAAATTGAACTTTGTTCTTTGTGGAGCCGGAAGTGAAATGTATTCACTGTAATCATTCCTTGCTACAAAATGGAGCTTTCAATATGAAGTAATTTCCTTCAATAAATAATAACTCAGAAACAAATGGTTCATCAATCCATGCACTGGTTTGCAAGATATGTTTGAATCTTCGTTTCATGGTAATGGAGGCTTCCATTATTCTTTTTCTTTGTTCTTTGTTTCTTCTTCTTAGCTCGATGAAATATTATTTGGAGACCTATGTATCACCATGGGGTAGAGTATTTCGTTTCTATGGTGAATTTTTTTTGAGTTTTGGAAATGGTGGAGTGATGGTGAGAAATTGCAGGGAAAGTATGGAGGTATAGCTGTGCACGGGAGTGAAAGCAATTAGAAGCAGGGAATCAGGTAAATATTTGAATTTTTAAAATCATGCTAAGAGAGGGATGGGCACATTTTCTTCTCCTTTACATCTCTCACCTCAAAGGTATGTGAGGGACATCAATTTCATGGTGGTCCTAGAGTTGACGCATGGCGTTGATCCGAAGGTAGGGAATTTGAGCTCCAAATTACACCCGGGGGATGAACTGGAAATGTTGATGGTCATATGGGGTTCCAAAGGTCACATGGGGGATTCCACTTATTTTTCCAAGGTTGATGTACTTTAACCTTAGGGACTTCAGGGATATAAAATACCACTAGGCTCTTGAAGCTCACAAGTGTCCTCCCAAATTTTGGCTAAGTTCTGAACTTTCTCAAAGAGGACAACTTACGACGATGATAACTTGAGCTCCTGATGGACTTTTTTGGAGAAACTTTATATGATCTTGACTTAAAATATACTTTTAATCCAATGGTTGGGGCCTCATGTCTTGATTCTTCCATTTGATCCCCCAAAAATCAGATTTTTGATTTTATACTTCACTTGTGCCTGAGAAAATCTTCCTATAGACCTAATTCTCCAAAGTGTTATAAAATATATAATTTCACCATATTGCAGGTCTTGGAATTAAATTTCTATTGATTTTTTGTTTTGCTCCTAACTCCATCCGAAGCTCCTGGAATTGCTTTTGGAAGCTCAGAAGTTGTTTTGGCATGTGCACTGCCTAGGCCTGTGAACCCTAATTTTGGTGAAACTACCCCAACTTCTTTGATTCCTTCTAGAATCTTCCTAAATAACTTGCATGATTTTTCTAGGCCTTCAACTCACCTTCTCATCTATTTTGTATTTTCTTCTCCACTCCATGGGGTCGTTCCAGCCCTAGGAAGGCCAGTGATAACCCTTCCCACAACTGCCTGTAGCTTGTAATTTTTAATTAACTCATAAAATCACCTAGGTGGAATGAATGGAATTTCCTAAATCACCTATGGGGATGAGATAAAATTAATTTGGAGGTCACTTGGACTGACTAGACAGACCCGGGGTGTCTTGGAATGATAGGACTTGAAAAAATTAACACAAGGGTATAGTTGTCATGCTCGGAAATTGTTCAGTTCCTTGTTGCACATTTTCATGAAAACATCTACCTCTAGCTTGGAGACATGACATGGGGGATACAGAATCTTGACTTTAGGCCGTATAACTCATTGATCGGTGCCTTATCCATTGGGCCCTAAGGAGTCATGTACAACTTACAAGAGAGAGAGAGAGAAGGAGGAAACACACACAAAACAAGGAAAAGGGGAAACACACAACGCATGCATAAAATTAAGACACACAATAGAAAGTGAAACACACCTAAAAATCACCTATGGTACAAGGTGGGGGAAAAACCACTTTCACTAAATCACTTTTCATTCCTCACGAGTTACCCTTGAGTGGGCAACACTGAGTGATGTATTCTATGAAGCCATTTACTAGTTCGAGAAAGTAACCTCCTTTCCTTAACTGTTTATGAAAGCCAGGTGATTCCATGATTGTCTTTGTACTTTATAGGAGTGATTCCATGTGAGCCTCTTGATGTGCATGTCTTCACTAAGAAATTCCATTGCCTTCACATTCTTTGAAATCAATTTCATAGTGTTGGTTTCCTTTCGTGTTTATCCATATAACTGATTCTCCATTGAGCATCTCATTTCTGCCCCAAAGCTGATTTTTGTTCAAATTTCTTGAATATTCTGAGTTACTTTCTTTCCTGGGTCTATGCTCATTGACAACTTCTCCATGAGAAACATTAGATTCATCTTTTATCTCTACTCCACTGTGAGGTATTTGAGTACTGACGGGAGGATCGAAGGCAAACTCATACTTGTCTTGTATGTCCATGGCACAAGTGAAGAGATCAAGAATCAGCTTGGGGTCATTTTTAACTTTCATTGCATCCAAGATTTCTTTCACAGAGTTATGCTTCATTATTTCCTACAACTCATATTTGTACACCTTTGAAGAATGCAGCTCAAGGAAACTATCTAGAGGGATTACCTTATCATTTTGGGAATCGCTGCACTCTACTGATCCTTCATCAAAAAGAGCTTCATCTTCAGAGGTCTCGAAACTCCTTGCTTCAATTTCTTCTTCATGGAAAGATTCCTCATCTTCAAATGGGAAAGAAAATATCTCCATTTCGTTATTGCATCCATCAACCATTAGCTCAAGAGTGGAGTCATATTTTTCATCTTTCCTTATCTCAATATGGCCAACCTTCACATTGGTTAAGGCTTCCAAATTAGCTTCACGCTTATCTTGCATATTCATGGCTTGTATTAGGATTTCAAGACCAAACTTGGGGTCCTTTGCTTCTTCTATGGCTCTCAACAGTTCTTATACAAAGAATTATTTCAAGCCTTTCATGGGCTCATCGCAATCTGATTTTTTCTCTCCATAGATGGCCTGACTGAGACCGTCTTCATCCCCAAATGGGAATGAGAATAACTCCTCATCTTGGATAATTATATAAGATTAATTTTTCTTCTTTAAAATCATCAAGAACCATCTCCTCTTCCTCATGGTTTACATTTTCTGGTAATTCTTGGGTGCCCTCTTGTAACTCAAATCTCCTCAATGCTTCTTAAAAATACAAATCTCTATAGGAAGGAATTTCTGGACCTATCAAGATGGGAATATCATCTTCTTCCTTGGTTTCCACAAAGTTAATCATCTGCCTACTATCTTGGTACAAAATGTTAGCTTCTGGGCTTCCGAAATTTCATACCGTGTACCTCATCTTATTCTCAAGAAGCAATTTCTCCATGTCTCCCTTCACTAGTATGGTTGTGCATGACCAATTCATCTTAATTTTCCCTCCTAAGTCTCAGCAGAAACTTCTACTCAGCAACATTCCGAATGAGACTAGGATGTCTACAACCAAAATCATCCCTGGAACTTTCTTGTCTGGAAATTTGGTGAGAGCCACCTTTGTATACTTAACCTTCCCTACAAGTGGTACCTTTTTTAGTCTAGGGAATAACAAGAGCTATTAGGTGGAGTCATGGTGAGTTTGAGAGCTTTGGTAACCTTCATGAGCATGAGATTATCCAAGGCACCTGAATCTATTATGCAATTGTTCAATACATATTCTCCAAGAAGAAGGGAGACATAAAAAGGTTCAACCTTATCATTCTTTAATGCACTCAAAGAAAGCATGTTCTGTGAGGGAGGTTTAGGTGGGTTTTGTAGTATTCCTTTAGAATGAGGATCTGCATCATAGGGTGTTAAACTACCACTCCTGATGTATTGAACAAATGTCTGAAATTGTTCAAGATGGGTCTGTAAATATTCAGTTTCAGTAATCTACACTTTGGCTTTGTTTGCATATTCTATGAAGTCAAAGGGAGCAGATGCAGACAAGGGGGTGAAGGGACTAATTTTGGAGTCTAGATAGGCTTGGGAGAAGGATTTGATGTTTGAGGAATGGAGGGTATTTTGAACGGCACACTAGGAGCTTTCAAGGTATTAGATTTTGTAGGAGAAGATTTAGATTTAGAAATGGAAGAGTAATTGGAAAACTTAGTTGGAATAGAAGGAGTCTTCTTACTTGCTAAAAATTCAAGCTTTAACAATTTGGACTTCAGGGAAGATGGAAGTGGGGATCCTCGACTGATTATTTTGTTTTGTGGAGTCACTACATGAGGATCATAAACCTTCTTTTCCTTTGCAGCAATGAAGGTAGACACTCTTTTCTCGGACTAAGAACGAGTGAATACTACACATGAGAAACTGGGTGCATCCTCTTTATCTTCTTCATCACCTCCAGAATACTCACAAAATCTTATTTGTCTATCATTCTCAATTTCATCAATCTCTAGGAATTTTCCACCTTCACTTTCTTGTTCAAGATCTTCTTCATTTTATTGAAATATGCAATTTACGTTCACGGGTGGAGCCTCTAAGGCAAGCCTTTAGGGTGATCCTGCAATTTGATTTCCATTGCTTCTTTAAGAAGAAACTCATTCAAATATTTCCCTCTTCAATGATGTCATCTCATTCACTAATTTTTGAATCAATGGATTTGTTCTCTCATCTTTAGGATGTTGTGTCTTTCACTTTAACAGATTCTTGATCTTTCCAGAGAGGATGAGATCATCATCAAGATCAATGGCCATCCTTTGTGCTTACATAAGGTTCCTTGGTTGAACTCTTCATAGGAGAAATCCTACCTCTGGTGATTGAGCATTGATAAATAATCTCTTGACATTGTTTTCAGATGGTGAATCCTCTTTAGGTATCCTACAAAGTAACAAGTTGAAACAAACCACAAATTCTCTCATAGTTTAATTTTCTCCTTTCTTTATTTGAGCTTACTACACCAAGAGGTCCTAATAGTCTTCAGTTGATTTAAATATTTCCTCGAAGGTAGTCTTGATGTCGTTCCAACCAATGATGGATCTGGCAGAAAGGAGGTAGAACCATTCTTTTGTTTTTTCTTGTAGATATTCCATGAACAATCTTATGGCTACGTCTTCATGTTCAACTCCAAGAATCTCGTATGATGTGGAGAAATTGGTAATGTGTTCTTCAGGTATTTGTGTGACATTACTTTTGAACTTTGGAAAGTTCTTGTGGGAACCTATTGGTAGATCATGAAGAGGGGGTTCAAGAGAAAGTGGGCTTGTATTTATTCCCCATGGAACAATGGGTTGGGGTGTTTCTACTTCATCTTCCATTATTGTTTCTGCTTCAACAAATTCTTCTTCAAATTCTAGCATTGAAAAAATCTGCAATAGGAATATGAAAAGACACTATGGAATACGAAAGGTCACTTATAAGAAATTGATAGTCTAGCCTTCAACAATTGATTTTCATAAACTCTTTTTTTTTTTGTTTTTTCAATATTTAATTTTTTTGATTTTTGGACCTTGCGGTCATATTTTGAGTGCAGATGTTGCTCAATCTGCCCCACGATGGGCACCAAAAATTGTTGGTAAGAAAAAATTTTAGGTGGACAAATTTGTGGATTTCTTACCAATGCTCTAGGAATCTAAGTCCCTCTACTTAATTGGTGCAGCTATCGTATATGCATGTGTGAGTGAAAGTAAGTTTTCTCCAGGTGGCCTTACGGCTAGGGATCCAATAGGGGCACTCCACTGACCCTGCGGAAAAGCTAGCAATATCTTGCTAGGGAGTACTTTGTCTAAAGAGTGGGAAAGGGGAGTGAGAACAAAGGTAGGAGAACTAATGTTGCAAGTAGAAAATTATATTCCTTCACACACTAGATAGAAATTTCATCACATGCATTCATGAGAAGAAACAATTTTGCAAATAACAACAAGACCAAGTAGAATGTATTGATCTCAAAGTATCAAAAAACCCCTTAATCAAAGAAAGCTAGAAACTCCTTCTTGTATTGATTACTTAAAAAATTTGTAGGTAGTGTGGGAATGGAAGAAATTTGAGAGTGGAGGAAAGTACAAGAAAATGGCTATCTCCTTTAATTTCTCTAAGTATAATGCACTCTTGAGTTTACAAGATCAACTACCAACCTTTTGAAATGGGAATGGCTTTACAATTTATAGAATGAGATGTGACTTATCATCTACCCCCAATGGGTTTTCATATGTCCTTGTGCATCTTAAAACTTTTAAACTTCCTAGGAGAATATTAAGTCCCTTTTTATAACATAAAGGTGACTTATTACATTAGGACATGAAAAAGTGCAACCCCAATGCAAAATTAGAATATTGGAAAGTGAGAGAAAGTTGGGGGCAGAGGAGAGAGAAATAAAGAGAGAATAAGAAGAAGAGATTTCATTCCTGATGAAGTCCATTGATCCTTGTTGATGTAAAGCTCCAAATGTAGTGAAACTCTGAATCTTTGAACTCCTTGCACATTGAGAAAATCCTTCAAATTAGCTCACGAATGCTCACCAAGTTGAATTAACTAATATGGATCTTGAATTCCCTGTGAAAATTCCTAGGATGATCCCGAATAAATATGTCCCCTTGAATAATTATCCTTGTATGTTCCATTGCGCCAAAACTACTCTTTGAGTGTAACTTACTATTTTTAGTAAGTGTGAATTACGATCCAAGATGACCTTTTTGATGACTTTACATACAATACTCCCTCTGTGTTTACCACCTTATTCGTAGCCTCTTTAAATGGTTTCTTATCTAAAGTAACATGCCCCTATGTAGTAATACATGTTATTTTTAGTAAGTTCATCGCGGATGTTAGATTACAACAAAACAAATCTTGAAATTCGGGTTCCACGCTTCACGTTTGAGTAACTCCTTTATCTGAACAAGTGGGAAAATGATATTTTCATGGTGTGGGAATAATACTAACAAAAATCACAGCCCTCCATATCCCTAAAAAATAGGGGCTTCATGGCGCAAAAACTAGTTCACATAAAACTAGATTTTTCAACGATTATTCCCTCCAATTTTCACATGATTTTGCCCATGAGAAACTTGAAAATTGAAGAGGTAGCTCACTGATTTTTTCCACTACTATGTCATGGTGACCATTAATGGAGCTTGAAATTTGTAGATATGGTTTTTGTCTCCGTTCACGATGAAAACAACTCCATCGCAATAGGTTTTTTTTTTCTTGTCTCACTGGTGAAATTTGTCTTCGATCCGGTTGTCAGTTTGACGGGAAATTGAACTTTGTTCTTCATGGAGAAAGTGAAATTTATTCACTATAAGAAATCCTTTCTGAAAAAAATATATTTGAATATGATTTTTTAATTCCCTTCTAGAGAGAAGAACTCAGCAAAAAATGGTTCGTCAATCCGTGCACCGGTTAGCAAGATATGTTTGTATCTTCGTTTCATGGTAATGGATGTTTCCACTTTTCTTCTTCTATGTTCTTAATTTTTTCTTCTTAGCTCAATGAAATATTCTTCTAAGACTTGTGTATCACCATGGGGTAGAGGATTTCATTTCTGTGGTGAATCTAGTTTTAGCTTTGGCAATGGTGGAGTGATGGTGAGAAGTTTCAGGGAAAGTATGGAGGTATAGATGTGTACAGGAGTGGAAGTAGTTAGAAGTAGGGAAGGAGGTAAATATTTTAAGTTTTAAAATCATGCTGAGAGAGGGATGGGAAAATTTTCTTGTCCCTGACATCCCTCACTTCAAAGGGATGTGAAGGACATCAATTTCCACGGTAAGCAAGGAGCTGACACATGGCGTTGATCCGACGGTAGGGAGTGAGTGCTCAAAAATCAGCTAGAGGGATGACATGGTTGACCAAAACTCTCTCCTAGAGGGGTGGGCACATTTTTCAAGGGATGATGTCCCTGACCTATGAGGGACATGAGGTACATCAAATTCCATGGTGGTCTTGGAGCTAACGTGTGGTGTTGATTCGACGGCAGAGAATTTGAGCTCCAAACTACACACGGGGGTTGAACTGGAAATGTTGATGGTAGTATGGGGTTCCAGAGGTCACATGGGGGCTGGTGTGTATTTTTCTATGGTTTATGTACCTGACCCTCAGGGACTTTGGGGACATAAAATCCAACCAAAATCCTAGAGCTGACACGTGTCCTCCCAAATTTTGGTTTAGTCCTAAACTTGTTCCAAGAAGACAACCTGCGACGATGATAACTTGAGCTCCTGGTGGATTTTTTTGGAAAAACTTTATATGATCCTGACTATAAATTTCCTTTTTAATCCAATTTTGGGGCTCTCATGTCTTTATTCTTCTATTTTGACCCTACAAAAATGGATTTTTTATTTGGTACTCCACTTGTGACTGAAAAAACCTGCCTGCAAACCTAATTTTCCAAAGTGTTGTGAAAAATATGATTTTACCATCTTGTAGGTATTGGAATTATCTTTCCAAAGATGTTTTTTTCTCATAAGTCCATCTAGAGCTACTAAAATCACCTTTGAAAGCTTAGTTATTTTGGCATGTGTACTACCTAGGCCTGTGAACCCTAATTTTGATGAAAATGCCCCAACTTCTCCGAGTCATTCCAGAATCTTCCTGAATCACTTCCATGATGTTTATAGGCCTTCAATTCACCTTATTGTCTGTTTTTTATTTTCTACTTCACTCCATGGGGTCGCTCTAGTCCTAGGAAGGCCAGTGATAGCCCTTCCCACAACTTCTTGTAGTTTGCATTTTTTAATGAACTCTTGAAATCACCTAGGGGGAATGAAATGGAATTTCCTAAATCATCTAAGGGGATGAGATAACTTTAATCAGGAGGTCACTTGGACTGACTGGATAGACACGGGGTATCTTAGAATGATAGGACTTGAAAAAATTAACACAAGGGTATAGTTTTCATGCTCAGAAATAGTTTATTTCCTTGTTATAAATTTACATGAAAACATACCTCTATAAAATACTACTACTATAGCTTTATAGCTAGTCTTGAGGTGCAGTCCTCTGACACCAGTAACAAAGTGCTTCCCTGTATAAAAACAACCCAATGGACATGATCATCGAGGAGGAGGTCACCATAAATCACCATGAGGGTACATAGATGCTACACTTTAACACGGAAAAGTGTCTCCATGGATATGGGGCAAGTTGTGTACTAACTAGTCCCTCTTGTCATGCCTTCCCTCCCTCCTATCGAATCTAATTTGATATCACTAAAAACATGGTGGAATATGAGGCTCTAATATTAGGTATAAAAGTTTCCTTAGCTAAGGATATCTCCTATCTTCATGTCATAGGGGATTCTCAGCTAGTGTGTCAACAGGTTAGTGGTGCATACCAAGGTCGCAATGAAAATATTAAATCTTATCATGACCTAGTTCAAAAATTAACACCATGATTCACTTCATTTAACATTGAATTTTTCCCCATGAACAAAATTCCTAAGCTGATCCATTGGCCATGTCTTCCACTTAGTTTCAGTCACATTCGAATTCTCATGAGGATACATTTATATAAGTTCTTCAAAATCTAGCTACCTCACCATGCCAAAAAAATCAAGATGTCTATAAAATTGAGCCACGCGACCTTACACAAGACCCTTGGTATACTTACATCCACCATTTTATATAATACCACATTTCCCCAAATGGTACTGACCCCCGAATGCAGATACGAATATGTAAAAAGGATCTCAAATATGTACTCAAAGATGACATCTTATATTATCACAACTTTGAAGGTACCCTACTCTGATGCATTAACAAAGATGAGGTTCCCCTTTTCTTAGAGGAATCACACAGGGTCACTTACAGTGGTCATTGTAGAGGTCATGCTACTACATGTAAGTGTGTATGTATGGGTTACTATTAGCCCACACTATAATCAGACACTAATGCATTTTCCAAAAAGTGCATACATTTCCAATTTCAAGATGATTTGAATCACTCCGCTTCGGTTGAGATATAATCTAAATCAACTCCTTGGCCCTTCAGTATATGGGGATTAGATTACATTAGGAAATTTCTTCAATCTCAAGACGGTCATGTCTTCATCACCACATCCAAATAATACTTCACTATTTGGTTTAAAGAAATGCCTCTCGCCAACATGTCTAGCCTTACTAGACCCAAACTATTCCTCAATCAAATCATTTTCCACTTTTTAATTCCCCATATCATCTAGAATGCAATGGACAAGCTGAATCTACAACTAAAATTCTTAACAAGATATTACAAAAGATAATTTTTTAATCACACACTGATTGGCACACAAAGCTATATCCTACATTATGAGCATACGGCACTACTGTTTGTACGGACACTGGGGAAACCCTATTTTTTATTTCTTATGGAGTTAAGGAAATTCATCAACATGGGGTGGAACTACCTTCACTCTACATTTCCCTTCGTGGTATTATTCCATATGAGAAACTTTGTGAAGCTCGTATCCATGACCTTGACCCATTAGAAGAATGACATGAAAAATATTACACTTGTAATCAAAATCATAAAAAAAACTTTCCAAACTATTGAGTTGTGGAGCTAAATTGCTTCACAAATAGTATGTTTTACAAACTTGCATGTTTACACAGTAACCAGCATCGGTCACCTGGGGGGAACCAGTATTAGTCAGGGAACCGGCACCAGTTACCTGTGCATTTATGTTTTTATTTTAAATGTAGGATTAGATCCAGCCTTTCATTTAAAGGTGATCTAAATGTTTTAAATTCATAGCTAAGATGTCGTAAGTTTGTATAAGCTTATATAAGCTAGGAGTTAGGGTTAGAAGGTAAGAATTGCATGTAATGATTATTATTGCATGTGGAATCCTTGGTTGAGAGGATGAACAAGAAGAAGAAGAAAAGGGTAACATGAAGACAGAGCTTCCATGGAGAGAAGCTGGACAGAAGGAAATTGAAGGTAGATCTAAATGGTGAGAAAATTGTAATGTATTCTAATGTATTTCCTTTGTATTGTTTTGTCTCAATGTAATGGCCTTTATAGTATGCAAATCACATATATTTTCTTCTTGTAGATCCACAGGTTGTTGTGAGATCTTGTATTGTAGATCCATGAGATCATGTTGTATTTTTGGTCCATAGAGATCTAGTATTTTAAGGTCATTGGATAGCTTGTGGATATGTGAGAGTATCTAGATATTGTAGAGGAGGTTATCTTCTTGTTTTCATAGATTGATGCAGTGATGAAGGAGAGACTTACTTCTCGGTGCACAGTTATGGTTACACATTGGTAGACCCATTTAAGAGGTCTTGTTTGCAGATTCACATGAGATCTTGATTATAATTCAGAGATGCATTAGTTCTTGGTTATGTGAGATATGTTAGTGGTTTGGAGGCATGGTTGTAGTGTACTCATGTAGATCTATTTAGAGATCTGGAGGAGGATATACTCTTGGAGAGATGCATCGTACTCTTGTGGGAAGAGTTGATTTGTTCTCTTGTTTATTATATATATTGAGATCTCTATCTTTGGTGGACATATCCCACATTGGGTGAACCACAGTACATGTTTTTTTATGTGTGTGTACTTTTTATTTATTTATATTTTCTAGTTTATACTTCCATTTTTGTATATTTTGGGGAATTGTCTAGTTCTGTATTTACATGATTTGATTTTTTATTGAATCATAGCACTATTCCCCAGTCGGGATTACCAACACAAAAAACATTAAAAACTTGTTCATCCATGTAATTTTGACGTGGGTGACCTTTTCCTAAAACATGATTATACACACATGACAAAGAATATAAGTACACTTAGAAATGGTTGGGTTTTTACTTCATCAAAGATATCATAGGTCCTAACACATATCATATTCAAACCAATAAAGGCCACATCTTCAAAGAACCAACAAATGATCAATTTCTCAAAAAAAATCACACATGAAGGAACTCAAGAGTTTCCATACTCACTTACCATCTCTCATCTTTTAATTTAAAATTCACTACTTCATCAACTTTCTCTGATGGCATTATAAAAAATTTGGATTTTTCACCCTAGTATTTCCTATTGTATCGTTGTGCTATTTTGCATATCCTCGCTTAGGATCATGGCCTTTCTTGTATTTTTTTACCTATTTTATAAACATTATCCTTAAAGAATCTATCTCATGGTTTTTGCATTTTTCATCATTTTTATCTGCCCTTTTGGCTAATCATCCATCTTATCTTTATTCACACCTATGGATTTATGATAGCTTCTCTTTGTAGCTTCTACCATATGGTTTTTTATGCTTTTTAGTTTTTTTACTTACCGCTTACTATGACACTATCACATCATACCATCACACGACATTACAACATCTCAAAATCCTGATATCATTACAACCATTCCATGGGCCCCTATTTAGGTTATTTATATCTTATTTTACTAATGATCCTCTAGTTTTTCCTATTAGTTTTACTTCTCCAGGGTTCTTGCAACATTTCCCGCACACATGGGAGGGCAAGCGACACCATCAGGCACGCATTGGTGGGTATATTTCATTTTAGATAGTCCTTTCAACATTACTTTCAGTACATACTTTTAATATCAATGTTACGGATTGTCTTTTTTCATTAACCACCCCATGTTTTACTATTGTAACATGCGGTAATCAATGGCTAGGATATATGTATACACCTGATTTTTTACTTTTCATCTTTCATACTTATTACTAACAATGTCTTTTGTGTAGATAAGGGTCACCAATGCATCTATTTCTAGAGTGGGTGCCTTAAGGGGCCTATCGGTAATGTGGAATGGTTATTCACATAACCATTATGGGTTAGAGATAGTACAAGAAGAAAGTTTCACTATTTTGTCTTACCCTTAGTTTTACTTGCACTAGGTATCATTTCCTTCCTAGGTCTCATACACATCACATTCTAATTTAACAAAAATATACTTTTGTGAAACCCAATTTGCAAAGTAATTGAATATACATAATGATATACAACTGCTATGATGCACTATGATATAAGAAATAAGCATATAAACATGAAACCCTAAGTTCAAGAGAGAGGGTAGAAGACTTAGCTTATTTCACAATTGATCCTAAAGTATTCTAGACTAGAAGAGTGATGAACAAGAGGAGAAGACTATCACAATCGAATACTGAAAATCTTAGAACTGTCAGATGATCCTCGACTAGGGCGCCTGGAACAGGACTGGGGCTCCTAGGCACTGAGGATGTCTTCTAGGTTCTAGGGACCATGCAGGGACTCATAGACTGATTATTCTTGTGTCACAAAAATTTCTCTAACCTTCATTGTTTGTTGCTTGTATGTCACTAGATGATCACATAATTTTCCTATAACCTGAAAACAAAATGATATCCTACAAAACACTAAACTACATAAAGTCCTAAAAAATATACAAATGAGGAGTCAGACTAACCCCGGTGGTCACTTGATAGAGTGAACTTACCACCAAGTGCTACACTACATCTTAGACTCCATGTAGTTCTTGTGAAGTGTGTGTGAAATTATTCCCTAGGAATCTCTTGTGAAAGATGCACTTGATAGCGAGCAATAACTAGATGTACCAATGTAGATAGATGTGTGGATGGAAAAAATGAATTTCCCCTTCTTATGAAGTGTATGCAAAAAATTTAGTCCCTTGTCCCTTAAATGAGTGCTAAATGAATTCCTTTGATGCTCTTAGATTCCTTTGAATGCAACCTTAGGTGGTGATAGTAGATACTTAGAGCTTGGTCCTTTATTTTTTTCACATAGCTTTGTATTCATATGATTCTCTTATTTGAATTTCGTAATTGATGACTAAAATTTTACCCATAAGAAAATAATATGCCCAAAAGATAAAAGAGGCCCAAAAAGAGAGATAAAGATAGAAAGAAGTCGGGGCACCTAGAGGGGACAAGGGTGCTTGGGCGTTGGTGTCTAGATTCATGAAAGATAAGAAAGTAAAGTATTGAGTGGGTTGTAGGGTGTAAAAGGCCATAAAGAAAACTAGAAACAAAGCAAAGAGGCCAAATATAACTGAAAATAATATTTTTCTCGCTTATGAATCATATGAATAGTAGTATGTGATTAGAACCTAGAAATGTAAGCAAATGTGTGATTTCATGTCTACATTTACCCCCACTTTATGTTGTTGAGTGAATACTTGATAACATAAAGTAGATAAAATGTGTGTGCCTAGTAACCATGTAGAGTGTGATGGCGATAGCGTGCCAAAGAGACAAGTGAAAGTGTGGAGTGATAAAAATGAAGCATGGAAGCTAAGAAAGAGGAAGTGACCCTAGGGGTGAAGCATATGAGTTGTACCTTGTTGTACATGTTGTTGTTTTTTAAGATGGTTTAACGCTTTTGACAAGAGCTTACAACCTGAGGATTGATGGGATCCCACCCAAATACAAACATGAAAGATAAACCATTAACCATATAACCTAGCTAAACATAACCACAAAAAATAGGGTTTTAAGCTGAGAAAACCCAACAACAACTACTACAAATGAAAAAAAAAAAACCCAACCACAAAAAACCAAAAACAAGAAAAGAGGAAACTAACATTTACCGCTCTTCATACGAAGAGTAGTAGCCAAGAAGGTTTACATATCACCCCTTTTTGCCTTTTTTCTTTATGACCTCTTTCCATTGAATCAGATATGAAATTACCACCATTTGCAAACTATCTAGATATGTGGCACTATCAAGGATGGGATCCTTCTCCAATTCTAACTTATCCAAGTTATTAGAAACATGGCCATGCTCTACACTAGTTGTTTCCTTCCTTTTTCTTGTTTCTCTACTCTTTCACTTGAATCAGGATGTTGGATTCCTCCATGATCAGTCTTGTGTTGTACCTATTATTTTTGTATCTTGATGAGGGGTTTCTTCTTGTTGTGTATTAAGGATGGACCTACAAAATAAAAGTGAAAGAGTATTCAAAGTCATGTGTTATGAAAAATCTACAAAAGTATGCAAAAGTATGTAAAAATTTGAAAAGGTAGTAAAAAGGAAAGTGTGCACCTGATCCGTGAAGAGTGAAAGGGATAGAAGATGTCCTGAATTGTTGTAGAAGAGTGAATTTTTTGGGAGAACTCACACCATGGATGAGTTTTTTGGGTGATCTCGCGCCAAGTGTGATTTTTTTGGGTTATCACACGCCACAAAAAAAAAGTGTTGGGGAGAAAGGTCTAGTGTTATTCTCCATCTTTGATTGCTTCCCAAATTTATACACCACTAAAAACGGTGTGATCTTGTTGTTGTATATATCTTTCCCCCCCGGGTAGATATAGGAAAGATGAAGAATTTGGAAATCAAAGGAAATGAAAATGGATGTCGACATGAAGATAGATGCGCCAAGGCGCAGGTAAAGGGTGCATGAAAATGGATGTCAACAAGAAGATAGATGCATCAAGGCGCAGGTAAAGGGTGCATGAAAATGGATGTCGACATGTTGTTCCAATTCGATCCAAGGAAATAGAAAAAGGAGATAGAATACATTCTGGTTACTGGAGGATAGTTCCTGAACTATGAAAACTATGGATGCGCCTATGCACCTGGAGGTGAACTGCTGAAAACTATGCTAAGCTGAGAAAGTAAGTGTAACTTCTCCCTGGTCATAGGCACGTTCTCACCTACCATCATAAGAGAGTTCAAGAGCTCCCACGATTCTTTCTAAATGCTAATCTCTTTGTATTTGGGCACTGTAATGCATCTCTGGCATTTGAATTGAGGACCTAAGTTGCAGAATCTAGGCCATTCTGTAAGGTGTTCTTATAAATTAGTTTATATTCATCTACTTTGCATTTTTACGTGTGCATGTACTAAAGTTCTGAGTTGTTGTATGGGATGAGGGGGTGCTGCAATTCACCCAATGTATGCATCGATCCTCATTTGGGGTGTATGTGACATCTGGTCATAGGCACGTAGGAGGATGTTTGTATTTGGGCACTGGCATCTCTATTGAATTGAGGACCTAAGTTAGAATCTAGGCCATTCTGTAACTATAAATTAGTTGTATTCATCTACTTTGCAAGCATGTACTAAAGTTTTGAGTTGTTGTATGGGATGAAAACCCAATGTATACCTTACATAGGGGATAAAAAATATACCTTACATGGGGTAGGAAATTTACATAGTAGAAACTAAGGCACATGAAAACAAAGTGGCTATAAACATGTGTTAGGATAAAAAAGTGACAAATATGTTATAGAAGAAAATGTAAAAAATAAATAGTGGAGATAAAGTAAACCACAAAAAATGGGGTTTTAAACATGGTACATAGCTCATAATTTCGCAAAACAGTCAGGGTCGAATTGGTAAAGAATCATAAAAGCAATGATAAATAATACATAGGGAAAAGCCCGCAAACAATGGCATACAATGGAAAATAATGGAAAATAGTAAAAAATAAAGTATCAGACAACCATGGTAGCAAATAGTTCCTGCAAGGAAAATGTTGCACATGAAGCACCCCTTAGCATGTTAGAAAGATAAATAATATGTTAAAACATGTACGTAGAAATGGAAAAAGTAGTTTGCTAGTAATAATAGGAAGTAGTATAACATGAAAAAATAGCACTTGTAGTGTGTAAGAAAGCAGATGTAGATGCCCCCAAAAGCCTCAGTGGGACTAGTAAGAGGTACAATGTCAGGAATCATTACTTCTTGTAAGGATCGGTAAAAAGTATGCATTAAGAACTAAATACCAAGTGAACATGCATGTGTATATAGAAATAATAATTACATATTGAATATCTTACTAGTATAGTAAGCAAAGTTCATCATGGAAATATAAGCAAGAAAGAGTAAGTGCAACCAAGATATGCAATATGATGTGTGTGAGTGAGATGGGATGGTATGCAATGTGAATGTGAAAGTAGAAGCATGCCCCCTAGGCAGATGTAGATGTCTGAGAGGAGGTTCATTTATAAAATACCCCTCAAAATTCAAGAATGAACCATAGAACAAGAATGCGTCATCGGGAAATGGTTTGAATTTTGTGCGCTAGAAAGATAGATAAATGAAGCATATAGCATATAGTGTAGAATATATGATGTTCATTTCATATTTAGACCCTCAGTAGTCGAGTAAGAACCTTAGCATGATATTGTGTCATAATATAGTGACAGGAATAAAAGGAGTGAGTGGAGGGAGATATCCAGTGTCAAATCTAGTAGATTGTGTGGGAATGGAAAGAGGCTCTTTGAATCCTTTTACATGTTTGTCTAATTTGGTGTCATTAAACTCATAACAAAGCATATACCGATACCCAGGACCATACTTTTTGAATTTAAGAGGAGAGGTGGCCAAACTAGGGGCTTTATGTGAGTGATCAATCGTGTTACAATAGGAAAATGGAGATGAATCTGGTAGGGCTTCATAGACCACACCCTGATATAAGAATTTAATACTCGCATGAAGTGTTAAAGGGACCACATGTATGACATGGATCTATGATCATATGATAAGAATGTTATAATTAATATTATTAGGCATTATATAGAATGGGATGGACAAAGTGCATGGCCCAATAGTAATGGGAAGTGTGATTGCACTTAGGAATATTATCAAAGAATTGAATAGAAATAGATGAAGGAACCAAGGAGTCTTTAGAGAGGCCAATTTGGTGAAGAAATGTTAGATTACAAATATAGATCCCCGATCCATTATGAACTCAAGCACATTTAACCCCAACATTATTGATATAAACATGAATATAAAGGGTGGAATCATTATCTAACATATCTTGAGAATGAATTTCATCTGATGTAAAAGTAATATGGTCTTTATTGAGAGATAGATTCAAAGTAAACTTATGATACACATAGTCAAAGGAAGTATGAGGATGAATATAAGTATTAGCCAAATAAGATCTAATTTTATTCACACAATAAGGATTAGCCTACAAGAAGGTATGAATGGAGACATCCATGGTGAGAGGATCCTAGGATAGTGAAGTTAGGAAGAAGTGAGGATCCAAGAGTGTTTGAATGTAGGTTCATCAATGATTTAACAAAAATATACTTTTGTAAAACCCTAATTGTAGAGTAACTAAATGTAAACAATGATAAACATTTGTTATGATGCACTATGACACAAGTAACAAGAAAATAAACATGAAGCCCCAATTTCAAAAGAGAGGATAGAAGACTTGGCTAATTTTTCAATTGATCTCGAAGCATTCTAGAAAATAAGACTGATGAACATGAGGAGTAGACTATCGAAATCAAACAAAAAAAATCCTAGAACTTCCAGATGAGCCTAGACTAGGGTGTCTATGCATTAGGGACCTCTTCTAGGTGCTTGTGACCACACATGGACTCATAAACTTATTTTTCTTGTGTCACACCAATGTCACTAGCCTTCACTATTTTTCACATGTATGTCATTGGATGATCACAGAATTCTCCTGTAACTTGCAAAACAAATGATATCATGCAAAACCCTGAACTACATCAAATCCTAGAAAAGAAATATACAAATGGGGATCTGACTAACCCTGGTAGTCACCCAACAGATTGAAATTACAACCAAGAATTACACTACATCTTATACTCCATGTATTTCTTGTGAAGTGTGTGTGAAATTGTGCCCTAGGAAGCTCTTGTGCAAGCACTTAATAGCAAACAATATCTATATGTACCAATGTATATAGATGTATGGATGGAAAAATGAACTTCCCCTTCCTATGAAGTGTATGCAGAAAATGTAGTCCATTGTCCCTTGAATGAGTGTTAGATGAATACCTTTGATGCTCTTATATGCCTTTGGATGCAACCTTAGGAGGTGATAGTATATTTTTAGAGCTTGGTCCTTTATTTTGGTCACATAGCTTTGTTTCTATGATTCCCTTGTTTGAATTTCATAATTGAAAACTAAAAGGCTGACCCATAAGAAAATAATATGGCCAAAATATTAAAGAGGCCTAGAAAGAGTGAGCAAGATAAAAAGAGATCGGGGGTGCCTAGAGGGGATGAGGATGCCTAAGCATTGGTATCTTAGCTAGGTGATGGTGTCTATAGTCATGAAATATAAGAAAGTGAAGTACCGACTGGGCTGTAAGATCTAAAAACTAGAAATAAAACCAAAAATAAAGTAAAGAGGACAAATATAGTTGTCACTTACTAGTTTTCTTGCTTAGGAATCATATGAATAGTAGTATGTGATTAGGACCTCGAAATGTACCCAAGTGCATGATTTCGTGTCTACATATTCACAGTTTCTTGCTTGCATCTCATCACTTGGCACCTTGTTTATTGATATCTATGATATATGACACATTATTTTCACTTTTCACAACACATTGCCTTTTTTAAACACCTATGGCTGACATCATCACCCATGGGCAATGGTTTCAGTGTTATATTCCTCATGGCCAATGCCATGACCTGTGGGCAATGGCATCATATATATACCCTCACCTCATTTGACACTCATAATAAAAATAAGCCATAATCATTCAAAGTGTCGTTAGTTTTTCTCTTTTGCGCCATATTTGCATCTTCTCTCCTATCTCTTGGTTCATCTTACATCCGACTTGGATTGGATTGGATACTCTTCTTCTTGGATGGTTTCTTTCACTATTAGGTAACCTATAGTGATTCTAGGACAAGAATGATGCTCCCCTTCTCCACCTAATAACAACTCTCTCTTGGTGTGTTACTTCTCTAGAGAGATAGATGCATCAATTACCACCCTACATGTACAAGGTGAGTTCTCTAACCATTTCTTATCATTTTGCATAGATATGTTCATTTACTTCTTCTTTGTGCTATGTTATCTTAGTATTCTACATGTTTGGATACTACTTATCATAGTACTCTTACTCACATCAGATCCTTAACTATCATCACTCTCATTTTAGTTATATCATGCATGTTTTTTGATCCATACCTCTCCACACATAACTACTAATATCTCAGTAGGACTCCTTCCTCTATCTTGACCGTAGGCCTTGGAAACCCTAGGTTGACCTAATGTAGGGATTACTGCCCTCTAAATATGTGTCCTTAATTCTCACTATAGCCCCTTTAAGTCTACACCTTGTATGTCGGTACATGTGTGTTTCCTACTTGTTGCATCGATAGCCTTTTCAAAATGATGATTTAAGAGTGCACAATATTGAGACACATTCTTGGCCCACATAAAAATTATACTTCATGCTTGGTGTTTTACCTTCGACCCTTCGTATTCTAGATCTATAGCTCTTTTCAACCAACCTTACAACCCTATCCTTTCCCTGCAAACTTCCAATGCCACCTTCCAAACCCTTCTTCATATTTCACTCTGTTATTTGTAATTTTCTTGTTCCAAACACAAGGATATCTTTTGTTCTTGATATTGATTTCTAGTTTCCTTAATCATCACTTGTGTCTAAAAATTCACACAATTTTGCAAGAGATTCAATTCACGATTAAAAATATAACTATCACTTGCACTTATTTATATATTTTTTCTTTTTTGAGTATTTAATGCGATGGGTGGTGGTAGGTTTGACTTTCCAATATTCTTTCCTATTTTCCTATTATTTTTCCACCAAACCTCATTCTTCCAAGTTTCGATTCCACACGCAACATGCATAACCTTTTAATGTTTAACTACTCTCCTTGGTTATAGAACCTCTTGTACACACCCTTCTACACCTGCACAACTACTTTCCCATTATGAAATCCCTCTTACACGTGCTTTTATGCACTTCTAATTTCCTTCCTATGTGTCCTAATCTAAGTAGTTTTCTTCCTGCACTTCCCACCTCACGTTATTTTTCCCACTATATCGATTTCTACCTATCATATCATCACAATTTTCTTGTACACCACCGAGAAAACCAAGTCTAAAAATGACTTCACCTTTTACCCCACATTACAATTATGTGTATTCCTTTATGCATCAGAATTCAACAAATACATCAGCTCCTACACGTGTGCACTTATTACAAAACAACATGACAAAATAGAAATGGAAATCTAATCTAAATGGTAATATTGCCTTATTACAAACAAAATTGAAATAATATTATTTATAGTAGGGCTTCAACCTGCTTCCATTAAATTAACTAGGCAACATTGTGTCATCAAGTATCTGTAAATGACATGTTCATATTTCCATAATCTTGGTTACTTTAAATGGTCCCAACTAATGGACCTTCAACTTTCTCAAGTGGCACGAAAAATTAGAATCATATAGAAGAACCAACCCTTCAACAACAAAATAATTTTTCTTGATGTGCCTATCATGTGAAGCCTTTTGGCATGCCTTCTCTATCTTTTGGATCTATCTCATAATTTCTTGAATTTCATATAATTTCATCAGCTCCTCAATGTGTGTGTCCAATGCCTATTCATCTTTGTTGGTGAAATAATTTGTCTTGTGAAAGTTATTGAGTTTTCACAAATGCTCATGGGACTAAGCCCCTCCTTGTGTATGGGGAGGATCCTATTATTGAATCTAAATAAACCTAAAGCTATGGATAGCTATTATGTCGGGGATCACATAAGAGTACACCATTAAATATATGGTAAATGTTTATACAAGGTACAAGGGAGGAATTCACAGTGAAGAAAGGTAAAGGTGAGTTAGGGAAATAAGGAGAGCAAGGGTTAACATTGTAAGTACGCTTATAGAATTCACATACAATAACCATAGTAGGTCCACATTCAATTATAAGAACACAAAAATGCCAAAAAATCATAGACACAGAATTCCATTGCCTCATTTATCAAAGGCACAGACACCTTTCTTGGTTTTACAATATAATCATGTATACAAAGTTGGGAAGAGAGAGTATAGGTGTAAACAAAAAATTTATGCACTTAGGTACATTTCTAGGTCATAAAGCATACTAATGTAAACATGATTCCTAAGCAAGAGAACTAGTGGTTGACAAATCCTTTTGGCATTTTGGTTACTTTATCTCTTGCACTTTATTGGCTTTACACATCTTATAGTTTTTTCAGCACTTGACCGATTTACCTTTTGATGGCATCAGACACTAGTGCTCGATTAGAATGGAAGCACCCAGGTTCTCCTATCCCTCCTGGGTTCTCTCATCTGTATCTTTATTCTTCCTATTATTTTGATTCCCTTTCACTTATTGGTCACCTATTAATGCTTTGGGTCAGCCTTTAAGTTTTTAATGATGAAATTCAAATAAGGGAGTCATATATATACTTAGTTACTTCTTTCAAATAAAGGGGCCAAACACTATAAGAATTATCTATCACCACCTGAGATTGCACAAAGACACAAGAACGCTAACAAGTATATATCTAGCACATTCACACAAGGGATAAGGGTTGCATTGATCTGAATACACTACATAGGGGGGCAGTTCATTTTATTCCATCGCACACATTTTACATATTTGTGACAATCTAGATCTATCATGTTATCATCGTGCAACTTTCACAAGGGAAAGCTAGGGCATGGGACAAGGATACTCACACACATGGAGAACTCATGGAGTTTGAGATGTAGTGTAGTGCTCGGTCATAAGTTCACTCTTTGGGTAACCGCAGTGGTCAGTACGACTCCACATTATGAATATTTTTTTATTAGATTTTATGTGGTTTGTGGACATGTGCAAGTAGTCATTTATTTTATAGGTTACAAGTGAAATCGGTTACCTAACATCGAAACCAGAGTGATAAAGAGAGAATAATATCGAAGATCCTCTTACCTATTAAAGACCAGGTTCTGAACATTTGAGCAGACACTGGCACCTGGATCATTCATTAGCACCTAGGGAACTCCTATCCTCCGATGGAACCTTCAGTCTCATACGTTATGGGGTTTTTGAACCCTCAGCAAGCCATTTTGATATTTTTTCCAACTTAGTCTAATAGATACACAATCATGATCAATCTCAGATTACACAAAATCAGCTAATTCATCATCCCTCTCTCATTTTCTTAGGGTTTTACATTTGTGAACAAATAGTGCTTACACATTATTGTATCATTTGAATATCATTTGTTACATTAATTTACTCTAAAATAATATTTAATTCAAAGTAGATTAAATAATTTGGTAAACCCCAACTTGTGATCGACCACTTGGACCTTTATTTTACCTATTATATCATATTTGTCTTTTCCTAACCCCAAACCCTAGTTGCATCAAGGTTCATATTTCCATCTATTGTTTATCATACATTTGATCTACATAGTTATTCCTAGGGTTTCATCCTTGGTCATATCCTCTGGGTCACTTTCTAGGGATCTTATTTCACAAATTACCTTTTCTTTCATATCATGGCCCCTAAAGTTCCTCAAGTATTTATGTATCAATTACTTTAAAAGCACCCAATTTGTAAAAATGCTCTCAAAAAATCTATACACACAATGTACCTCTCTCGTGATATGACACCTTTACAAATAAGTATAATTTTCAATCATATCTCTAACCACCTTATTAGTCATGATAACACAACCAATCCATCCATCTTTGAGTCAATTCAATCTTTACACATTTTTCAAGATAACTTTCAAGCTAAGGAAACCACGATTACATCCCTCATAGCTGAAATCTAACATATCAAGGGTGTTTCTCATGTCCTTGTTAGTTCTTCTACACCTCCTCCTGATCCTATGTCTACTACATGTGCCCATACAAGTGAGGTCAAGGTATTACCACAACAAACACCTATCAAGTTTGATCCAAATGTTAGGCAACATGATATTCTCTCTAAGCTCCACAATCAACATTTAATCACCTTTCCACCTACTCATTACTACCGACCTTATCGGCTTACAAAATACAAAGTTCGCCCATTTTAAAATTATCATAGAATTAATGGACATTGTGACAATGATTTTTTATGCTTTAGAACAAAGAATCAGGTAACTTGAGCATCAAGTCTTTATTTCATTTTCTACACATCATTCTGCTAAATGCTCATCTTCAATTACCAAACCCCAATAGGTTCCTAAATCTTATCCATCTACGTCTTGTGAGTATCACACAATAGTCACTCTTGTTCCTTCTCTAGTAATGTAAGAGTCACCACAAGCCCCATATAAGGCCAAACCATCAAAGGAAGAACAAACAATTCCCTTTCCACAAATTGAGATCCCTCAGTAACTTCCTAAAATTAAACTCATAATTCCTCCTTTTGATCTAGATAATGTCTATGTCGATTAGTGGGACATATTTCATCATGTTCCTCTATGGCATGGTCTCTATACCATCATTAGATAACTTTCCATCACTCACACACTTGGGGGCATTACATTCCCCTCCCTCCATCACTATTGGTTATCTCTATTATATAATCTTAGCTTATTTTCTATACTGTATGCCATGTGTGTCACAGTAAATCTTTCCTAGCATCTAATCTCAATCACATGCAATATCTTTTTAACCTGATGATGCACTTTCATTCTACAGTTCAGACTTGACTGTTAAAAGAGAGATTCAGAAATGAACCTCACATCACAAAAATCCACTGGGGGGCAATGTGGCTCCCCTTTTCTTCATATATTGCATATCACTACACACCAGCACATTCACACGACATCTATGTATCTTAGTTGTAACTTTTTTTCCTATGTTAGTTGGATACTTAGTATGTCATTATATTTTTCTATACACACATGCGTGTTCACATGGTATCTTGAGGTAAATGTAGGACCTGTATAAATTATTACATGATCCATGATGTTTGACACTAATCTTTACTAGTCCCACCAAGGCTCCTAGGGGCATTTACCTTTGTTACTCTCATACTCCACACTCATAGGTCCTATTTTTATAATAGTTACTACTTCTTGTCACTATCATTTACTTTTCATTGATTTACACATGCTTTGACATAATATTTATCTTTCTAATAGGATAACGGGTGCTTCATATGTAGCATTTTCCTTGCAAGATACTATACAACCATGGTTATCTGTTACTTCTTGTTTTCTATTATTTTCCATTGTTTGTGGGCTATGCCCTATGTGTTTCTTGATCATTGTTAACTCACGGTCGTTTCATCCCTAATTGTCTTGTGACATTGTGAGAGGTGTCTCATGTATGCAACCCACTTTTGCAGTCCCTCTTATCTTCATAGTTACTTGATACATTGTATTCTATTTCATTCTATTTATTTTACACTAACACTTGTTTCTAACCTATATTATTTACATGTGCCTTGGTTTCAACCATACACATTCCCTACCCCTTACAGGTATCCAATCTACAATATGCATATTTTTTTCAAGTCCTCTCATTTGGTCTAACTCCTCCTACATTTGTCACATGCACCCCAAACGAGGGAGGTAACTATTATGTGTACAAATTACCATCCCAAAAGCACAAAACTCTATAACATAACAACATAGTACAAAATTAGATAAGAACATGGTTACATATTGGTCTAGAATCAAACTTGGACCAAAAATACCGAGCAGAAACTAGCGCCAAGTGGCAGACAGGAATGGTGGGAACTTATTTCCTACCTAGGTGCTTTTTTCCTAGGGTAAAAATAGATAATTTTTTAGTTCAACACAATTTCTAGCAGGTTGTAACATGGATCTACAATATCAGGAACCTACCTTCAGTTACAAAATTTGGTTACAATTCGGCTACAATCTGTTTATAAATCAGTTACAAATTAGGGCGTGCCAATCTGCAGTGGCACTTATCATTTGAGAATCGTCATGGAAGGAGAGAAAAACATACCTCTCTCCCTAACACTCTTCTTTTGGCGTAATATTGCCCAAAAATCTCACTTTTAGTGTGAAATTTCCTAAAAACCTCATCATTGGCAACAAAATGCTCAAATCCATGGCTTGATGCATTCTTTTTTGGGAATTCATTTCTCCCAACCCCATCAAAAAAAATCTCCAAGAAAAACATGATAATTTTCTATCCTATACTCTCTCATCCATTAATTTTTTCCTTACCAGCAACAAGAAGCATCTCACATCAACAAACACAAGCTCTAACAACATGCTACTACACATACAATTCACCCATCTATCTCCCTTTTGTAGTTTCCACGCTTCACATTATGATCACTTCACGCTTTAAATGGCTACTTGTCCCCTCGACACACTATCGGCCACACTCCTCTTTGGATTATAAGGTATGCATATTTTATCTACTTTATGTTATCGAGTATTCACTCAACACCATAAAGTGGGGGAAAATGTAGACATTAAATCTATACACTTGCATACATTTTTAGTGCCTAAATCATACTAATGTATACATGATTTCTATGTAATAAAACTAGTAGTTAACAACTCCTTTTGTCCTTTTGGTTACTTTATCTCTTATGCTTTACTGGCTTTACACATCTTACAGTTCTATCGACACTTGATTGATTTACCTTTTTATGACCTCGGACACTAGCGCCTAGTTAGGATGGAAGTGCCCATGTGTTCATGTACCTCCTGGGATCTCTCATCTCTCTCTTTCTTCTTATTACTCTTTTGAGTCCCTTTCACTTCTTGGTCACCTATTAATGCTTTGGGTTGTCCTTTCAGTTGTCAATTATTAAATTCAAACAAGGGAATCATATATATACTTAGTTACTTATTTCAAATAAAGGGGCCAAGCACTATAATCATTATCTATCACCACCTAATCTTGCACAAAGGCACAAGAGCACTACCAAGTACATATCTAGAACATTCACACAAGGGACAAGGGTTGCATTGATTTACATACATTGCATAGGAGGGGAATTCATTATATTCCATCACACATATTTTGCATATTTGGGACAATCTAGAACTATCTCATTATCATCATGCAACTTGCACAAGGGTAACCTACGGCATGGTACATAGATACAAACACGCATGGATAACTACATGGAGTCTGAGATTTTGTGCAGCGCTCGGTCGTAAGTTCACTCTTTAGGTGGCTGTCAGGGTCAGTCCAACTCCACATTTTGCATCTTTTTTTATTAAATTTGATGTGGTTTGTGGACATATGTAGGCAGTCATTTGTTTTATAGGTTACATATGTGATCGACAACCTAACAGTGAAACCAAAGTGAGAAAGAGTGAATAAAAGTGAATATATTCTTACCTATATAAGATGATGTTCCAAGCATTTGAGTAGACACATACGCCCAGATTAGTCATTAGCACCTAGGGTGCTTTTTTCCTCTTACGGGCACTCCTATCTCATACATTTTGGGGTTTATGAACCCTAGGTAAGCCATTTTGACATTTTTCCAACTTGTTTCAACAGATACATAGTCATGATCACTCTCAAGTTGCACAGAATTAGCTAATTCATCATCCCTCTCTCATTTTCTTAGGTTTTTATAGTGTTGAATGTTTATTTCTTGCACAATATTGTATTTAATCATCTGAATATCATTTGTTACAGTAAGTTACTTTTAAATAATATTTAATTCAAATTAGATTAAATCAAGAGGAACATAAGACAAGAAATATAATTATTGTATCTTTTATTGTTTGATGTAGAAGTGGTAATCTCAACAACATAATTTCAGTTAGCAATTTTCAGCCCTTTGGAATGGAGAAGCCATTCCAATTTATAATATTACACATGTATCTCTTCATCTACCCCCCACATGACTTTTCACCTATCCCCATCACTTGTGACCTTTCACATTCCTTAGAAGTGAGTATTAGTCAAAAAGATTCTTACAATGTCAATATTGAGTGTCACTTAAGTGAATAGGATGAAATAGAAAAAATTACATTCTTAATGGAAAATTAGAATATGGAGAGAGAAAAATGAGAGAGAGAAAGGGATTCACTAATCTAATGAAGATGAACCTCTGTTGATAGAACTTTGAGGAAATACTTCATGAATGAGAGTCTTGACCTTTGGCCACCAATTGATATGAAATACTAAGAATGCATATGCTTCCTCCTATGAGATGTGAGAACACTCCAAAGTGCAAAATAAGTGTTTAGAAACATTGTTGAGAGGAAATGCAAAGTGAACCTAGGATGATCACTAGCACCATTCATGATGATCCTCTCCTATCATGCTTCTTTTTTACCATCGCCTTAATGGCCTAAATTTTGATGTCTCAGCACCCGCATAGGCTTCATAATGTTCTTAATTTATCTTGTTTCCTAAGTGACCATATGTGGAATTAGAACACTCAAATTACTCCTCTGATAAGATGTAAATACATCCAATACATTGAATTGGTGTTGAAGAACACTATTATGATTCACTCCGGTGGAAACATGATGGTTTCAATAGTAGGAATTAGGACATAAGGATCACTTTCTTATTTCTTAGGTTTTCACAATTTACCCCAATGATCACCAGAGATAACTCCATGATGCTCAATATTTTTTATGCTTGTCCTCTTACTGAGATGAGTATTCATCAAGTCGGTGAAAGGACTACCCTCGAGTGAAATTATTGAGAAGTGGCCACTAGTTGGAATAAAATGAAGAGATGGTAATATATTTCCTTCTTGAGGCACGATCACACTGCAAGGTTTGAAAGATTGTTTAAGAATACTTATTTCTCATATTTTTTTCTTGATATGATTTATTGATTATTCACACATGGTGATCTTGAGTGCCTTGATATCTATATTAGCTCACTTCAACATCCTCCTCAGAGAGATGATAGTAGATTAAGGACATGATGACTCTCAACCTATTCCATGAGCTTCGCATTTCAATATTAAACAAGAGAACACCCTTTTTCTCTTCACAATTCACTTCCTTGACCAAGATTCATCTTGAGTGGAAACATGTCTATGACATACAAACAACCTTTTGATCAATTTTCTTCTTATGGAAATGGGATTACTTCTCCATATGCAAGGATTGGCCTTTGAATGGATCTTGATGATGAGTTATATGTTTTGACCTCTAAATTTCACTGAGACACTGTGAATTCTACCTCCTGTAGCTTGTAATATGTGTGCTCATTATCAAGCATGGATCAAGTGTTTAGAAACACTTCGCGAGGTATGCATTGCTTGAGATGACTTCCTTCCTCACTCATAGTGAGATTTTCTTGTCATGTTTATGATGATCATCCTCTTGATGAATTTGAATTTCAATAGAGATTTTAAATCATTTCAAACTCTTATCCAACATCATAATGTTCCTAGTTTCACCTGTTATACCTTGATGTGCTCTGATATGCTCCTTGACACAAAAGTGATCAGAATGATGCTTTAAGATCCTTTATAAGCTTGTAGAGGGTTAATTTTCTTATTTGAGCTATGAAAAATATTATTGACCTCACGCTGATGGAAAAATGCAACAATATGAGTGAAAATAGGGCCACCCATAACTTTTTGCACTAGAATTTGAAATTTTCTATTTTTAGTAGGTGGGGTCAAGAGTTGTTATTTTTAGCAATTTTGCAATTTTTTCACTTCCTCATGTTTCTTGCATGTTCAAGGGACCGCAAATGATAATAATTAACTTCATTTGACTATTCAATATTTTTACACATACCCCATCATGAACACATGCTATTTTTAGTAAGTGCACCATAGGTTTCGGATTGTAATGAAAACAGTCTTGAAATTTTGGGTTTTATTCCAAGATTCCCTACTCCAAATTTCATATGATTCCTTCATCCGGATGAGTGAGAAAATTATTTTTTCATCAGATGGAGCAGAATAATGAGAAAAACTCAGTCCTCCGTATCTTGAAAAATCAACAACCCCATCATACAAGAAATGTCTCAGACGAAACTAGATTTTTTTAGGATCCTTCTCTCCAAATTTTAGAGATTTTCACATGCCGAATCTTCAAGAAATTGAAAAATTATTTGAGGATGGTATAATTTTGACAAGAAAAATATTCCTTGATATCCCTAAAAATCATATTCTTCATGTTACAAAAAATGGCTTGCGTGAAAGAAGAATTTTTTTATGATCGTTTGCTCCAATTTTCAAGTGATTTCACCCGTCAGATCTTCAGGAAATGAAGAAAGGTCTCAATGTCCCTTTTTTGTTTTGTAATGACATCCCTTAATGGATGTTGGAAGATTTGAAAACATAAACAATGGAGGAATAGAAAACCATGTTGAAGAAATGGTTCAAAAATGAGTTATAATGAGTTATAATGTATTTTATTTCACTTTTATTTGACCCTGCTGACCATGATTTGAACCCAGGTTAAATGAGAACTTGAGTGAGGTTAAAAATATGTTTTTCATGGTACAAAGGTTAAAAAGGGACAGAATGTGCAAAAAATGGTACCTTGAAGGAAGATTGAGATAAGTGGCAGCACCAAAGTGAAGGTGGGTGAGATGGAGGAGCTAAGCAAGCACCCGACGGAGCATGGAGAGGTTACATGAAAAACCAGGAGCTGAAGCATGAGAATGGGTGAAATTTTTTGTATCACTTATCACCTTTGGGAAAAACAGACAGCAGGTGTAGAAAATGGATCCTTGGAACAAGGTGGTCACATGTGGAACTATGGGAAATTGGCTAAGGATGGGTTTTCACTCACACTTCTCCCTAACTCAGCTTAGACTCAACCCTAGTTTACTTAATTGCACATGGGTGGATGGAGAGTTGAAAGGATTTCATAGGACACAATTTTTTGTACATATTCTCCCCTTTGGCACAAAGGGACAATATTTTCAACAAATTTTTCCTTACTTCATTTGGAAAGCCAATTTTTGCACCGGCTTACCCGAAATAGCCTGAAAGCATGAAACCTTCACCCCGAAGGATCAGGATGGAATTTTAAGGTCAAATTATATATTAACTTGACTCAAAAATACATTATAAAATAAATGGAATATGGTTTAGACATTAATTCTTCATGAAACTCTAAAAATTGGTCCCTTTTTTTATCAGGACAGTGAGGTACACCTGCAAAGTTTGAACTGCCTCAAGAAATAATTAAAGCTTGGATAAAATTTTATACTTCCATCATGTAGATTATTATTAAATATTTCCATTTCCTAATTTTTTCCTTATAGATCCTTACAAATCTCCCAGAATCATCCAGAAAATTCCAGGTTCACATTTTGATTGTTCATTCCTTACACCTAAAAACCTATTTTTGCATAGGCTACCCCTAAACCACTTCCAAAACCTTAAAGGATCTCAAATACCACCTTTTTATGATTAATACCTTTTCATAACTCTTTCAGAGGATGCATATAGGCCTCAAAATGACTAAAAATTGTCTTTTTAAGCTTGTCGGAGAACTAGTCTTGTGTCGCACTTTACTGAATGAAATAATTGACCTTATCACATAATTTTGAAAAATTGTACATGTTAACCCAATGTAATAGGATAAATTTAAATGGAAATATGAGCATGAAACTGGAGATAGGATGACCAGGAGAAGGATTCAAGAATTTTTTGAAGCAAGTTAACATCTTGTGGCTTGGATGTCATGATAAAAATTTTGCATTTTTGGGATAGTTAATTCACATGAAAATAGTCTGTGAGTCCTCCCACATGTGAAATATGAACCGAAGGAAATAAAAATTCAATAAGAAGGATGGATTTTGTGCCAAACACCAATTGAAATGGTGTGGCCTTGTTTAACCTCTTATAGGTGGTTCTATATGCCCATAGTAAAATTGAAACTTTATCATCCCATTCCTTCCTTCCAACATCATAAATCTTTGTTATAATTTGGCTCAGTATCTTGTTAAAGGCTACTATCAAGTCATTTTATTTTGGTGATACAGAGTTCTCTTATGATGAGCCACCATGAATTCTATTAGCAATATTTTTAATGTCTCATTAAGGAAATGAGTACCTCAGTCACTTGTAAGGCTCAATGGAAAGCCATACCTTCTTATGATATTCTCCTAGAGGAAATGTGTAACTGTAGTGTTGGTATGGTATTTTTTTGATGTAGCTTCTTCCCATATCAAAAAAATAGTCTATACGAGTAATAATGTACAGTGCGCCTGTTCATTGCGCAGTTGGCGCAATGGGACACACAAAATCTATGGCACACTTCTCAAAGGGTTTTGTTGATGATATAAGTCATAATGAAATATCATCCCTTTGTCTTGGCTTCCAAATCCTTTGACAATAGTCACAATCCTTGAAAAATTCCTTTGTATCCTTATATAGTGTTTCCCATCATAGGCCTACTAAAAGTATCTTACGCGTAATATCCTCTCCAGCCCAATATCCTCCTACAATTACACCATGTGCCTCTTCCATTATGGCTTATCATTCATGTTCTAAGATGTATCTACATAATAATTCATCTCTTCCCAATTTATAAATATCTCCACCAACTAACTAGTAAGGTGTAGTGTGTATAGCTAATTGCTTCTTTTCTATAGTTTACAATCCCTGTGACACAGTACCTAAGCTCAAGAACACTAAAATGTTCTCTAAATCAATAGGCACATGTTGCAACCTAAAAAACTATGCACTAGAATTGTATCTTATATATTCTTCATATCCTCACCAAAATTGATGCATAAAATATGGTCACGTCCTAAATTACTCTTCCCGGGCTTCACTATCACGGAGAAATCGAACTCCTAGAACAATAAGACCCACCTAGAAATATGGCCTTGTAGCATGGACTTATTCAACAAGTACTTTAAAGCTATATGGTTAGTATAAAATATGAAATGTGTTTCCAGTAGATACTTCCTAACTGATGTAACATGTACACCATAGAAAAATCCTTGCACTTTGTAGTTGTAAAATTATTTTCTATGGGTGTTAACTTCCTACTTTTTTTCCTTCTCTAGTTTGTGCCAATATAGGTCCAATCAGAGTGCTTGATGCATCAACATGAATATGGAAGGTTAAATTCCATGAAGGGAAATGAAGGATTGGTATAGTATTTAATCTCTCTTTTAATTTTTCAAATGCATGTTGTTGTGCATCCTTCCAATAAAATTTCCCTTTTGTATTCAAGATTTCCTCTAGTGGTGTAGTGATCTTGGCATATCCCTTGATGAATTTTCTATAGTAACTGATATAACCAAGAAATCCACACACCTCACTCTAATTAGTTATGTCTTCCAACCCCATTATAATTGTTATCTTTACTACATCAACTAGAAGACCCTATTTACAGATAATATGTCCCAACAAAGTGCCAAACAGTGTGGCAAAGATGTAATTTTTGATATTCAAAGATATAACGATTTATCTATATCTTTTAAACATTAGGCACAAATATTTGTAATGATATTTAATCAATCTATATATGGTTCAATTGTCTAGATATACCTAAAGAAAATTATGGATAAATTCTTGAAAATATTGTACAACAATGTGCAAAAATGTTTTTGATGCATTCTTTAGTCCAAAGGACATAATGGTATAAGAAAATTAACCCCATTCTATGGCAAACATAGTCTTGGATTGATCCTTGAATGAAATTTTAACTTGATGGTATCTTGAGAAACTCTCTGTGAATGAATATATCTCGCACCAAGCTACACCCTCTATAATTTCTTCAATGAATGGTGTAAGGAATGGATCAACAAAAAAAGAAGAATTTAAGACTATAATCCACATAGATCCTAATCCTTCCATCCTTATTTATATCACTTATCATGGGGCTAATCCATTCAAATTCTTCAATGGGCTCAATGATTCCTTCCTATAACATCTTATAAATCTCATCTTTCACTTTGATGCACAAGTTTGGATTCATCCTGTATAGTATCTTTTGAACTAGTCATGTGTTATCTTTTAACTTGATCTTCATCTCCCCTAACAAAGGATGAATGCCTTTTTTTCTCATGGTAACCCTTAGGGAAGAGATCCTGAAAGAAATAGTTCAAAAAAAAATTTAGCTTTAGCCTCTCACCAATAATCTCCAACAACTTCCTCCTTTGGCACATCATTTGTTCTAATATTCACATTTTTAGTCTTCAAGGGAAAATGGTATGCACATGCATGCTCATTTGTTATATCTAAGACCTCGCACTCTCCCTCTGTGTGCTCTATGTTTAAGTCTTCCACCTCTTCATCATTAATCGAGTATATAAGCTTTCCTTTCTCCTTCTCCTTCCACACGTGTCGTAAGAGATATTATTCTAACTCCAACCATGTGTGTTCATTTATATGTTGTTTTGGGATTTCTTTACCATACAAGTGAGTTAAAATATCTTCCACCTACACACAATCCCCTAAAGTGATGCATTTTATCAATTACAAAGCCTCATGTATAGGAGTATTAGATTAAAAATAATTGAAATGATAGACAATACATGAGGTCATGGTTTTCCAATTCACATTTTCTTGTTTCAACTCAACATATATGCACCATGCACGCATACACCCACGCAAATTTAAATAGAGCTTGTGGACCCATAAGGATGGTGGTAGAGAATCATGACCTTTAATCCAATTTTCTTCACATTTTTATATGTGAGCCTGAGGAGTTGTCTTTCCATCATATGTTTTGATCTTTAAAGGAAGGTTAATTTTAACAAACCTTGTTAAGAACACAACCCTGATCTCACAGCATCCCAAAACATTATATTTTTTTATGGCCCACCATCGATTTTTATTCCTCTTAGTGATTATACCAACATATTTCTTCTATCTCCCTCATTTCACAATTGGTCCTCCATAGTGTGTAAAAACATTTCATGTTTCTCTTCTTTAGCATACCTTAGAAGCATAATCCTTCCAAGTCATCTAACTGTATGTGGTCTGATCAAACTAGTCACTTATCTATGAAATTTGTGACCAACCATTTCATATGTGTTATGTGCCAAATTATCACATGAAATGTTGGTAGTGTCATTGACTAAGTGTGTGTCTCCCCACTTGAGTATCCCTTCCTTGGTAGGATCGATTTATTCTGGGTCTCGCACCACCTGCACATAAATATGATTCAGATCTTCCTCACTTACAGGTCCTATATATGGTATGATCTGAGTACCATCTATCAGTATTACTATGTGCTCATCCTCAGTCTCAAAACTACTATAGTGCTTATTGAAGCGTAAATATGCATTATTTTTATAACACCATGGTTTTCCAAGTAGAGCAGGAAAATTGGCTACCTCTGCCAACTCCAGAACTTTAAAATCACCTTTAAACTTTTCTCCATGTATATTGATGCTAACATCCTTGAGAACTAAAATGGGCTACCCTTGTCTTATTTTCCATAAACATTACACTAGAAGAGGGTTGTAGTGGTGGCATGCCCATTCTGTTCCATGCATCTAAAGTAATAGCATTGACCTTTGTGTCAGTGTTAATTAGGATGTTTCTCACCGACTAGCCATCAATGACTACATCCAAATTGATTTCCTTGTCATACTCATGATCCTGGGGTGGTATATTTTGCATGAAGTATATTCCTATTCCTTTCTTGATCCATACCCAAAACCTTTTTGTGAAACAATTTTCCTAGCAATGGTATGATGTTCTCTTATCTAAACATCTGACATACTTCCTTGAGTTCATAAAATTCCTTTCTGGGTACCTCAATATGCTTTGTGCTCTCTCTAGCTCATGTTTTCTCCTTAAGACATAGAATTTACCCCTATAAATCTCTTATCAAGCTCATGGTTTCTTGAAAAACTTCCTTCTACTACCCTACATCAGGATGCTTACTAGGTTGTATAACTTCCTCACACCTAATGACGGGTTTAGTCCTCACCTACTCTCACGTGTGTGAAGTCTCCCCACATGTGGTCACCAATAATGGTTCTTTCTTTGTTTCTACCAACTTCTTAGGATTTAACTAACCTTTTTTGACGTGATACACTTGTATCATTAGTATTCCTCACTCATTCTTAGTATTTTTCATATGTGCATATAGATCTAGGTAGTCATCCACCTTATTCCCTTTTCCATAGTATGCGTAAGATAGGTTATTTGGGAACTCACGCTGATAGTGATTATGAGATCCACATGTTTATAAATTTCATCTACTGAACCTTCCTTGATGACCACCATGTCCTCTACTAAGGTAGCCACCTCGATATCCCCCATTTTCATTATGACCAGCACCATGGTTCTGAACATCACGCACCTGTGATTTGTTATATGTACTTTCCTGGTGAGACCCTATTTCAGAGGCTTTATGGATATGATCAATCAAGCGGCATTCAATTACATCATGTGTATGTGTATTGTAAATCTTGTAATAATTGAATACATTATTATGTGTATATATTTGAAGGAGTGGGTAGTCCCAGACATCATGGTCCTTGTCGCATATCTCACATGTTGTCAATAGTGCATGCATCTTCCTGTGCAGATAGTTATTCTTTGTATGGCCTTCCACTTCACAATATGTACACCAGATTCCACTTCAAGTGTCATGTGTTGAGATAACAGATAGCTTCTCGAAATATGTGTCCATGGATGTTATTTATGCTTCTAAAATGAGCTCACTCCAGTATCTACACTACCAACTACCTCTACATGTAGGGAATCTTCCAGAGCTTCGCATGGATTAGTGAATGTCTTGTTTAATAATTCCCTTCTAAAAGGTTTCAATAGCCTTTATAGAAACCATTTCCTTTGTTGGATTTAGTTTATATCATAAAAAAGCTTTAACAACAGAGTTATAAACTACACATCATATTCATAGACACTTTCAGAGAGTCCTTGCTTGATATCCTTCAACACACTGATGTTTTTCTGCTCAAACTCGGGGATATGGAACTTGGCTAAAAATATGTTGCAAAAAGTGTTATAATCCACTATATTTTAGTGTGGATCATAATTTCTATACCAGCTATGCACATGACCTTGTAATGTAATCGTGAATTGAATCACCTTTCTATATGAAGCAGTGACCCCCTTGGCTCTCCATAAAATCTCACACTTATGTACATGTTCTGTTACATCCTCTACTCCTATGTATTTAGGTAAATAGAGTGACATGTCATAGAAAATATATGGCTTCTATGGAGGGATATTTCCCTGTAATGGATTAGGACCAGATCTTGGTCCTGAACCTCCACCAAGATTACCTCTACTCTGGGGAGTACCATAGCCTCTTGATCCCCCTGTTGCTATAACTCCTATCTTCACACCTATAGAATAATTTTTCTATGCACCAACACTTTGTCCTAGTGTTGCACATATGGGACTTCTCCCTGAGAGTAGCGTTTCAACACTCTATTTTGGTGTTGCACCTATGGTTTTACTTTAAAAAAGTCTATTGACCGGGTATCAAATCCTATTTTGTAGCAATGGCCGCTGCCATATGTGCTTCTTTTATCTCTCTCACATCCTGAGTAGATACTAATACACTCCTACCTGTATCACCTTCCCAACATGGCAATCCTTGATTTCCCTCACATTTCTAACTATCACTAGGATAATATTCTATATAAACCTCCAATTCTTGAGTACCATGCATAAGGGATAAGGTATTGGGGTTGTCAAGATGCATGCCAATGTTTTACAATTATTCATTAGACTCACTTTCATCAGATTCCAAGAGGTTCCTTATATTGCACTTTCCTAATATCATAGGGATATAGTACTACATCCCTTACTTACTGGTTCCCCAAAAATGTTTCTTGATCTTATTCCTCTCTGCCTCACTATTTCTTTAATCACACTTTCTGTTCATCAATATTATGTGCAACTTCTTTCTTCTTTATCCATTATTTTCATCTAGCCCAACGCTATCCTTCCAAACCCCTATCTTTCCTTATGTGTGGCGGGGTTTTATCCAGCCATTCATAGGTTCTTAAGTCCTAGTTCAATCATCAATATCTTAGTGCGAATCGAAAGTGCACGTAAATACGATCCTATAGGCTCATGAAGGAATTGGAACTCATCCTCCTCTAGAAATGAATATGTTGAGATCACCTATTCTAAAGTATATTTTTTCATAACATCACTCCACTAATGATCTACTACATGCATCCATGGTGCATCTAGATCATCCAACGCTTGATACTTATTATGACTCATTATCTTCTTTCGTTCAATCCTACTTAACCATTCATATAATTCCTATGGAAAGAATTTGAATAATGTCTCATAAATTTTATCCTCATCCCATTTGTGTGGATTAAAATTAACATCAATGTTGTATCTGAGCGTAAATTCTTCCTGGCCTTCTTGTACATGGCATTCAATACTCTCCAAGGATAAATGAAATGCCATGTGTGCACCACATCTTCAGAGTCTAAATTAAAGAAGGTCCCGGAAATGGAACCAAAATGCCACATTGAAGTCTAGGTTCATCACAGCATTTTCAGGCTTGCTAGCACATCACTCAAATAGAATCTAAGTGCTCACCCGAAGCATGCTTAACTCTACCAAATCTTTTCTTGTGTTGGTTACCAAGATGTATTTCATGCACTCATAGTTATAATAACATGCAAATATACCACATGAAGAATATAAAATTACTATAACATGCACAAATATAATTGATCATGACCAAGGTCAAACCATAAATTGACCATCATTCTCTCTATTCTACTCTATCATTATATGGATGTTTACAAGTATATATAGGGTGGGAACTTTTCCTTCACTATTTTATTAACTAAATTCTAAGGATATACTATCCCTATACATAGTTTGTCTATTTTTACAACTCTTAATTTCCTATAAATAGATTTCATCCCGTGGTTTTCCATTGGCATCCTACTTTCTTTTAGAATCTATATTTTTGTCTTGTGCACTATAATTAGCTATTTTTTATTCTCATCACATGTGTTATAAATAGATACACCTCTTCCATATGTGCTTCATGTCTATTATTATCCCTGCATGTACTTACCATGTTTTAGTCCACGTTTTTTCTATTTTCATTTTTCATTGATGACCACATCAACCTGTGTTTTTTCCTATTTTTTAGCTTTGTGTGGTGATCAAGTTATCCCCTGCTCTTATGCGCCAAACCTTCTCACATGTTCCTTATTTATTCCACACACAACTCTCACACATTCTTCCCTCTTAGCATATGTATTTCTGCCTTTGCGCACAATTCTTAGTGTACTTTCATCGGCCCAATAGAACAATAATAATCAAATTCAAACTAATAATCAAGCCAATAATTTTGAGAAATCTATTGCCCTTTCGGCCTCAAATAACAGTGAATGGAGTCTAGATAGTGGTGCATCTAGACACATGACATGTATACATGATATTCTTCACGATGTTGTTGAATATCATGACGATATTTATCTAGGAGATAACTCTGTCAGCAAGTACCAATTGTGTGGCAATGTTAAGTTAGTAAATGGAATCATTGGAAAAAAATTATTCATTCTTAACCTAAATAAGAACCTTTTATCTTGTTCACAATTAACTAAAGACGACGGTAACATTGTGTTATTACAAGATGATTGGTATGTTAAAAATAATCTTGGTAAAGAAATTGTTGTTGGTTTACAAAAGAATATATTATACATTTTTGATGGATTTGTTGTTGAATCTTGTCTTTCCACTTCTTCTTGTAATGTTGTTCAATTTTAGCATGAAAGGATTGGGCATGTAAACTTTAAGAGTTTGTATGAGATGTCCCACCTTAACTTTTTAATAGGTCTTCCTAAGATAAAATCATATCATGAATATTGTGAAAGTTACTTGTGTGGTAAGCAACATGTACAACTATTTCATAAAAACCATGAGTCTAATTCATCTTTCATGCTTGAATTAATTCATATCAATGTCATAGGTCCTTTGGAAGTACACTCTCTTAGTGGTACTTTATATGTTGTTATTTTTATTGATGATTTCTCAAGAATGACTTGGTCTTTTTACATTATGGAAAAAATTTATGTCTTATCTAAATTTCAAAAGTGTAAATCCCTTGTTAAAAACATGGCTAATATAAAAATTAAAAGAATCAGAACTGATAATGGAGGTGAGTATGTTAATAAGATGTTTTTTGAGCTTTTTTATCTAGTGTAATTCAAAGGGAGCTAACAAATCCCTCTTATCCTCAGAAAAATGGCATAGTCGAAAGGAAAAATAGAACCATCTTACAAGTGGTTAATATTATGCTTCATGCTTCTAATGTGCCTAATTTTTTATAGATTGAAGCAATGAACCCTGTTATTCATATCCTTAATAGAGTTACCATAAAATATTTACATCAAACCATGCCTTATGAAGTATGGACTAAGAAAAAACCTTATATCTCTTATTTTAAGATATTTGGTAGTCATGTGTCCCTTCTCATTCCTAGAATTAAAAGATAAAAACTTGATCCTACTTCTTACCCTTACATTTTTGTTGGGTATGACAATCAAACAAAAGGATTAATATTATGTAATCTAGTTAAGAATTTGATTATAGAAAATATGAATGTTCATGTTCTTGAGGAATATTTTTGTAAATCTACCTCTCTTCCCTCTTCTTAGTTTCCTAAGTCTAAAACTGATGTTATGGATGATAATCCTTACTTAAACAATATGGAAATTTATTTTTAAGGCACTAATCATCCTTCTACTAGTATTAATCCTTGTCTCAATCCAGGATTCCTGAATGGGCCAAAAATATGGGTTCAATTTCTCATCCTAAAGATTTGAGAAAGATGACCCATAGTCAGCATTCTCATCATGCCTTGTTAACTATTTATGTGGTTGAATCTCAATATTTTGAAGAATCAAGCCTAGATGAAATATGGATTAGAGCTATGAAATCCAAATACAATTCTCTAATTAAAAATCAAATTGTGGAATCAGTCCCCCTTCCTTCTAAAAGAAGTGTTGTAAGCTCTAGATGGTTGTATAAAATCAAATATAAATCTACTGGTAAGATTGATAAATTCAAGGCTAAATTAGTTTCTAGAGGGTTTACTCAAAAACTTGGTTTGGATTATGTTTAAACCTTTACTCCTGTTGCCAAAATGAACACTGTTAGAATTCTTCTAGCCTTAGTTTCTCAACATGGTTGGGAGATTCACCAAATGGATGTTAAAAATGCATTTTTAAATGGTTATTTGAAATAAGAAATTTATATGCTTCAACCTAAAGGTTTTAAAAAACCTGGCAAATAATTATGTGTGTAAACTTAAGGAATCTCTATATGGTCTTAAACAAGCTCCTAGAGTTTGGTATGTTAAGATAAATAGTTTCTTTCATGAGCTTGGTTTCTCTAATTGTTTTGTTGAAAATGATTTATTTTTCAAGTATGAAAATAGTAATGTTATCATTATTGTCTTATATGTTTATGATCTCTTTATTATTAGTAGTGATAATAATTTGATTCTTATAATCAAATAGAAATTAAGACAATGTTTTTAAATGACTGATTTATGACTATTAAATCATTTTCTAGGCATGGCTATTTGTCAAAATCACAAATCTATTATTGCATCTCAATCACAATATGTTATTAATCTTATTAAAATATTTAATATGATTGATTGTAAGGATGTCTCTATTCCCATGGAAGTTTGTGTTAAATTAGATTCAAAACCTTCTTATGATAAATTTAATCCTACTTTATATAGGCATCTGGTTAGTAGTTTGATTTACTTAACTATCACTAGGCATGATATATCCTATGCAGTTGGAATTGTTTCTATATTCATGTAAGATCCTTATGAGGACCATTAGAAAATGGAAAAAATGATTTTAAGGTATATAAAAGGTACAATCAATTATGGCTTGATTTATTATTCTTGTGATAATGCAATTTTATTTTGTTATTGTGATTTTGACTATGTCGGTGATATTGTGGATATAAAATATACTTCTGGATATGTTTCCAAGTTGGGTGCAGGTACAATAACTTAGAGCACCAAGAAGTAACCAACAATATTTATCTCTTCTTCAGAAGCAAAGTATATAAGTTCTATGGAATTAGTAAAAGAATCCATGTGGCTCAAAATACTGTTGGAAGAACTTTATATGGGAATCAAAGAAAACACTCTAATTCTATATGACGACCAAATTTGTATTACTATTGCAAAAAATTCAATCTAGCATCAAAGAATCAAGCATATTGAGATCCATATGTACTTCATTTAGGAGAAAGTTTGCAATGGTGATATAGATATCAAGTTTTGTTCCACTGAAGACCAAGCTGCAGACATTTTTACTAATCCCACGGGTGTTACAAATTTCTACAAATTCCATGTTATGTTGGGCATTTCAGATATTATCTCTTATGATCATGTAGATGGCATTGATCTACACCTCTAAATCAGCTGAGCATATGTTTTTTAGCTTTTATGATCATGTGAATGACATTGATCTTCACCTCTAAATCATATTATTTTTTTCCTTTCAAAGCTTCCCTTAAGGGTAAAATAAGTAATCAGTATGGTTGTATGTTTTCTTGTGCAATTTCATCTCATGATGGCTTGATTGTGTTAAAATGGATACTCCCTAGACTATTTCTATATTGTTTAAGTAAATTCGGATGTATGTGAAGTTTAATTATAATCCCCAGCAAAGCATTAGATATGAAGAGTTTATTAACTCTGTATTCTTATCTAAGACTTCATCCTTAATCATTTTATCTTGAGAATTTGTAATGTTCTTTTATATTTCATTTTTTATAGAATCCATGGAACACTACTTTGAACCATGGAAAAATAGTGTATTATGGCTTCTCTAAAACCCACAATACGGTTATAGTGTTTGCATGTGTGTGATGGTATTTTCATTGATGTAAAAATTGTAAGGGAATTAATGAAAAAGTTTTATGGAAATAATTGCAAGAGGAATTTTTTATTGATGGTGACATGGGTAGAAAAGTAGTGACATGATTGTAAGAGTGGAAATGGTGAGAGTTGTTTGGTCAAGAAGGCCTAATCAGGAGGTCTAGTCAACATGGTTGATGGCACATGAAGGATAAAGATGCATGAAGGATTTTGAATCATGGCAAAGGAATGGAGAACATGTTTATAGTTTGATGAGACTCTCATACAAGTATCAAAATTTGAATGAAGGGTTTGAGCATGGTTTGTAAGTCTACATCTATACCTATTCTAGGTGTTTGGTGACCTAATGGATCATGAAGGTCAGTTACAGAGGTATGTGCGCCCATGAGGGCATGTAGATGAGTGATACATGTTGTCTCAAATATGTTAGGGCCTTTTGAATGGATTTGAAGAACATGTAGGGTGTTAACCTACTCTGTCTAGGTCTAAACTAGACCTGATTCCATGACCTAGCTAGGAAAGTGAGATTAGTTGAGATAGTATAGAGCCAAGCATGATCATATGAGCATTAGGGGAGTTGAAAGAGGTTTTTTTCAGAGAAGTGGGAAAATTTTCATGGTTGTATGTTGAGAATTTTCCATGATATGAATTTTTCAGCTCTATCGAGCTCAAGAAGGTGTGTTTTATAGCTCGATATGAGATATTTTATGTTCGTTGGCATGTGAAAACTTTGCATGGGGACCGGATCCATTTAGAATAGTTGAGGCATGGATCTAATAATATTTTTCAGTTGGAATGAGATCAAATTATGTCATGTGCTTTATGAAAAATCACTCAGAAGCTATGGTCGTCAAAAACCCTACCAAAACCCTAGTTCAAGAGAAATGGATAAAAACTTGTAGGTATGAGCTCAAAATTCATTGGATAATAAAATTTGATGATTTTATGATGGAAAGGACTCTTCCACATTTCTAATGGTGGTTATTTCGTGTCTTGACAGTAAATGGATCCCACTCAGAATTGTATCTTTTCAAGAAAGTTTGGTTTGATCTTAGGTTTTCCATTGGACATATTGTATAAATTTGTGTTCCAAATATAATAAAATATAGGATAATTTTTTTAGATTATTTCAGACCATGGTAGAGCCATTTGGAGGTCTGCACATGTCCAAAAATGATGACTAGTTTTTTAGGCCTAATTTGCAGTTTTTGAAAGTCATGGTGAAAGGTGGTTCTTGGAAATGTGTAGCCTAAGAAGAGGTTTCTAATTATTATTATGGTCTTGTATACATTTAATCTGACATGAATCATGTTTTTTTTAATCATATAAGTCATTTTAGTGGCAAGGATGAGGTCATAAGTTGACCTACTTGATAGGGTTTAAGGACAATGAAGGTTCTTTAGTGCAATTGGTAAAAATGACCAATATCTTGTCTTGATTCATGATATATAGATATTGGAGAGTGATGAGGGGTTAAATTTAATCCTCTTTCGTGAATTTATATGTATTAAAATTTTCAGCACATGTTTGAGAAGATCATGTTTCCAAGACCGGTTTTTGGGCAGTATAAGTATCCTGGAGGACAGAGATGTTTTGATGACTCTTTGAGCTGAGTAATGAAGTCTAAATGGGTTTTTATGTTATTTGGGTCATTTAATTTCCATTTAGTGGTTTCATTCCATGGTTGAGGATATTTTTTGGATCTTAGTTTTCATCTTTGAGGACTAGTCTGTTGGAGGTGCTCAGGATGAGTGGGACATAGTCTTATTTAATGGTGACATGGTGTTGATGGATAGTGCAGATGTTCTTGAGATTTTATAATTTGTTGAAAGTATTTGTATTACATGTTTTTATCTTATGAAATTATGATGGATATGCCTTCTGCCATTAGATTCCAAGAAGCATTCGATGGAGATGAAACTATCCTTTTAGGCCTAGTTGTGTTTGTTTTGTGTTTTGGCCTAATACCGACCTATATGGTCTACTTGCATGATTTATATGAGATGGTAGATATGTTTTTAATTTTTAATGACTGATCTTATTGGTCATGTGCAATCTATATGGTTTTGTAAGCTAGAGTTGTGCATAAAAGTGCATTGTGTTTGACCATTTCAACTAGTGAAGTGGATAGAGTTGTGAGCGAGATAGAGGAGTTGAAAGAGAGAGATAGAGGGCTCTAAGGTAGAGCTAAGAAGAAGCATTAGAATGAGATAAGGAAATAGTATAATATCTTTAATTTCATTATACATAATCATCATATGAAGGTACAAGATTGAGTGAAGAAGGAGAGAGAGTTATTTGATAAGGTTTTGAGGTGTACAAGCTAATCTTGTGATCACAATCAATTATTTGAGCAACAAGCCATAGGTGATCTTCATCTTTAGGTGGTTGAGTTATTTCTTGTTCATCTTATGGGGTTTTATCATCCTTTTATGGTTGGTACCTTACTAAATAGATGATGGTGCTCCTTGTGGAACTGGTGTCTCACTAAGGAAATCTTGTGTGATGTTTAATATTCACACAAGTATTTTGAATTGAGTAATATATTCTGAAGTTTCAATGGATTTTCTTCCCCTTGAGTGTTTCCCACTTCATATATGGTGTTATTTTGTACTCTCTTTTTCATGTGTAATTTTTTTCATGCTTAATATGTTCTCATTGATCAATGTATGTTGATTTGATACTTTGAATGGTGTATGCACCTTAATACAACTAAGTACAGATTTTAAAGGATTGATTCACCCCCCTCATTCCATTGTGCTTATAAAAATTGGTTTCAAATAAATTTCCTTTTGAATCAATTTTAACCACTTGAAATAGATTCTTTGAAGCACTAAAATGGCGAGTCGGCATATTGGTACTTCCACTAGTAAAGCTGCTATGTTTAATGTGTCAAACTATACATTTTGGATTATTATGATGAGGACTCACATCATATCCTTCAGATGTGACATTTGGTAGTCAATTATAGATGGGTATATTGTTCCTCAAACCCCTCCAACCAATGCTATAGATAAGAAGGCTAGTAATTACAACTCCAAAGAAATTAATGTTATTTTGTGTGGATTGACAGAATTTGAAATTTTCAAGGTTAAGCATTGCACATCTACTAATTCTATGTGGGAGAAGCTTAAGGTCATATATTAAGGAAATTCCAAAGTAAAGATAGAAAATCTCCAAACATAGAAAAATTGTTTTGAAAGCCTAAAGATTGAGGAAGAAGAATATATTGTTGTTTATTTACTAGGAGTTGATCAAGTTTTCAACATCATCAGAGGTTTAGGTGAAGAGGTAAAAGAAGAAGAAGTGGTGAAAAATATATTGAGATCTCTCACTCCCAAGTTTTATCCTAAATTGTGTGACATTAAAGAATCCAAGGACTTGAGTTTCATCTTGATGGATGAGCACCATGGAATTTTGACAACCTATGAGATGGGGACCATTGACTCAAAATCTATCAAGAAGGAATTTGCTTTCAAATCTGAGAATAATTCAAAGGAAAAGAATACCATTAATTTTTATGATGCTAATATTGATGGTGGTGAACTAATTGCAATGTTTTCAAGAAATCTGAAGACCGGTTTAGGTAAGTACAAGGGTAAACTACCTTTTAAATGTTTTAACTATGGTGAAATAGGTCATTTTTCCAACAAGTTCCCTTATAAGCATAAGGATGAAGATGTTGAATAGCATGATGAATATCATGACAAAAAGACTCAAATTTCTAATAAAGGAAAGAAAATTTTCAAGATATTTGAGAACAAGAAGAAGTCCAATAAAATTGTATACACCAAAGAAGACTATTGCTCATCTGATGAAAGTAGAAATGATGGTGTTTCTGAATCTGATTTTGAGTCTGAGCATGATGATGTAGGTGATGAATTATTTTTTATGTCTGAGGATGTTAAAGGCCCTAAAAGAGAATACTTCGTACTATTTGAATAATATTGCATGCATTCTAAGAAAAAATAATAATAATAAGATCTAGAAACTAAGCTAATGTGTGTTCATACAGAGTTAAAACATGATGAGAAGAATATCAATAATTTGAGATCATAATTCAAATAATATTAAGGAAATATTCATGATCTTGATGATAAGTATTGATCTGAAACCACTAATCTTTATTTTCCAATCAAATATTTAGAGATGCATATGAGTGTTATGATTATAAGCCTACAATCTAAAGAGTAAGAATGCATTAAGTTTGAAGAAGAAATCATATTTCTAAGGGTATATTTTTTTGAAGAAACTAACAAGGCTAAGACATTCCAAAAATTTGAGAAGAGTTCCAAGGATCTTGATGATCTCTTAGACAATGAAAGATCTGTAGGAGATAAGACAGGTTTAGGGTTCAAAGAAGATGTCAAGGGAAAAGAAGTAATGTAATAAGAAATTTCTCCAAGAAAGGATATTGAAAGTCCAAGTATTAAATAAGGTCAAACAAAGAGCAACTTCAAAGGCAATGTGAAAATAAAGTTTGCAAGGTAGCCCAATGCATCAAGGTATGAGAATTTTTTCAATGATTACTGTTATACTTGTAATGGTTTTGGGCATAGAGAAATGGAGTGTAGAAGGATAGTCAAATATTATCATCCATGGAGAGATAGTAGAGATGAACAGTTAAGAAACATTACTTTTAATAACTGTGATGAGAAAGCTCGCACTGCTAGATATTGTCTTTATGAATAATCTATTCATAATTATAGAGATGAAGTTCCTAGAGGTAAGAGTAAACTTGTATGTTTTAACAACAATAATATTGGAAATATTTCTAGAAACTATTTTTATGGTCTTTCAAGGTAAACCAATAGGTTTCAGGATATTATAGTGGAAGAGAAGATGCAAGGTAGGCTATGGGAACCAAGAGTAAATCATGAAATTCCACCCAAAGAAGATGTTGAAGTGAAACAAGAAGGTTCACATGTCTCTGATCAAAATAAAAAAGGAAAAGGTGAGTCACAGGTGCTAAGGAGGTCATAGAACCTCCTCGTGATGTTTTTTTAGACCCCTCATATTGTAATATGTCTCTATTATACTTCTTAAAGACATTCACCATCTATATAAAGCATGGTGTAAAGGGGGAGCTTGAATGGTTTAAAGTGTGACACTTTAGGAGTTCACTCATGGTGTCAATATGTTCTCATTAAGTTCTTAAAGGTATCCAATTTTTTTAGGAGTTGGTTCAGGTACTGCCATATAGCAAGGTTTTTGGAATCATGAAGAATAAAGTCATTCATTTTATATGATGACTTGATCATACCATCAAATGTAATGTGTAATGTTGATTTCCAAGTATGGTTATATCTTGACGGGTTCTATATGTTGTGTCTTAGTCATTGATACATGATTTGATATGTATCAAGTGTGATCATGCATCAGGGAGGTCGTATGAAGAGAATTTAATCATTGACAGGTATGTGAAAACCAAAAGTGAGTTCTTCAGTTGTTGAACATTGTTTCGAATATGTATATGGATGCTTGAGACAGTAGTATTTCTCAAACAGGAGTGTGGTATGTCAAAAAGGTCTAAAATGTTATACATGTCTAAAATGAAGGTTTGAATCTTGATGAAGGTCTATGCAGGTTATATAGATGCATAAAAATCTAAGGTATGTTTCTGAGTTTATCTTTGAAGAGGTAGCTTTGTAATCATATCTTGTTATTGCATGTGTATGAAGCTTCATGGTTTTGTGTATGATTGTATGAGTTGAGGGGAGTTTAAGTGCTCATAGTCCTAATAATTTGAAGTTAAAATTGTTTTCATTCAATTATATTTGAATTATACATCATGTCAGGATGCAGTATGTTATTGAGTGTTCTAATGGTGAGTAAAAGGTGTATGAAGACTTCCTAAGGTAAGGAGAGCTAATAATAATCCTCAGACAAGTTTCTAAGGTGTCAAGAAGGGCTAGTTAGGAAGATATGTTTATTGTTGTCAAGGGATCAATAAGGTGGTGTTTAATATGCTTAGTATGCTCCTGTAACAAAGATAAAATTGGAAAGTTTGGTCTGAGGGGGAGCTTTAGGGCTATTTTTCCTAAGGATGTTACCATTCTGTGTATAGCAAGATCCAAGTCAGTTTGTGGGTGTCTTCAATCTGGCTAGTATTGAGGATGTGTCAAGCATGATGTTTTTCTCATAATCATGTATGTAGATATGTATGCTATGATGTGCATCTACCTAAGGGGAGATAGAGTACTCTCATAATATGATGTAGCCAAAATAGTGTTAAGAGAATAATATCATGACCTTGAGCTTGTTTTGTGTTTTTGGTTGATGTTTTCAACCAAGAGGTGGTTTTAATATGTTGTTAAAGATGGGGACTATGTGCGACAGGCATGTGCCTTTTTCATTAATGTAAAAAGGAGGAGAAGTATCATGTTGTTTTCCATCACTGAAAAATGAGATATTGTCGGCATGTGTGTGTTGGTGTTGTCATTTATGTAAAAGGTGCAAGGGTATTAATGAAAAAGGTTGATGACAAGAAGTGAAAGAGGAAGTTTGTATTGATGGTGACATGGGCAGATAAGTAGTGACATGATCTCATTAGTGGAAATGGTGAGATTTGTTTGGTCAAGTAGGTAATCAGGAGGTCTAGTCAGCATGGGTGATGGTACATGAAGGACAAAGATGTATGCAGGCTTGTGAAGTATAGGAAAGGCATGGAGAGCATGTTAATATTTTGAAGAGACACTCATACAGGTATTAGAAGATGAATTCGGGGCTTGAGCATGTTTTTTAGATCTACATCTAGACCTAGTCTAGGTGTTTAGTGGCCTAATGGAGCATGAAGGTCATTTACAAAGGTATGTGGGCCCATGAGGGCATGTAGAGGAGTGAGACATGTTGTCTCAAATATGTTAGGGACTTTTAAATGGATTTGAACCATAAGTAGGGTGTTAACAAACTTTTTCTAGGTCTATACTAGACCTAATTCCATGACCTAGCTAGGAAAGTGACATTTGGTTGAAATGGTGTAGAGACAAGCATGATCATATGAGCATTGGGGAAGTTGAAAGAGGTTATTCTAGAGCTGTGGGAGAAATTTCAAGGTTATATGTTGAGAATTTTGCATGATATGAAAATTTTAGCTCTACCAAGCTCAAGAAGGTGCATTTTCTAGCTCGATATGAGATATTTTATGTTGGTTGGCACGTACAAATTTTGCATGGGGACATGATCCATTTAGAACAGTTGAGGCATGGAGCTAAGAAGGTTTTTTAGTTGGAATGTCTAGTCACAAAAGCATGCACTTTAGGCATTATTTAGCTATTATTTAGAGGGTTCTCGAGTGAACAAAGTACTAATTAATCCCACCTTTTGGACATCTTATTTTTACCTTTTATTTCGTCATTCCTGGATATTTTCCTATCCATTCCCACCTATTTCGTAATTGTCCCATCATTTTAGCCTAAATCAGGGCCCTCAGGCCTATACTAGGGCGCCCTGGTCCCACCTGGGGTGCCTTGATCCATGTTCTAATTTCCTGTCTCTTTTGGGGCCTCTTCTAGCCATTTTTCATCCTTATATTTTTCCTAGTCGACCATGTCGGGGTTAATTACAAAATTAGAGCAAGAGAACCCTATAAATATAAAGTTATGAGACCATAATGAGGGTCCTAACATCACATACTACTATCACTCCATCTAGAGTTGCATCCATTGCATCACTTGCATCCACATAGTGTCATGCATCAAGGCTAAGAGATTTGCATCAACACACACAACATAGGGGGAGGGATTTTATTCTATTCCATGCACACATACTATTACATTTTTCTATAGTTATTATTGCTCACTACTTCACAAAGTGTGACTGACACAAGAGCACCTAGGGCACACACACACACACACACACCAGAACTACATTTGGGTCTGAAATGTAGTGCAATGCTCAGATTAGTAAGCCCACTATTGTGGCAGCTGAGGTCAGTCTGACCCATTCATTTTTGCATCTTTTATTTTTAGGGTTTTGATACTTCTTTATCTTTTGCAGGTCATTCCTTCATCTTGCATTATTTCACATACCTGACGCAGCTCGGCAGATCCAGTGCGAGAGATAGGGAATATTTTAGGGCATCTTGCAACACTGCCAAAATTAGATTATGAGATTTTACAGAGACTAGGGCACCTATTCTATAGACCAGGGCACCCCGAGGAACCCCAGTACCTTCCTAGGCACTACAGTCCCCTTATATCTTCCAGATCTGACCTTTACGGGACCTCTGAGTGATCGTTCCTACTTCTGGAATCTACAGTCAGACCTGCAGCAACCTACAATAGTCTCCAGCAATCAGCTAAGTCCTTTCCTTTTACATCCTTACACATTTAGGGTTTTATTTCATTTAGTATAATTATTTAAAATCATTCCATATTGTCTTAGCATAGTTTACAACTTTTTAGTCCTCCTATATTAGATTAACTATTATTATATCTTTTTGTAATTTAGTTTAATTTTAGTTAATCATTTTGGTGAACCCAACATCTCATCATGGGTAAGCATAATAGGAAATGCACTTCTTCTAAGTCTCCCATTACTCTGCAATTTGATAGTCGTGGTCACGCTTTTGTTGACACTCCTACTGCTCCTTCTAGCTATAGACCTTTCCCTTCATTTATTCAGCTTCCATCTTATGATATGGATCCTAGCACTATCAATGTTATTATTTTCGCTTATCGGTGCACTATCGATCTTGTTGTTTTAGCACAATTCGTAGCGGAAGTATAAGATATTTCTCCCAATCCCATAGCCACACTTGCTACCATTAGTGATTCACAAGATCATTCCCACTCACTTGTCCCTTCTTCGGTATTATGCGTAGATGATCCCACCAATCCCATAGTTGTCCCAACTTCTCCATCTTCTATGACTGAATCTCAATCTCTCGTAGTTCCACATGACTTATTTCCTACTATTTGTATGATTGATACGGTCCCTTCTAATTCATCACTTACTCCTGATGATACTAATGCTATGGTACTCTATACAGAACCTACTCCACACTACTCTCTTGCATTACCGCTCCCTACACCACATCCCTTTATAGACAAGTTGCCACCTGAGGGTGTCATTCAGGTGATCGACACGGTATCTCCCTCTTCGCCTACCAATATTACTAATATTATTCCATATCATGAACCTTTATAATACGTGGATGTTGTTCCATCATACATGCCAACATCACCCTCTTTAATGTGTTCACCATTCACTTGCACCCTCTTCATGAATAATTATTATTGGGAGCACATACCACTCGACACTTCATGCATGACCATTGTATGTTCACATGATGGTCTCTCTTGGATTGGTTTTAACTTTCCAGACCTCCATCCTCCTTTATGTGATCCACATTTGTATCATGGCTCTGTTATTCTTACTGCTGCATATGGCATGCGTGTTTTCCATCTTGCAGTTCATCTTGCATGTTATCATACCACTCCTCTTTTTACTCTTGGCTAGTCTTGGTTAGATTATATCGGAGGCACTCTAGATCCTAACCACATTGATATAGCATTTCCCATGCCATTTGGCACTGTGTGCATTTGTAGCAGTTCATTTTTGTGTTATTCACCCAACTTCACTATTTGGTATGCTCAGGGATGTCCTTTACCTCCCTTTATGGATGAACAATACACCATGGTCATGTATATCTTATGCACTCATGGTTATTTGGATGAACTACCACATACCATTGTTTATTAGGTTTCCCGCACTGTTCCACATGATTTTGACAATAATGTTGATGACCTTTTAGATGATCTTACTTCTCCTTTATCTCCTTGCAGTAGCACCAATCCGTGCCTCAAATATGCCCTATATCCACCCATTTAGTTGATGACCTTCACATTCATCCATCTAATACACACCTATTGGATTCCATACACGCATTGTAAACTCAGTGTCAGTCCATGGAAGCCATGATTACATCTCTCATTGTTGAAGTCGAGAAACTTAAGGTTGTTTCTCGATCCCATGTTAGTACTCATGATCCACCTCAAACGCCATCTACATCCACTATGTGCCCTCTCATTGACCCTCTAGGTACACCATTTCCTCCACCTCTCATTGTTCACTCTACATGCTACAACATAAGACATTTTCATTCATCTTCTTAATCATCAAATGATTACTCTACCGCCTACTCATCACTATCCTTCTTCTCAACTAGTATACTACCACGATCGTCCATATTTCCACTATCATCGAATGCATAGACATCATACCAATGTTTGTCATACTTTATCATGTATAATTACAAATCTCAAATAACTAGGACTTATCTCCTTTGATGCACAACCATCTCCTATTCACCATCCATCCCATCGGGCTCATTCATTGTGTAAGTCTCAAGTTAGTACTACTCAAGTACCTTCTCAGCAAAAAAAATTCACACATATTTTGCTATCTCCCCTATCAGACTCAACACTACAGCATGTTCCTACATCCCACTCTTCCTCATTCATTCATTCTTCACATGCATATAGATTTCATTCACTGGAACCACATTTATCTACTATATTACCACTATTAGATCGTGGCCCTCCACTTACACTATCTTAGGAATCATTCGAGGGACCTTCGTCCTTCACCCCCATCGGTTAATGACTCTTTCATACATGTTGGGGGGGTATGGCATCTCACCCCCATCCTAACGTCAGCACATCATCATATGTCACCCTTCTTTCCTATAAACATATCATATCGTGCATCATAGCACCATCATTACCCGATGATGCACTCTTGTGCTTTGGTTCACACTTGACTGTTGAGGGATTACCATTACACTGAACCCCACACACTACACCTTAGGCACTATATATTACATTTCATCCTACATTGTGTGTCATACACTATTCATTCTACACTTATTTCTACATTATACTAGTCCTCACCTATGCATTACATTCATTCAAATATCCGCACACTTCGTTACATTATTCACTGTGTGTTTTCATATCATACATTTTCTACATATTATACTAGTCTTCATTACATATGAGTCTAGTTTTTACATTTCATCCCTACATTCTACATTTTACTAGTCCTTACCCTACACACCACATACATTATTAGGCTATCATACATAATCTATACATAGTACCATCATACATTGTGCATTTCCACATACATTTTACATACTACACTAGATTACATTACATATGGGTCTAGCTTTACATTTTATCATTACATATTCCATTTCTATCTACACCTATTATTGCACTTTACACATTACGTATTATACATCCTACACATCCTATATTGCATTACCCACACTGCAGCTTTGCATTTACACATACCCTATTCATCACTTGGTCATCTACTACTCATCATACACTACATTCTTCTATGCACTACGCTCACCACCCTATGACACACTTTAGTTCCTTGGTCCATACTTGACTGTCAAGGGTTTACTAATCAAATGGACCTTACACTCACCATGCAACATTTCCAATTTAGTGACATACGCTTTAGGCTAAATCATCACCCACCTCCATCATTGCCTCTAGTAGTGGTATACGCTTTAGGCTAAATCACCACCTCCATTATCATCTTGTAGTGGTATAAACCTTAGGTTACATCACCACTCCCCCCCCATCATCTTGTAGTGACATACGCTTTAGGATAAATCATCACCCATCCCCATCCTTTCATCATATAGTGATATACACTTAGGGATAAATCATCACTCCTCCATTCAACAAATTCATGATATATGCTTTGGCTATAGGGTTTGCACACATCTTCTCCCATGTTGCATCTCATCACCATTACATATACACACTCATCACAGTGCACTAGATACATCAAACACTACTCGACCATTTCCGATGATGCACTCTCATTTATGGTTCATTCTTGACTGTTGAGGAGGTAAAAAAAATGAACCTCACTGCATACACTTCCATCCACTCATGGGGCATGTTGCTCCTATCATTCCATCTTATATTGCATTCCATCTATCCATAGCATACTGCATTGTCTTAGGGGCATTTAATCTTACTTACTAGTGTTTTACATGATCACTTTACTACATGTGTTATGTTGATTTCTTATATGTCATTATCTATATCATACACACATGCACGTTCACAAATTTGTTTAGTGTGATCATAGATACAGGACTCTACATGTGACATGGATGCTCGCCTTCTACCCTTCCTATATTGGTCATTGGGGGCATCCACATTCATCTTATCCAGGTGTTATTGTTTCATTTTATACTTAGCATCTTATATTACTTGTTCATACACGCTTTGACATATTGGTTATCACTCTAACATGCTAACGGGTGTTCCATGTGCAACACTTGTTTTGCATGATTATACATCTCCATGAATCCTTGTATGTTTGTTTCTACTTGTCTGCCCTTGTTTGTCATTGTATGCAGGCTTTGCCCTTTGTTTTTGTGCATACTTGTTTTTTGTTTGTAGTTATGATGGCCTTACGTGTCTTGTGACATCGTGAGTGATGTCCCATGTTTGTAACCCACTTTGTGCAGCTTACTTGTGTTTACACTACTTTGTTTAGTAGTTACTACATTGTCTGCATATTTTACACTTGTCTTATTGCATGCATGTGTTTTTGGACTAACACTTGTTTTGGCTAGCCATCCCCTTTTTGTGCATGCCTTGGTTTCTACCAAGTGCTTTCCCTTTCCCCTGCAGGGAAGAGTTCTATAGGTCAGAGTGTGGTAGGTCCTCTTTTCGGCCACATTCTCCTTTTCAGTGATGTCACATGCGCCCCCAAAGAGGGGGAATCATTGAGGGTTTTACATACTAACACAACGTATTTACATTGGTTCAGTATTTTGCACTTTATGCCCTTGGCATTATGGGTTTACATACAGTGAGTGAGTTCATACTAGTCTACAAACTTTATACACAACGGCTTTTATAGGACATGGTGTCCTTTAACATTTCTGGGAAAGAGTTATAGGCTTGGGGTTATAGTGTGTGGGCATCTCTACACTACTTCAGCCACTTGGCGTCGGATAACCAAAAAAACTAGGACGCTACAGAGATTTCTTCACACATTTCAGTAGAATCAGTTAGAGTTGGAGGACATAAAGCATTTCCTCCCTACACTTCTTCAGCCAGGGTGGCATGAGATCACCCAAAAAACTTGCAGCAGTACAAGATATCCTTCTACACCCTTTCTCTCAACATGGATCAGGTGCACATGTTCCATTTACACTTTTCTTTTCACATATTTTACATTTGTGTACTTTACACATTTTTATACACATGCGTATTTTACATAGCATTTTTACATACATATATATTTGACTACTTGATTGTTTTCTCCTTGCAGGTCTGGCTGTATGAGAAACAAGCAGTCAAATTGGGGGCAACAACAACAACAACAAACAATGATGGCACAACGACAACACACTGTGACGGCACTTGCCTTTACTAACCATGCAAGTACACTACACACCATAGCAGCTACACACGCGTTTCACCCTAGGTCCACTCTCATCACTTTTTATGCACATTTTTCATCTTTAGAGTCCACGCTCCTTCACTTTTTATTTTTGTCATTCCGTCTTCTACTACACTCTACATGGATATCAGGTACGCATCTCTATCTACTTTATGTTACCAAGAATTCCACTCACCAACATAAAGTGGGGGGAAAATGTAGTCACAAAATCATGCACTTAAGGAATTATTTAGCTTGGTCTTATACTACTATTTAGAGGGTTCTCAAGTGAAGAAAGTACTAATTAATCCCACCTTTTGGCCATCTTATTTTTACCTTTTATTTCATCATTCTTGTGTATTTTCCTATGCATTCCCACCTATTTCATAACTATCCCATCAATTTAGCCTAAACCAAGGTGCATAGGCCTGTACTGGGGTGCCCTAGTCCCACCTGGGGCGCCCTGATCCATGTTCTATTTTCTTTCCTCTTTTTGGGCCTCTTCTATCTATTTTTCATACTTATCTTTTTCCTTGTCGGCCATGTCGGGGTTAATTACAAAATTAGAGTAAAAGAACCCTTTAAATATAAAGTTATGAGACCATAATGAGGGTCCTAACGTCACATACTACTATCACTCTATCTATAATTGCATCCATTCATCACTTGCATCCACATAGTGTCATGCATCAAGGCTAGGAGATCTGCATCAACACACACAACATAGGGGGAGGGATTCTATTATATTCTATGCACACATACTATTACATTTTTTCTATAGTTATTATTTCTCGCTACTTCACAAAGTGCAACTAGCATAAGAGCACCTAGGGCACGACATGCACACACACACACCAGAACTACATTTGGGTCCAAAATGTAGTGTAACACTCATATTAGTATGCCCATTGTTGTGGCAGCTGAGATCAGTCTGACCCATTCATTTTGCATCTTTTATTTTTAGGGTTTTGATTCTTATTTGTCTTTTACAAGTAATTCCTTCATCTTTCATTATTTCACATACTCGGCGTAGTTCGACAAATCCAGTGTGATAGATAGGGAATATTTCAGGGCATATTGTGACACTGCCAAAACTAGATTCTGAGCTTTTACAAAGACCAGGGCACCTATTCTACAGACCAGGGCACCTCGGGGTGCCCCAGTACCTTTTAGGGAAATTCAATATCCTTATATCTTCCAAATCTGACCTTTGCGGGACATCTAAGTGATCATTCCTGCTTCTGGAATCCACAATCAGACCTAGTGGCAACCTACGACAGTCTCCAGAAATCAACTAAGTCCTTTCCTTTTACATCTTTACATATTAAGGTTTTATTTCACTTAGTATAATTATTTACAAATATTCTATATTATCTTAGCATATTTTACAGTGTTTTAGTCCTCATATCTTAGATTAACTATTATTATATCTTTCTATAATTTAGTTTAATTTTAGTTATGATTTTTAGGCCTAAATGGTAGTTTTTTACTGTCATGGTAAAAGGTGATTCTTAGGTATGTGTGGCCTAATAAGAGGTGTGTAATTCCTATGAGGTTGTTTTATACATCCAATGTGACATGATCCATGTTTTTTAATCTTATATGTCAATTTTATTGGTAAGTATGAGGTTATAAGTTAACCTACTTGATGGGGTTTAAGTACAGTGAAGATTCTTAAGTGCAATTAGCCATAATGGAAAATATCTTGTCTTGATTCATGATAAATATATATTGGAAAGTGATGAGGGGTTAAATTTTATCCTCTTCCATTTATTGATAGGTATTCAAAGTGTCATCACAGGCATGAGAAGATCATGTTTCCAAGACTGGTTTCTGGGCAATATAAGTATCCTGAGGACATAAGTGTTTTGATGACTCTATGAGCGGAGTCATGTAGTCTAACATGGTTTGTGATGTTCCTTGGGTCATTATATTTCCATTGATTAGTTTCATTCCATGTTTGAGGATATTTTTTGGAGATTTTTCTTCATCTTTGAGGACTATTCTATTGGAGGTGCTCGGATTGAGTAAGACACAGTCCTATTCAATGGTGACATGGGGTTGATGGATAGTGAAGATGTTTCTAAGTTAGTATAAGGATTTAAAAGGATGTTTCTGACATGTGTGGAGCTTTTTGAGTCATGATGGATCTTCCTTGTGCCTTCAGAGTCCAAGAAGCATTCAGTGCAGATGAAACTAGCCTTTTATACCTAGTTTTGCATGTTGTGTGTTTTGGCCTAATGTCGACCTATAAGGTCTAGTTGTATGATTTATATGAGATGGTAGATATTTTTTAACTTGGAATGACCAGACTTATTCATCTTGGATGACCTATATAGTTGTGTAAGTGTAAACACAAAATCACACACTTGAGTATGTTTCTAGGTCCTAAAATCATACTTGCATTCATATGATTCTTAAGTGAGAAAAATAGTAATTGACAACTATCTTTGGCATTTTTTATGTCTTTTTTATTTTCAGTTTGGTGTTACACACCCTACATCCTATTCATAACTTTACTTGTTTATCTTTTATGACTTCGAACACCAGCGCTCAGGCACCCTCATCCCCTCTGGGCGCCCCTAACCCTTTTTTATCTTACTCGCTTCTTTTGTGTCTCTTTTATCTTTTGGGAATCTTATTTTCTTATGGGTTGGTCTTCTAGTTTTCAATTAAAAAATTCAACCAAGTGAATTATATAAATACAAAGCTATGTGACCAAAATAAGGGACCAAGCTCTAATCATATATTATCATCACCTATGCTTGCATCCAAAGGCATCTAAGAGTACTAAAGGCATCCATCTAGTATCCATTCAAGGGACAAGGGACTAAATTTTTTGTATAGGAAGGGGAAGTTATTTTTTCCATCCATACATCTATCTACATTACTACATCTAACTAGCCCACTATCAAGTGCACTTGCATAAGGGCATCCTATGGCACAATTCTTTCACACATGCACAAGAACTACATAGAGTCTGAGATGTAGTACAATGCTCGGTCATAATTTCACTCAGTTGAGTGACCACTGAGGTTAGTCTGACTCCCCATATTACATCTTTCCTTTTTTAGATTTTATGTGTTATTATGGATTTTGCAAGTGAATATTTTTTTGTAGGTTACAAACGCACTCAATGATCATATTGTGGCATACATGCAACGGTGATACTTGTGCGACACTAGAAAAACTAGATTCCAACCACTTTTGCAGTCATGAGTTCCTAAAAGCAGACTTTGGCACCTAGGTGCTCCTGACCCAATCCAGGTGCCTTAGTCCAACCATATTCAAAAGTTACAGAATTTAATATGAGCATTGACGACATATATTTCCTCATGTTCAATAGTTTTCCCATTTCAAAATGTCTTGAGATCAGGCATGAATCAGCTAAGTCCTTTTTTCTCTCTTACACCTAGGGTTTCCTATTTATTTACTTATTTCTTGTGTCATAGTGTATCTAGCATTTGTAATTTATTTTTTCCATCAGTTACTCTATAATTATGGTTTTAAAAAAAGTATATTTTTGTTAAACCATTTGGTGAACCTATATTCACACACTCTATGATCCTCTCACCATGGATATTTCTATTTATGCCTTCTTGCGAGCTAATCCTGACTGTAAACCTAAAATCGATACTCTCCTAGCTAATACATACATTCCTTCCAATACTCCTCTAGACCATGTTGTAGCCACAAAATCATGCACTTTAGGCATTATTTAACACGGTCTCATACTACTAGTTAGAAGGTTTTCAAGTGAAGAAAGTACTAATTAATCCCACCTTTTGGCCATCTTATTTTTACCTTTTATTTCATCATTCCTCCATATTTTCATATACATGCCCAACCATTTCATCATTTTCCTGTCATTTTAGCCTAAACCAAGGTGCCCAGGCCTGTACTAGGGTGCCTCAGGGTGCCCTGATCATTGTTTTACTTTCCCGCTTCTTTTTGGGCCTTTTTTAGTCATTTTTCATCTTTATATTTTTCCTAGTTATCCATGTCATGGTTAATTAAGAAATTATAGCAAGAGAACCCTATAAATATAAAGTTATGCGACCATAATGAGGGTCCTAGCATCACTTACTACTATCACTCCATCTAGAGTTACATCTATTGCATCACTTGCATCCACATAGTCTCATGCATCAAGGCTAGGAGATCTACATCAACACACATAGCATATGGGGAGGGATTCTATTCTATTCCATGCACACATGCTAGTACATTTTCTATAGTTATTATTTCTCACTACTTCACAAAGTGTGACTGGCACAAGAGCACCTAGGGCACGACATGCACACACACACACACACACCAGAACTACATTTGGGTCTGAAATGTAGTGTATCACTCATATTAGTAAGCCCACTATTATGGAAGTTGAGGTCTGTAGTGCCCACTTCCCTTTAACACCTTGTGATATTGATCCTGATACTGCTAACTATATTATGGACATTGTTATAGTTTGATTTAGTATGATGTTAGATGTTAGATCATGGTTTATTGTGGACTTTGATTTATATGTGGTGCATGATGATTATTGGAAAAAATTTATATATTGATGTTGATATACTATTTGACATGGTTATATTATAGATGTGGTTCAGACATGTGATATTTGGATATTGTGAGTAGACCTAGAAAGTGGAATTAATTTGATGATCATATAGTTGTTGATAAAATTGCAAATGATATTGTTGTTTTCCTTGATGATGTTGTGATTCATATGTATATATGGTTTTGGAATTATATGTATATTCATTTTGGATGGTCTGATGCGGCCACAAGGCCAAAGGAATTATTTGTATTTTACAGGTTAAAAATATCACAACAAACATCGGGGGATTGGAGACCAACCACATTGGAATTATAGATGAATTCAATAAGGTCACCATGGCAGCTTGTAGTTGTTTGTGTGTGTTGGATTTTGTTAGGGATTCCCATGGGGGTGAATCACCTTCGAATGTGACCAAGGGACTTTATGCTTTTCTTTTATTTGGTCTTTTGTTAATGTTGTATGTGTTTTATAAGTGATGTGTTTTCCCTTTTCATTATTTAATTAAATTGTGATTTGAGAATGTAATTAATAGAGTTGTTGGTCTTGGTTTAAGTGTTGTAAGAGATGTGTAAGTGATGTGTAAGTTGATTTTAGAGTATGAAACATTCCACCTTCTTGGAAATTCGAATTTTTCCTTGGAGGCTAATTTTGGAGGCTTGTGGGACAAGTTAAACTTGTCTCATACCTCTTAAATTTATTTACCAAGCATACCTATGGTTGGAGAGTTGAATTTAGACTTTCATTATGCATTTTTGTAATTCAAGTTGTAAATTTCAATTGCACTTTTCTTACATCTTTTAATTTTAGTCCTTTGGAGTGTGGGCTTGTTTTGGAGTGTGTAAGTAATATGTCATATTATTCACCCACCTATTTAATATGCCTTGGAGAATGAATTTGACTTGGGTGTTGAAGTTGAGGATGTGTGATGTGGCATCCTACATGGATCCACCTCACCCTCTTCTCTTCCCTCTTCTATATATTCAAATTCCCATGATTTTTTTTGGGTCACTTCACCTTGGAATGCTTCATTCTTGGGCGAATTATTTTGTTGTTTGAGATCTCTTGCTTTAGAGGGGTTTGAAGATTGTTAAATGCTTGTGCTTGGAGGATATTTTGGATTGCTTACATTGGAATAAAGCTTGTTGTTTTTGAACTTGGAACAACTCCATCATGGAAAGGTAAGAGCTTGGATCTTGTTATGTTGTTCTTTCATTTGTATGCTTATGTGAATGGTTGAGTGTGTGAATGTGTTGTTTTATTCGTTGGTTGGTTGGGTAGATGGCCTAGGAAAGGTGTAGGAGAATACTACGGGGATTCTTGTGGGGAGACATAAGTGTTATGGGGAGGTATACGTGTGGAGGGAGTTAGGATTTGGGTTCCACCTTGCAAAAGAAATAGCTTACCTTTATTTACTCGTTATGGGGTGCCATAAGAGGTTGGGGAGGCATAAGGAAATGGGAGGAATAAGGGATACTTGGGGGAGGCATAAGGGCATGTTAGGGTTTTGAAATGATATTTTTTAGTAGTTTTTTCTCAGGTGGTGATACCCATTTCCCCTTGGGAGGCATAAACATCATCCCCCATAGTTTCTTGTTGCTTTGGCTTGCATGTGGAAGCCTAAGTGTTGTTTGTTGTCTTTTATCTATGGTTGCAAACTACAATTTTGTTATGGACTATGTTTTAAATATGAATTTGTATGTGTGTTTTGGAATCCTATTGTTGCCATGAGTTGAAACACATTTCTTATTACATTTTGGTTGGGGCTCGGGGGCCAATGAAGAAGGATGGCTTCTCCTTTTCATTGGATGTCTTGGTTTGGTGGAGAGCATTGCCTCTCTCCCTTCTTTTGTTGTGATCAAACTAGAAAATGGAGGATCTTCACGTTATTGTACTGGAGCAGAGGAAAAAGACAAATTTGACAGTCCTTATTGAGATTATTTCTTATTGTAACCTTTTCGCACTTTGAAGTGGATGAAATTGTATATTATCTATGATGGAAAGGCTACTATGTTTTAGTTGTGAAATTAGTTGTGATTATGGAAGAATATATCTTGTATTCAGTTCTGTGACCAGAAAAGAAAGATATGTATTATGTATGTTATATTCTGAAAAATAAATGGGAAAGAATTCGTAAAAGATTCATTTGAATTAATGGAATTTGTGTACCTTGCTCAAATGATTTTGTTTTCATTGGAAATATGCATTTGAAATGTAGTATAAAAGCTCTGGTTGGAAAATTAAAAAGTTAATACGCATGAAGAAATATTATGCTGCTCTGTTCTTTTGAAATGCATGATTTAGAAAATAGAATTGTACGTTGGCTTTTGAATACTTGAATTGAAAAAAAAAAAACTTACTTCGTATGTTAGATTGGATTGGGAATAAATTTCATATATCAAGTTGGTAAAGGAAACCCGGATCTATTTAAGATCAAGTATAAAATCTATCCTTTATTTCACTGTATACTTGTAAAATATTATCAAAAACTATAGAGCGACCCTGCAACATTGAAAATATAAATTGAAATACCAATGGAACTTGTGGGATCAAAATGATCCCAAGCAAACAAAAATACTTAAGGAATTTCCATAGAACCTTTCGATTCGGGCTCAAATAGTTTCACAGTCGTTGTTGCTAAATTGGAAAATTTTTGAAATGTAAATCAACCAAATAACTTAACCCTTGTAATCTTCCAAGAAAATTCCTCCATGCATGTTTGGCATGTTGAGAAGGAATTATGGCAAATTCGGAAAAAATTTATAAGTTGAACAATTTAGTTCACGTTTTAAGCGATAGAAATACATTTTCCTAAAATCAACCCTTCAAAATTAATCAAAATTTAAATCTTAATCTTTTTGTGTAAAGAGGACTTCGAGAGATTTCCAAAAATTCCTTGTTTGCCAAAAACGGAACTCCCAGTCGAAATTTATGGCCTTCTGAAGTTCCACTTCATTTTGGCGTCAAAAATTTTCTAACCGTTAAATTTAATTAATAAAATATTCTTGGGCGAACCCACGGGCTAAATCCTTCCTTTTTGCACTTTTTGCCCAAAAATTCTTAAGGCATGAAGTTCCTTGCCACTCCGCTGACCCGCAAACATTCTTGTTGATCAAAACAATCTAAGTTCAAAAAAAATTTGGGAAAAATTTCTACGTTTCCCACGCGTCCCCGTAGGTCCGCAACCAATCAGGTGCTACCACATGGCTTAAAAAGGCTCTGTCAAAGGTGTAGAATCCCTTTTAACCTTGGTGCTTGTGAAATTAAAATTTGGAAACTTTTCATAGTTTCCTCTGCGGCCCCGTCAGCCTGCCGCCAATCAGGATCTGCCACATGGCATCGTGAGGCATCGGCGGAGGCACGGGTGAATTTTACCCTTTTTCCCTTCAGGCATTAAAATTATTTTATCCCCACCACCCCTTTTCCCTGTGTTGGCTTAGGAGGCACCACGTGTCCCTTGCGGACTTGCGGGCGTGTGGGTGCAAAGGTGGATTTTTGCCCCAAGCAGGAAAATTTGCAAAACATCTCCCCCGGCTCTATCGGTCCACATCTGGGATGATATTTCATCCCTAGCCCCACCAACCCAACTCCTTCTCTGGAAAAAATTTCTCCCCGTGGCCCACAGACCCGCCCCTGGGGAAAATTTTCTCCCCTAGGCCCGTCGGCCCGCTTTGGGAAAAATTTCCTCCTAAGGTCCGCTGACCCATAACTTTTGAAATACAGGGAGTTAGGAGGACTTTTTTATATCAATGGAAAGGTGAGAAAATTTCCTATCTAATGGGAATGTTTTTAGAAGGTTTCAAGTGCATTAATTTTGAGAAAAAATAGGTTGAATCTCTTAATCTTGTTAGAGGGTGGGAGAGTGAGAAATTGCCCTCTTAATCCTAATGATTATTCTAACCCTAAGTTTTGACCTTGTAAATTTAATAATTGTTGTAATGGGAAAACTATGAGCTAAGATTTTTATTTGGCCTCTAAACCTTGCTTGTGGCAACTTTTGTTTTGTAACATAGTAGCAGACACTTTTATACAAAAAAAAATTATCCCATAATTTTTTTGACTAATCCTAGGTTGTTCTTAAGTCTCAAGTGGGTTGTTTTAGTAGGCGTTACAAGGTCAGTTCAACCCATTCATTTTTCATATTTTTTTTTAGGGTTTTTATACTTCTTTTTCTTTTGCAGGTCATTCCTTCATCCTAAATTATTTCATACATTCGGTGCAATTTGGTAAATACAGTGCGACAAACAAGGAATATTTCAGAGTATCTTGTGACACTGAAAGAACCATATTCTGAGCTTTTACAGATACCAAGGATTCTATTCCATAGAACAAGGCATCTTGGGGCACCCCGGTACCTTCTTAGGCACTCCATTTCATTCATATCCTCCATATCTAGTCTTTACAGGACCTCTGTACAGTCATTCCTACTTCTTGAATCCACATTCAAACCTGCAACACCTTGCGACAGTCTTCGGAAATTAGCTAAGTCCTTTCCTTTTACATATTTACATACTTAAGGTTTTATTTCATCTAGCATAATTATTTAAGGTTATTCAATATTGTTTTAGCATATTTTACAGCGTTTTAGTCCTCCTATATTAGATTAACTATTGTTATACTTTCCCATAATTCAGCTTAATTTTAGTTAATCATTGTGGTGAATCTCTCGTTTCTTCATAGCACCTTCTAACGTTTGCATTTGGATTTATCCATCATGAGTATATCCATAAATGAGTATCTACTTACTCATCTTTTTTTACTTCATCGTGTTCAACAACTTTTTGCTACTACAAATATTTTTGTTGATATGCATCTGGATTCCATGTATAACACATTTGTTGATGCATTCTCACAACATATAGCATTCAAGGCCAATCATCCTCCTTACACTCATCCCTTTGAAAATGACCCACCCCTTCATATTATGTGTCACATTTACAATGTTTTTTTCAAATGCACTCTAATTAATAATTGTTCTTAGCTTAATTTGTGCCTCATGTAATTCCTTTAAGATTTAGGTCTGTCTACTCATGACATTAGTCCTTCTTCTATTACACTGCATGTTTATGATGGTACCAATCACCCATGTTTTGGTAATTTTACCTTGCTCTTTATTTTTGGTCCCAAAACTAGTCCCTATAGTTTTCTTTGTTGTATATTTTCCCATCTCATAAAATTGTTTGTTAGGTATGCCATGGCTCCATGGCATGTAGGTTGCCACTTTTATGGTCCATTGTTGTGTTAAATTCTTGCAGGAACGTACTGAGTCTACCATCTTTTGGGACCGTAACCTATTGCAATACTGTGTATGTGACCTTAACACTAGTATCCCTATTCCATGCATTAATAATATAGAAAAGAGCCTACGACCGATAAATGACCCACCTCATTTGCCACCAATTGAGTGAGATATTTTTTTACTAGATGCTATCCCATCTCCACCACCTACTCCTACTATCTATTACTCCATATCAGCCACATATCCCATCCATGGAAATTTCTTTCCCATCTTCATTTTCATCATCTGTTTCCGCCCACTATTCACTTGCACACTATCCATACATGGTTCATACTGAGGAGTGACATTCCATTAGATCGTCCTTTACACTGAAACCATATGTATGCACGATGGAATTAGCCTAATTAGGTTGTTTTGATCACTAATATTTATCCACTACTATACCACCCTCATTTATACCATGGAATTGGTCCATGTAACAACCACTTATGGACTTAACATATTTCATCTCGATGTTTTTCCTACACGTACTCCTAGTACACCACTCATATGTAAGACATTCCTGGCTAGACATATATTTGGGGCACCCTATATCTAGATCATATAGATATATCTTTTCTATATACCTTTTGGACATACTAGTCATCTATAATAGTTATTTCCTAAGTTACAAACATAATCTCACTTGATTGTATGCACATGGTTTTCCCCTTCCCTCCATTCATTGATGAGGAATATGTTATGGTCATGTATCACTTATGTATCAATGGCTCATTACATAATTAACCATAACACTATATACCTACCAAATTACTAATAAATATCTATTCGATTTTTATCCCAAGGATGACTATATTCTTCACAATTTTACGTAGTTTCCTCATGGCACATTTCCATGAGGGTATTCTATTCATTTCAAACATCCCCCTTCATCTCATTTGGCATTTTTTTCTCATCTTAGCATAGTAATCACATCCAACGTCTTTATGTTGTATATTTACTCTACCTTCATCACTACATCCATAAAGCAGGAGATCTTATTTACTTTACATTTTTGGGGTATTATAATAACACATTCACACCTCCCCACTCATGTTACTTGCATCTTATTTCATGGCCATACTCATCATACATTAAAACACTATCAATTACCTGATGACATAATCTTGTTCTTTGGTTCACACTTGAATGTTAATGGATTACAATTACACTGAAACCCACACACTACACTCTATAAATCACAGAATTTCATTACAAATTGCACGTCCAATACAGTATATTACGCTAAAATTTTGTCTATAAACCATCTCCAAATTTGTATGCATTCATACATTACACATTCTACTGGATTTTCAATATTTCAATCAACTACACATTTTGGATCATTCATCACTAGGATAAATCTACATATATAGCTCACCTTATACAATATTGCGAATTTTTGTTTCATAAAATATTTTATAAATTATACTAGTAATTCGATTACATATGAGTATATTTTTTACATTACATCCCTCTAGTATACATTATACTAGTCATCATCATACACACTACATACATTATTATGCTATCTATGAATAACCTTATACATAGTTTCCTGATACACAATGTATTTATCCATAAGATTTATTCTATATACTAAGCTAGGTTCCATTATATATACGGGTCTTGTTTTACATATTATTAGTACATATTTTATTTCCATCTATACCTATCATCATATCTTACATATTACATATTATCCTACGCCCTACACATCCAACATTGAATTATTTACACCTGTGCATTTATACTTTCTACCTATCCTCTAGTAATTTTATCATTCCTACATACACTACGTTATTCAACGTGTTGCGCTCACTACCCTATGACACACTTTAGTTCCTTGGTCCATACTCGACTACCGATGGTTTACCAATCAAATGCACCTTCAAATCACCATACGATATTTCATCATGTGACATTCTTAGGAATAATGACATACGCTTTAGTCTAAATCGTCACCTATTTGATCATATTGTAGTGGTATACACCTGTAGGTCACATCAGCACTCCCTAACATTCCATCTCATATTGACATACAATTTAGGACTAAATTGTGAATTCTATCATCATATAGTGGTATACGCTTGATTCTAAATCACCACCCTCCATTATTTCTTCTTATATTGATATACGCTTAGAGATAAATAATCAGTCATGCTTTAATCGCATAGTGATATATGATTAGTGCTAAGTCATCAGCCATTCTTCCATCATATCGTGATATACATTTACGTCTAAATTATTAGTTACCAATTCAATAAGTCATGGTGTATTTTTCAGATATAGGTGATCATACACATATTCTCCACATGTTGCACATCTCATCATCACTACATACACACACTCATCATAGCATGCTACACACACCAAAAAATACTCGACCATTTCCTGATGACGCACTCTCATTTACGATTCATTCTTGACTGTTGAGGGGGACAAGAAAATGAACCTCATTTCGTATACTTCTAGAAACTTGGGGGGTACGTTTCTCCTACCATTTTTTCTTACATTTCATTACATCCATCCACAACATATTGCATTATCTTGGGGGAATTTTATTTTACTTTCTTTTGTTTTGCATGATTATTTTACTACACATGTTAGGCTGATTTCTTATATGTCATTATATATATCTTACACAAATGTACATGTTACATTCATTTATTTAGTTTGATCACCTAGATACATAACATCTTACACACTAGCTTGGAGGCTTGCCTTCTACCATTTCTATATTGGTTGTTGGGGGCATCCAAATTCCTCCCATCGAGGTGCTATTGTTTCATTTTTTACTTAGCATCACACATTTACTTGATCATACACACTTTAATATATTAGCTATTTCTCTAACATGCTAACAGGTGTTCCATGTGCAATACCTTTTTTTTTCAGGATTACATGTTTCCATGACTACTTATTTGTATTCTCTATACTTTTCTTCTATTGCTTTTCCATTGTATGTGGGATTTTCCCTATGTTTGTGTGCACACTTATTTATTAATTGCGGCCATGAAGGCCTTGTGTTTTTTGTGACATCATAAGTGATGTCTCATGTTTATAACACTTTATGTGGTCTACTTCTTCTCTTGCATGTTTACACTACATTATTTAGCAATTCTGAAATTGTCTATGTGTTTTACAGTTGTCTTGTTGCGTACATGAGTTTTCAGAATAACACTTGTTTTGGCTAGTCATCCCCTTTTGTGCATGCCTTGGTTTCTTTGAATAGATTTCCATTTCCTCCTGTAGGTCAGATTTCTACATGTCGGTATGTGCAGTTGGTCCTATTTTGGGGCCATATTCTCCTTTCACCGATGTCACATGTTCCCCCAACAGAGGGAGGGAATCATTGAGGGTTTTACATAATAACATAGCATATTTACACTGATTCATTATAATTCACTTTGCACCATTAGAATTATGGGTTTACATACATCGAGTGAGTTCAAGACCAGTCTATGAACTCCATACACAATAGATTTTACACAGGACATGGTGTCCTTAACATTTTAGGGAATAAGTTACAATATTGGGGGTTATAGTGGGTGTGCCTCTCTAAATTACCTCGGCCAGTTTGCATCGGATCACCCCAAAACCTAGGACAATACAAAGATCTCTTCATACACATTTTGGAAAAAGTGGTCAAAGGTTAGAGAACACAAAACATTTCATCCCTACACTTATTCAATTAGGGTGGAGTGAGATCACCTAAAAATATCATAGCAATATAGGATATCCTTCTACACCCTTTTCTTGACATGGATTAGGTGCACATGTTCCATTTACACTTTCCTTTTCGCATATTTTACATTTGTGTATTTTACACATTTCTATACACATGCATATTTTACACAACATTTTTACATACATACATATTTGACTACTTCATCATTTTCTCCTTGCAGGTCTAGTCGTATGAGAAATAAGCAATCAAATTGGGGGCAAAAACAACGAAGAAAACAACAAAACAATAACACACCACGATGGAACTTGCCTTTACTGACCAAGCAGGTACATTACACACCACAACAAGTACACATGCATTCTTCCCTAAGTTCACTCTCATCACTTTTTTATGTGCATTTCTCACCTTTAGAATCCACGCTCCTTGACTTTTTCTTTTTGTCATTCCATGCTTGATTCTAGTCCATCAACACGTCTCTACTACACTCTACATGGATACCAGGTACGCATCTCTATCTACTTTATGTTACCGATCGTTCCGCTCACCAACATAAAGTGGGGGAAAAATGTAGTCACAAAATCATTCACTTTAGGCATTACTTAGTCCAGTCTCATACTACTATTTAGAAGGTTCTCAAGTGAAGAAAGTACTAATTAATCCCACCTTTTGGCCATCTTATTTTTACCTTTTATTTTTTCATTTCTGTGTATTTTCATATACATGCCTAGCGATTTCTTCATTTTCCCATCATTTTAACCTAAAATGGGGCACTTGGGCCTGTATTGGGGCACCCCGGGGCGCCTTGGTCCCACCTAGGGCACCCTAATCCTTATTTTATTTTCCCACTTCTTTTTGGGCATCTTCTAGCCATTTTTTATCCTTATCTTTTTCCTAGTCATCCATGTTAGGGTTAATTAAGAAATTAGAGCAAGATAACCCTATAAATATAAAGTTATGTGACCATAATGAGAATCCTAGCATCACTTACTACTATCACTAAATCTAGAGTTACATCCATTACATCACTTACATCCACATAGTCGCATGCATCAAGGCTAGGAGATCTGCATCAACACACATCATATGGGGAGGGATTCTATTATATTCAATGCACACATGCTAGTACATTTTCTATAGTTATTATTGATTGCTACTTCACAAAGTGCGACTAACACAAGAGCACCTAGGGCACAACATGCACACACACAGACATCAGATCTACATTTGGGTCTTAACTGTAGTACAATTCTCATATTAGTAAGCCCATTGTTGTGGCCGCTAAGGTTAGTCAGACCCATTCATTTTACATCTTTTATTTTTAGGGTTTTGATATTTTTTTGTCTTTTGAAGGTCATCCCTTCATCCTACATTCTTTCATACATCTGACGCAATTCGACAGATCCAATGCGAAAAATAGGGAATATTTCAAAGTATTTTACGACACTGAAAGAACCAGATTCTGAGCTTTTACGGAGACCAGAGTGCCTATTCTGTAGACCAAGCCACCTTGGGGCACCCCAATATCTTCTTGGGTGCTCTAGTTCATTCAGATCCTCTAGATCCTGCCTTTACAGGACCTCTGTACAGTCGTTCCTTCTTCTGGAATACACAGTAAAACCTGTGACACCTTGCGATAGTCTTCGGCAATCAGCTAAGTCCTTTCCTTTTACATCTTTGCATACTTAGGGTTTTATTTCATCTAGAATAATTATTTAAGGTTATTTCATGTTGTTTTAGCATATTTTATAGCATTTTAGTCCTCCTATATTAGATTAACTATTGTTATACTTTCCCATAGTTTAGCTTAATTTTAGTTAATCACGTGTCTATCAGTTGTTTGTAGCTACATTTTCTAAACAACTTAATTTCACATTTGTTGTAGCTACCACTCTCTCTATTTATGACAAAGATCCTCCGCTTGATATTTACCCTTCCATCTTTAACATAGGCATTAAGCGAGTACTAGTTGATAATGGCTTTGAACTCAACCTTTGTAGTCTCACATTTATTCAACATCTTGGCCTTTCCTGGGCTCATGTCAGTCCAACATCCATTTGTATCCATAGCTATGATTCTTCTACACACCCTTGCATGGGCACTATCACCTTACCTCTCACATTTGGGCCTAAAACCATTTGTGTTGTATTTTTTATTATCAATGCCACACTTCATTTCAATTGTTTACTTGGTAGGCCATGGCTTCACACTATGTAAGCACTACATTTTATAGTTCATCAACGCATTAAATTCCTACATGAGGGATATGTATAAACTATTTTTATTTATCGCGACCCATTCAAATATTGTCACCTTGATCCACTCACTGCACTTCCATATCCACTTCTATATCACAATGTTGGTCATCCTTATAATCCTCTTATATATCTCACTAATGATTATGAACTCATGGAAATTCCTGCCCTTACCACTAACATGCTTCTTCTCCAAGGATCTATTTATGCACTGGACATCATGCCATCCACTTTGTACCCCCAGTAACCCTCTATATCAGTATCTCCTCCTTTCACATGCACTCTTTTCATGAATAACTCTTTTTGGCCTCATATTCCGTTCGATCCCACTTTCTCTGACACAGTTTATACACACGATGGTTTATCCCAGCTTGGATTCACACATGATGATCTCCATCCACCACCTCATTCTCCTCACCTTTATCAGGGATGTGTCTTCGTTACTTCTGCTTATGGCCTCTAGCTCTTCCATTTATCAGTATTTCTTACACGTACTTCTCATTCTTTTCCACTCACACTTAGGCAGTCTTGTATTGATTACATTGGTGGCACTTTTTATCCTAATCACACTAGTATCACATTTCCCATGCATTTTTTCCATGTTTCTATTTGCAATGATTCATTTCTTGGCTATACTAAAAATCTTACATGCTGGTATGCACACAATTATCCACAACCACCTTTCACTAATAAAGACTTTGCAATGGTCATGTAAAATTGGTGCCACAATGGCTCTTTATATGATTAACCTCATACTATTGCTTACAAGTTTATGATCCACCTTTGTTTGTCTTTGACCATGACATTAACGATCTTCCAGATGATGTTATTTGATTCTTATACACATTATACACTTGGGGGCATCATGTTCACTCTTTCCCCCCTCCTACAATCATCAGGTGTTTATAATTTCTACTCATATGCTCTGTGCTTCATACTTCATATTTCTCAGCATCATTACACATCTTGTATCGTCACTACCCTATGACATACTCTTCTATTAAGGTTCACACTTGACTGTTGAGGTCACACTACATCCATGAACCTCACACACCACACTTTTTATGCTCCACGCTTCACGATACTTACATTTACACTTTGTTTCCCATGCTAGCTAGATACTTAGTATGTCAATATATTTTCTATATACATATGTGCGTTCAATTGGTCTTCAATTGTGAATGCATACTTCCTACAAATGTTTACACGTAGCAATGATGATTGGAATTGTGCCTCTTACTAGTTCCATCGAGGATCCAGAGGGCATCAACTTTCTCACACATTACAGGTGTTATTATTTCATTATTTACTACTTCTACTTCCTTGCACACTACTTTCTACTTGTCCATACACACTTAGACATACTTTTTATCTTTCTAACATGTTAATGGGTGCTTCATAAACAACATTTTCCTTGTAGGATCATTTTCCACCATGGTTGTCTGTTACATTTTGCTTGAAACTATTTTTCATTACTTGAACTACTTATATGTTATTATTTGTGGGATATGCCCTATGTCTTGTTTGATCATTGCTTGTATGTTTTTTGCCACTTCATCCCTGATTGTATTGTGACATTGTGAGAAATGTCCCATGTTTGAAACCTACTTTTCGCGGTCCTTCTTATATGCATATTTTCTTGTTACATTTTTTCTCTATGACATGTTTTTCTAGCTTTAACTACTAACACATTTACCTTGCCACTTTGTTTTTATGTGCCTTGGTTTCTACCATGCACATCCCCTCCCCCTACAGAGACACAATTCAGATCAACATCAGGTCCTCTCTTTGGGCAGCATACTCCTAACGACGTCGCATGCATCCCAAATGAGGGGGGTATACATTGGGTGAATCAGTCACCCCATACAACATCTCAGAGCTACGGTTCAAATATGCACAATACATAATCAACACAGACTATAGTTACAAAAATAGCTCAGAATTTAACTTGGTCCTTAGTTCAGCACAGACACCAGTGCCTAGATATAGACACTAGTGCATGGGTGCTCCTAACCTCTCCTAGGTGCCTATGTCTTGGGGGAAAATACAACTACTTTCTCATATCAACATATTTTATAGAGCAGTTTCACAGTACATGCACAGTCCTCCAGCAAGAAGAATGCATTGTATCTCCATTTCTACTCAGAACAAATACGAAACTAATATGGTACAACTCAGACCAAAATAATATCACACCATTTGTAGTGGTGTATAATTGGGAAGCAGTCATGGAAGGAGAGTAACACTATGCCTCTCTCCCTAACACTTTTATGTTGTGGCATGAGATCACCCAAAAAACTTGCCCTTGGCATGAGATCGCCCAAAAAACTTTCTCTTGACATGAGATCGCCCAAATAATTCACTTTTGGCATGAGATCACATAAAAAAATCACTTTACACAACATTGTTTCAAGACATATTTCTATCCTTTTACACTCATGTTCATCAGGTACACACTTTCCTTTTACTACTTTTACACACATTTACATACTTTTGTAAGAGTTTCCATAATACATGACTTTGACTACTCTTTCACTCTTATTTTGTAGGTCCATCCTAAATACGCAACAAGAAGCATCCCTACATCAAGCACAATAACAAGTATAACAAAGTACATCACCATACACTTCACCCCTAGGGTCACTTCCTCTTTCTTAGTTTCCACGCTTCATTTTTGCATTCACTTGTCTCTTCGACACACTATCACCATCACATTCTACATGATTATCAGGTACACATCTCTTATCTACTTTATGTTATCGAGTATTCACTCAACAACATAAACTAGGGGAAAATGTAGACACAAAATCACGCACTTTGGTACATTTCTAGGTCTTAAAAGCATACTTGCATTCATATGATTTTTACGCGAGAAATCTAGTAATTGACAGCTATCTTTGGCCTCTTTTCTATCTTTCTTATTTTCTATTTGGTCTTACACACCTTACAGCCCAGTCAAGACTTTACTTGTTTATCTTTTATGACTTCGGACACCAGCACCCAGCCAGGACATCAGTGCCCAAGCGCCCTCAACTCCTCTGGGTGCCCCTGACCCTTTTCTATCTTACTTGCTTCTTTTGGGTCTCTTTATCTTTTGGGCATCTTATTTTCTTATGGGTCGGCCTTCCAGTTGTCAATTACAAAATTCAACCAAGGGAATCATATAAATACAAAAATATGTGACCAAAATAAGGGACCAAGCTCTAAGCATATATTATCATCACCTAATTTTGCATCCAAAGGCATCTAAGAGCACTAAAGGCATCCATCTAGCATGCATTCAAAGGACAAGGGATTGCATTTTCTGCATACACAGCATAGGAAAGGAAATTTCATTTTTTCATCCACACATCTATTTGCATTGCTACATCTAGCTAGCCCACTATCAAATGCACTTACACAAGGGCATCCTAGGGCACGATTCTTTCACACACGCATAAGAACTACATGGATTCTGAGATTTAGTACATCACTCAGTCGTAAGTTCACTCAGTTGGGTGACCGTCGAGGTCAGTCTGACTCCTCATATTTTATCTTTCTTTTTTTAGATTTGATGTGGTATTGTGGGTTTCGCAGGTGAATCATTGTTTTACATGTTATAGGCACACTCAACAATCATATTGCAATATGCATGTGACCAAAAACGACTATCAACAACACTTGTGTGACACCAGAAAAATCAGATTCCGACCACTTTTGCAATCATGGGCGTCCAAAAGCAGACTTTGGTACCCAAGCGCCCCTGACCCAATCCAAAGACCCTAGTCCAATCGTATCTGACAATCGCATAATATAATCTGAGCATTGACGACACAAAATTCCTCCTGTTCAGTAATTTTCCCATTTCAAAATGTCTCAAAATCAAGCATAAATCAGCTAAGCCTCTCTCTCTCTCTCTCTCTCTCTTGCACTTAGGGTTTCCTATTTATTTTCTTTTTTTTGTGTCATAGTGTATCTAGCAATTATAATTCATTGTTTCCATCAGTTACTCTGTAATTAGGGTTTTACAAAAAGTATATTTTTGTTAAATCAGTAAGTTAGAGACATGTATAAAAGTACATTGTATTTTCCCATTTGAACTAGTGAAGTGGATAGAGTTATGAGCGAGCTAGAGGAGGTGAAAGAGAGAGTTAGAGGGCTCTAAGGAAGAGCTAAGAAGAAGCATGAGAAGGTGAGAAGGGCATATTAGAAGGTCTTCAAGGTCATTACACCTAATCAACATATGAAGGTGCAAGATTGAGCGAAGAAGGAGAGAGAGTTGTTTGAGAGGGTTTTGTTGTGTATGAGCTAATCTTGTGATCACAATCAGTTCTTTAAGAAACAAGCCATAGGTGATCTTCATCTTCAAGAGGATAAGTCGATGTTTGGTCATCTTAGGGGATTGTAGCCTCCTTGTAGAGTTGTTGCCTTACTAAATAGGGGTTGGTGCTCCTTGTGGAATTGGTGTCTCACTAAAGAAATCTTGTGTGATGTGTAATATTCACACAAGTATTTTGAATTGAGTAATATATTTAGAAGTTTCAGTGGGTTTTCTTCCCCTTGAGGGTTTCCCACTTTATATATGGTGTTCTTGTGTACTATCTTTTTCATGTGTATGGTTGTTCATGCTTAATATGTTCTCATTGATCAATGTATGTTGATTTGATGCTTTGAATGGTGTATGCAACTTAAGACAACTAAGTAAAGGTTTTAAAGGACTGATTCACCCCCCCCCCAGTCCATTTTACTTCTAATATATATTTGTTCACGTCTAGTATAAGTTTGCAGGACACTATTGTAGTGCATTGTGGAGCTGCAAAATCCACAGAATAAGTTTTTTTTGCATGTTAGCCTAAATCACTTGGTGATCTGTGGATTATAAATCCTTTTGTACCAAAAGGTGACTTGGCATGTGTTATTTGGATCAATATTAGACATGTAAAAGTAATTTTACGTGTTTCCCTACTTAACATTAAGGGGGAGTGTTGGGTTTATAATATTAAGAGGGAAACTAGTTATTTTAAAAACTCGCCAAAGACTATATGCTTTTGGCTTACAACTTATATTTAAAATATAAGCACGAAAGACCACAAAGCGGGTCATCTTTAAGAGTGGATCATGACCACCCACCTTATGCATGACAAGGTGATCTCATTAGAGTGTGGTTACACATGTTGGTGCTAACATTTATGTGATCCAAATGAGCGAGCTGGTGGAGAAATAGTGGGAGTGTTGGGTGAAAGTTTATCCTCAATAAAGATAAGTGATTTTCAGTGGTTTTTTTACCTTCCAAGGTTTTCTCACTTATATCTTGTGTCATTGTGTTCATTTACTTTCTGTTCATGGTGTTTACATTCTGTAATCTGCATTATAAACGTCTTTTTCTATGGTTTTAATTACTACACTCTATAAAGTATAATCTTTTGCAATTTATATTGTGGATTTATAATTTGTAACATTATGTATCCCTTAAATTTCCTAACATCTACAATCTTCAATACCTCTTACAATTGGCTACAAAGTCCTAATATATTTATGCTAATAAATGTTACTTCTATTTAATGGACACATTTGCTCCTATTCACACGAATGGTTGTAATTTATCCTTTATGTTTCAATGACAATCCAATTAAAACCATTTATGTCCATGTTTGTCTAAGAAATTGTCTCTCTTTACAAATGTGCCTCTCTTGAACTATGACAATTACATAAGAATTTACGAATTTATCAATGAGTCAACAATCTCAGCAATCCATTCTCTAAAAGGCCTTTGCATCTCCCTTAGATTGTATTTTCAACAATATCCAAAAAATAAAGATAGATTGTTCTTTCAAATAAGAAAGCAGGAGTAACAACACTTTATTCCAGTTCGTTGCCAATAATTGTCTTCCCATGCTTCAAATAGATTTTCTCTTGTTGTAATATCTTGTGATTCTATTATGTCCCATGTCATTCAACATGTAAATGGTTGTATGCGTCCACTATATATGCACAATCATTCACTCTCGATTTCAAAGGTTAGTCTTCTTCACATTCAATACAAAATTTATTTTCCATGACCCAGTGTTCATCAATTTATCCATCTCCCTATCGACATTCCCATTACAATTTAGAAACCAATTTTTTAGGGGAAAAAATAACACATACAACAGTAAGAAACCAATGGAAGCCAACTTAGTGAAATGAAGAAGACCCCACCCCATCTTAACAACCAATCTCTTAACCTAACTTTTGACTATTTATGCATGGCATTCAAGGGTTAAATTTGACGGCCACCTATGCCTGTCAAACATATTTTTAGTGACGGTCATTTTTTAATACCGCCCTTCAAATATACAAAATAATGTCAATTATAGTATTTATTTTATATTTATTTAGTTATTTTAAAGATATATTTGAATATATTTTTTATAATTTATGTATACATATATATAAAAAATGACGGTCAAATTTTAAATATGCAAGTTACGTGTGACGGTTATTACAAATATTTGCAAGTATTTTACGGTTAAAATAGCAAAAAACTTCTAAACGGGCGTCAAATTTAACCCCTGATGGCATTTACCTTTTTCTTGTCTACTTTTACGAATAAATGATAAAGTGCAAGCCACCAATGAATTTAAAGCAATTGTTCCTTTGAATGAAGCTTAATTATTCAATATATACCTATGGTTCTAGCTCTTGGAAATAATTAAGGAATTTATATGCATGCACACGTGTACGTGCATGCCAAGTGTGAACGCACGCGCATAGACAATTAATTGAATAAAATTTGAAACTAAGGTTTTTCTCGGGTGGAGCTCCAAATTGTTGACCAAATGTTTAAAGACTATAAATTTAATTTAATATAACTTTCATTTAAAAATATTTGTTGGGATACATTATGGTTTTGAGTTATCCAAAGCTTAATGGGCATAATAAACAAACATATGTGTTATAGTTTTGTACTTGATTACACCCAATACGGCAATAATAGTAAAGAACATTGTTAAATAATTGAAAAATCTTATCGTCTAGGAAGGAAGTGCATGGAAATAATGACTATAACATTAGTATCCATTATTTGATGAAAGTGGATAGATACAATCGAGAAAAAATCATTACAATATGCATCAAACTATAATAGTTAGGTTTACATTATTAAAATTATAGTCATTCCTTTATGGTGATGATCACAGGCATTATGAAGGAATTCAAAGGAATGACTTTCCTCGGGTATATAACTTATGACCGAGGGATGATATTGTCACTAAAAACCAACTAGTTAGTCAATAGGAAAGGAGGCTAGAGGGTGAGAAGTTTAGCGTGATGAATTGCATTTATCATTCTTTTTTTATTAACAAATATTTATGTATTTATTTCTATATAATTGTCTTTCTTTCGCAAGTTATTATTTGGTTTGAATAATAATATTGCACATTTTCTTATTTTTGTGGAGACATTAATCCCTCCTTATTTGTTAGTTAAATTGTGCATTCCAATAAATTATAATTTCTTCAAAGATTGGTCATGATTGTCTTTTTAACATTATGTACTTATCCCTTTAAAATAGATTTATCTACTATTCAAATTGTCTCTAACTCCTTACCTCAATGTTAAATGGAATTGCAATTTTAAAGTGATTATTGGGTTAAATTAAGTGCACAAATATGGAGATCTAAAGTTGATGATAATGATCAATTGTTGGCTTGGAAAATTTTACATTGCAAGCTCCCACTTGGATATAGATTGAAATGTATGTTAGTTCAGCCAACCAAATGTCTTTTACCAACTTGATGAAAGCATAAAACTTTTATTTTTGAACTGCTCCTTTGCTAAAAAAAATACAATGGTATGTTGTTTTTTAGATTCTTACTAGTTGTGTTTAGTTATCATCTGAGTTAGAGAGAAGCTTTATTTGGGTTGTGTCTGGAAAATTTTGTTATTGTCGATTTAGTTAGACATGTTATCTTGTTGAATCTTTGGAAAACTAGATGCTCATTGGCATTTCGCAGCTCTTACATTCATCAAGAAACCATAATTTCAAAGTTGCTTCTCTTCTCTCTTAACCATAGACATTGATTAAGGTGAATAGAGAGTTTGCCTACAAATTGGAACAAATCAAGATGTAAATTGGACAACTCCAAGTTAGCCATACGATTGATAAGAAGTTTTTGGTATCGATACAGTCTCAAAAGAATAAGATGGTTTAATTATTTAGAAATTTGTATTCTACTAGCTGCATGTTTGGCTTTTGTCAAAGTCTAGCCCAAAAATAGCTAACCCTAACTAAATGTAGTATGAAAACAAGCAATAAACCTCTTACATTCATCAAGAAACCGTAATGTCAAGATTGCTTCTCTTCTCTCTTAACCATAGACATTGATTAAGGTGAACAGAGAGTTTGCCTACAAATTGGAAAAAATCAAGATGTAAATTGGACAACTCCAAGTTAGCCATATGATTGATAAGAAGTTTTTGGTATCAATACAGTCTCAAAAGAATAAGATGGTTTAATTATTTAGAAATTTGTATTCTAGTAGTTGCATGTTTGGCTTTTGTTTGTAGTTTTGTAAGGCGATGACATTCTCATGGTCTTGTATTTAGGCATATACCGGTTGATCTACCTCATTGTTTATAATGTCTTTTGTTTATTTTATGGCTTGTAGTTTTCGTATTACTCTTTTGTAACTCTATTGGTTGCCTCTATTTCTAAGATTTATTACACACACACACACACACACACACACACACACACACACACACACACACACACACACACACACACACACACACACACGTATATGTGTATATACATATATATACACACACACACATGTGTGTGTGTATGTATATGTATATGTATATGTATATGTCTATGTCTATGTCTATGTCTATGTCTATGTCTATGTCTATGTCTATGTCTATGTCTATGTCTATGTCTATGTCTATGTGATTATTATTAAAAATATATCAAAGAAAATGTTGTCAAAATAATGACTATTCGTGGAGGTCATTTGAAGAGATTGAAAAATACACATGAGTAATAATCCTATAAATAATAATACTAATTTAATTTAATTATTCAAAAAAGTTTTCAATTTAACATTAAAAAAATCATTATTTCGGGACTATGTATAGGTATAGAATAAAATGTGGTTTTTACTAGTATGCCACCTGGGTTTTTTGTGGTTGTTGTACATGGACTTATCTGAGGCTATGCCTCTTTTTGTAAATAGGGAACGGGTCCCTTCAACCTGCCTTAAATATCAAAAAAACATAAAAACATAAAAAAAATCAAACTCACTCTTCCAAAACCATTTTTTGCAATTCAAAAACGAGGAAGCAACAACACCATAGAAGGGCAAAATGGGCCATATAGAATACGAAAAAATCACTCTAACTTAGGTCTAGAATTCAGTATTAACCATTTGCTAAATTGTAATGAAAATGTGATGACAACCAATATAGAATTTAATGAATGCTAGATTCAGTGGATGGTCTTAAAGCATGTTTGGAGTTTTTGTGACTCGAAGTCATGATCTTGTTTAGGGATTTAGTTTTGAGGTTAGGGTCTCAATTTTAGAAAGGTGGGACAACAATGACTTGTTTCATTCTAATAAAAGTATTATAACCAATTATTTTTAAAGGTACAAAGTATGTTAAAATTTATGTGATTTTTTTGTTTTTTAATGTGATAACAGTTATTTTTAATAATTTATGTATTGATATGAAGTAATTAAAGAAAAACATCTTTATTGAAAAGTTTGTTTATATTGGTTATAAATATAATTGTTAGATTGATGTATATTATTTTATTTTTGTCCCATTGAAGGTCAAACATTTATATATATAAAAGAATTGGAAGACTATAATTTATGAGAAGGTTATGGTAATAATATGTTAACTAAAATAAACTTAGTGGAAGATCTCTTGAATGGAGAGTCTCTTACTCTATTTTTCCTTATATTTACATGTTCATTCTTGTATAACAGTCAAATAAAAATACGTAGGAGATATAGAGATCAGGAACTAATCATACTCTTAACACTATAGTGAAGGTCAAGCCTTGACAATCAATGTTTCCAATATTTATTTATTTTTTGGTAATGTGATGCCTTATGCAAAGAGACATACCACATGCAACAAAAACTACCTATTTCAATATGTATAACCACACAGTTTTTACACTATATATTGGAAAGAAAATATCAAACAAGTGCTACAAGATGTGAAAACATAATCTTGAAATAAAACTTGTAGTAAACAAAAAAGAAACTAAACTAGCAAACCTCACTTCAATATACGAGAAGCTTAAAAGTTGAAAATTTAATATTTATCTGCAAAACTCTTCTTCTTTCATATCCCTAAGATTAATATTATACATATTGCTTAATTTCCCTATTACCTAAAAAAGGGTCTCCCTATATTAGTTAGAAAATGAGATAACACCTTAAATAATGCTAAGCTAGCCCTAAAAGCTTCTTATTGCTTCCTAAAGTATCTCTACGATGTTGTTGTACTAGGTATATTCTAGTCGGACATGATATATCTAGTAAGCTCCTGTTCACATACCAATCTAAAATCAAAAGGTATCCCCTCAGAAATACCTTAGAGGGAAAGAAATCCTATATTTTCCTTAAATTGTTTCTATTTCTCTGGATCTTCTAGTTTAATTGAGGAAAAATAGATCCTTCAATCTATAATGGGGACCTATGAACGAGAAAATTGGAACTTGATTCCAATCCATTTTTCAAGGCCATGGATGATTACATGAAAGTAGAATGGCATTCTGGTGATTTCACCTTGTTTGGTTTTAGAATGTTTTAGTAACATACATAAAAAAGGATGAATAATGTTACAGGTGATTATCTTAATTTAATTACTTCAAACATTAATTGCATAAATCATAATAATGCTTTTCGAAGTGACTAGCTACTTAACAAATGCCAAAACATATTAGAGAGAGTGCACTTAGCTGATTATGTGTGGATATGGAGGATTTTGGATGGTCTGAGTGTAGGAACAGACTAATCTGGAATGGGAAATGCTTTGTCTATGAATTTGTGACCTAAAATTGAACCCATTCAAAACCATACAACTTAGTCAATAGCATCCATGTGGCCCCGACCCTTTTGTATGGTCTTGGACCTATTTTAAATTTGGGTCTACAACTTCATAAGTGTTTTTCCTGCCTGGAAATATGTGTCATTGTTTATCAACCTTACTAGCTCACCTTTAGAATGACTATGTAGACTTTTCTCAAACCCTCAAACCCTTGTATTGCAAGGAGTTCCTACAAAACAAAGTTAGTTTAGTTGTGGGCAACCCTATGCACCATTGATGTATGCACTACTTTGAAGAGGTGTCAAACCACATGGCATTCTCCTAACATGTGATATCTATTGTAGTGCAATTATAATGTGACAACCGTGCTTTGACAATGCCTTGCTTGAATTTCACACTTCCTTAAATTCTTGGTAAGGATCACTTTTCTTGCTTCTAGGATGATTATGGAGACTCATAAACCTAGAAGAAGACTTTAGAATGGTAGAGGTTGTTACCTTAATGGATGTGCATGAGTTATTTCATTGTTTGGGGACCTTTGGTGCCTTTAGTGTTTTCTCGTACATGAGGAGTTCCTAAATTGTCAGGTTTTTGAATGAGGTATGGTTTACGTACTTATATATGATTTTGAAGGTTTTTTATAACATGAAAGGATGACCAAAGTGGTATATTTAATTGTATTAAGATGATGGAATTAAACTAATTAATGCATAACAAGTCAGTCCAAAATTGTAAAGTAGGGTCAGTATGTAATTTTACAACATGAACAAAATTGATAGTTTTGGACCAGACGGAGAAAAGTGCAATTTGACTTTATAGGCCTAAGCATGGATGTTTCTAGATGCATTTTGTGTAATTAGATTTCAAAATTTGACAACATGGAGGTGTGTAAAGATAAAAAATACATGAAGTGCTATTAAGGTGTGTTAAGTAAGAGTGAGGAGAATGCATTTGTGCATACAAGTGTACAATGTCAAGATTAGCAATATCAAAGGATAGATTGTCAAATTTGAGTGTCTACATCTGGGTAGGGTGTTTAAAAAAATGGCAGGGGAGTGAGGATCCCTTATTTTCAACGTAGTTAGTAATAATTCACATATGTTGGAACAATAACTAAATGATCTTTTTATAAAAGCTTCCTTCAACCCCAAAAATTATTTCAATACCTCCATTCTTTTAGAAGGTTTCAAACCTAATATTCTCATTTTCCATTTCTAATTTTTTTCAATGAGTTTTTGAGGTTTAGGGAGCTCCCCCCTCACAATATCCATGTTCAAACTCTTCGTACATTTTTTTTTCCTTTTCACATTGCTCCTCATTTTGTAAGTATGAATTGAATGCTTGAATATGTACTTCACCAACCAGTGTATTTTGGTTCCAAGAATATTGCATGGGCAAGACCAAATTGTGAAATTAATCTTCACACATTATATTTTTTTGTATTTCAAGGGCACTATTAAATATTATTTTGATTAAGGTTAAAGAGGCCAAATTTGGTAGTTTGTTCTCAATAGCCCTTTTTAACATAATTTTTAATTGTCTTTATTTTACAATGATTGCATATACCTTTAGTGGAGCTTCATATCTAAAAATATTTACGGCAATGTTTTCATCCAAGTTCGTTTATGTCTTTAAATGTCTGATTTATTTATCTTTTTCTTTCCTCTCCTTAAAACTTTGGATTTTCTCCTCTTTAATATCCTTTTTCAACTTCTCAATAGTAGCCTTATGATATTGTATAATCCACAGAGCCTCTTTCAATTTTTGGTTATGATTTTGAATAATTTGTAAAGCCTCTTTTAGTTTATGGATGGAGTAAACACCAACCTACTAGGAAGATTTGGTTTTTATTTTATGTCACTTTCTCCTCAAGGTTATCATTCTTTATATGGCCATTTTTTCCTTATCCTCCTATGATTTTTATGTGATATTCTACGGGTTTCCCTTTCCCGGTTTTGTAACTAGATTACACTTCACAACTTGACAAGTTGTCACCCTCATAGCTTGTGACACTTTTTCCTCTAACCCTTTGCTAGATTATGCATGATTCCTCTTTCCCTCGGGTTCATGAAAACCCCATCCTTTTTCTTTCATGAAAACCTCCCCCTTTTTCCCCTCAAATATTATCATGTTCCTACTGATAAGTAGTTTTGAGACCAAAGGTAAAAGGGTAGAACCTTAATTGTTTTTTTCAAAGATGCACACTTCAAATTTCTTGTTCATTAATCTAAAATTAGTAATTTTAAATGGTTGTTATGGGCTAGTACCATGTGGTCTCCTTTTTGGATTTCCATCACATTTTTTCCTAATGTTTTCGGCATAAAAATGGGATATTAAGCATAAATTGTCCCAAAGGTGAGGAACTAGTCTAAAATGGTAACCAGTTATCAAGTAATACCTTTCTTCATAAATTAGTTATTATTTAATTACTTCAATGATCTAAGCCCAAATAGATAGAAGAGATATTCAAAGGATTCCCTTATCTATATTATTGGTTGATTCTCTTGGCATTAAAAATGCATCAATACGATTATTGTTCTTAGTTTTCACTATGTTCCATCAATGTCCTAATCGTATCATACATATATCCCTAGAATGGAATTCTACAATCACTATAATTTTTACCCCCTCATAATTATTATCCCCTCCTTCAAATAGTTTAAAAAATATAGTGTTATTGTCATGTCAAAAACCATAGATTTTCTCAAAAATGTCAACCATCTTGCACTTTTACAATTTTCATAACACTTTTGGTTATCCATTAATTCTAAGTGGTTTCCATAACCCTAGAAAGGAATTTTTCATTCATTGTAATTTGCATCCCCCTCACAATCGGTATCCCCTCCTTTAAAGAGTTTCAAGAATATAGTGTGATTGTCATGTCAAAACCACAACATTTCTAAAAAATGTTAACCATTCTGCACTACTAAAATTTTCATAACACTCTTTGTTATCCCTTAATTCTAAGTGTGATATTGGTTCACTGCACTTATATCTTCTAATTTTATCCCTAGCTTCAATAGTAATATTTATACTTGAATGAAGTTCCACAATACGTACTTAAATTCCTATCTTAATCTCTCAAATTCCCCAAACTAAGCCCTATTATTGGTTCCTTGCCACCAAATCTCTTTCCCACCTACTAATTTTGTGTCCTTTACTTCCCATGATCTCGATACCATAATTATGATCTAAATTCATTACTACAAATAATTATTTTTCTAATGATGATAGCAAAAATTTACATCAAATATTTTTCATCCTACTAACATCATCCTTAATAAATTATGTGTTTAAAAAAAAGATGCACTTATCTATATGCAAAAAAAGGCTAGAATTCTCCTTATTTTGGAAAATCCCCAAGTGTGTAATGAATCAAATGCTCCAAGTTCCCATAACAACATAACAAGCCAACATCCATAAACCCAAAATAAAAATCTAAACCATCATTCCATAGTAACATGTGGGAACCAATTACAGGTAAATCCCCTAAATTACAACAAGAGTTTCCTCCTGGTGGTGGAAAACATTTCCACCACCATCTTTTGACATCTTGATTTTACTACCTCTATTGAATCTTCGAAAATCATTTCCACCCTTAATTTTCTTTCCTTATTTTCCCCTTGAAATGTATATGGGGGGAAATTTAGCACCACCACTTTTAATTTGAGAATTTTTATAGCTAAAACCTAGATTTTGAGAAATATTTTCCCTAACTTGAGTTAATATTTTGGCAAACCATAAATTACCTTTCTTCTTTTGACCTTCCTTGTTAATCCATCTCCCTAATTTCAAAATACATTTCATACTTATTCTTCCCTTTATTATCTTAATCTTGAGGTTCACAACATTCTATATTATTCATTGAAAACTCTATATTCTATAAAGCTCAAGCCATTAAGCCTATCTACCTCCTCTTTCCTTATTGTATCATCAACTAAACCCTAAGTACGTGGATCATATAACCCTTTTGCATGGAATGATTCTTCCATTTTATTCTTCATGGTACATATTGACTTTATATTACCATAATCCTAAGAAAGTGGGCACGTAACATGTTTGTTATATAAGACAATTTGTTAGGCCTATTTTTCCCTCATTCATAAGTTCTTTATTGATTAATCCCTTAATAGTTGAATCGTATAACTCTTCTTCTAGATATTTATCATCATCTTGAAGTTTTTGAGTATATATCTTCTTCTTCTCAAAGTTATTAAGTTCACCCTTATCCAATTTATTTAGACTTTTAGAAGATTTAGAGTTTTCTTCCATGATGTGATAATTTACCTCTTTTATAGCTAATAAGAACCAAGTTAGATCACCGTACTATAATTATTTCCATTTCCTCCATATTTTATTCATTGTTGTGTTCATAAAACCTTTATTATTAGTTGAGTGCTTACCTTTTGAAAGTAAAAGATAAGGGTGTTAATTTTATTTTCTGAGATTGGTACAAGATTTACAAGTATGTCCTAACCTGTAACAATTTTTGCATGCCCTAGTATGATCTTAAAATTCTACTAGCTGAACAATCTCCCTACCTTAGAAATTCAAAAGAATGTCCCGTGATGACATGTTTAGACCTTGATCCTTATTAACTAAAATTAGAATAATTTATGTTGATCTAGCTAGGAACAACTGTAAATAACTGAAGTAAAATGATGTAAATAATAGCTAAGTGAAAGTGGAAAGTGACCCAAGCAACTAAGGAAGTGGAAATGTAAAACGCTAGAGTAAAAAGAGAGTTAGAAAGAACTCAGCTGATTAGAGGAGTTTGTTAGACTGTGTCGCAAAGGTGACTTGAGAAATAGGAATCAGGAACAATTGTGCCGAGGTCCAGAAAAGGATAGATTTGAGCAATCTGAGTGGATTGGGGCACTTGTGAGTGTCATGGTCTGCAGTATGGGCACTCTAGTCTGTGCAAGAGGTCTGAAACTGAGTTTCACAGGTTCAGAAGGTGGTCTGAAACCCTCGTTGTTTGCCACATCAGATTCATCACATTGTGCCAAGTGTCATTGATAATCCAAGCTAAAGAAAAGACCTGCAAGAGAACACAAGAAGTATCAAAATCCTAAAAAATAAGAATGCATATGAATAGGTCAGACTAACCTAAGTTGCCATAATAGTGGGTTTACTAACTGAGCGTTGCACTAAATTTTAGAGCCAAATGTAGTTCTGGTGTGTGTGTGTGAAATCATGTGCCCTAAGTGCTCTCATGTCAATCGCACTTTGTGAAGTAGCGAGCCAATAACTAGATGTAAAATGTAATAGAATGGTACATGAAATAGAATATAATCCTCTCCTATGCTTTTGTGATGCAGATGAACCAACCTTGTCACTTGTGATGGAGATAAATGAATGCAAATGACCTCCAAATGCCTTTGATAGATGCAACTCTAGGTGGATGATAGTAGTGTTTAGTGTTTGGTCATTCATTATGGTCTCATAACTTTGTATTTATAAGGTTCTCTTGATATAATTTTGTAATTAACCCTGAAGAGGCTGACCATAAGAAAAATCAAATGTTACAACGGTCATAAAGTGCCCAAAAAGTGACAAGAAAGTGGGAAAATGATCAGGGCACCCCAAGTGGGACCAAGGCGCCCATGGGCACCTCAGTATTATGGAGAATAATGTGGGATGATAAAAATGGCTTAGTAAAGTGTGCGGTAAGGTTTAGGAATGATGAAACAAATCAAATAAAAATGTCCAAAGACATGGGTTAATTAGTACTTTCTTCACTCAAGAACCTTCTAAATAGTAGTATGAGACTGAGACTAAATATTACTCCAAAATGTGTGTTTTAATGACTGTATTTTCCCCCACTTTATATTGGTGAGCAAAATTCTTGGTAACATAAAGTAGATAGAAGTGTGTACCTAATGTCCATGTAGAGTGAAGTAGAAAGTGTGTCGATGGACTAGAAAAGCCGTGAAATGAGAAAATAGTGGTGCGTGGAAACTAAAGATAAAAAAGTGTAAAAAGTGATGAGAGTGAACCTAGGGCGGAAAACGTGTGTGTAGTTTCTGCATAGTGTAGTGTACCTACATAAAAATGTGATGTGTATGCTATAGTGTGCTGCCACAAAGTGTTGTTATTGGTGTTTCCCCCATTTGACTGCTTGTTTCCCATACAGCCGAACCTGCAAGGAGAAAACGATCAAGTAGTCAAATAAGTATGTATGTATGTATGTGTAAAAATTCTATGTAAAAGATGCATGTATATATATGTAAAATTATGTAAATGTGAAATACGCAAATGAAAATGTAAATGGAACATGTGCACCTGATCCATGTCGAGAAAGAGAGTGTGAAGTATATCATGTATTGTCGGGGTTTTTTGGGTGATCCGATGTCATAGGCCAAAGAAGTATAGGGAGAAAGTTACGTTATTCTCCAACCTTTAACTGTTTCCCTGAACATATATGAAGAGATATTTGTACTGCTTAGGTTTTTTGGGTGATCCGACGCCACTAGATGAAGTAGGGTAGGGATACACCCACTTATAACCTCCAATCCTTTAACTGCTCCCCAAAATTCTAAGGACTACCATGTCCTATAAAATTCCATTGTGTATGGGGTTTGTGACTAGTTTGAACCTACTCGTTGTACAATGCCAAGGGTGTAAAGTACATTGAACTGATGTTAGAGTAGAAATTTATGTAAATGTTCACCTAGGTACTTTATTTACCTTTATTGTATTTATGCTCACGTCACGTTGATGTGTGTCCATATTTATTTTTATCTTATTTAGAATTAGGGAGATATTATCTAGTTGTTAGGTAAGTTATTTCCTTGATCTATGGTATTGACTAGTTCTTTCATTGATCTATGGTATTGACTAGATCCTTGATGTCTAGTTCTCTTAAATCTATGGTCTTCAAACTAGTTCTTTGATGACTAGTTATTTCCTTGATTTATGGCTTGATCTATGACCTTGACTGGTTCTTAGATTGTTATTCCTTGCCTATATAAGCAAGGCCCATTCTCAATGTATTGCATTGAGTTCCATAATAAATATATGATATTGTTGCTCATTTGTTTGCAAAGGTTTTATGTAAAGTTATTCTAGCAAATTGCTTTCATCTTATTGATCATGGTGTTTGATTAGCATCTGTTTTCTTGGCTTGGTACAATCTTGTTATCGTTCCTTTCATGGTATCAGAGTAGGAGTTGTTGTTGACATTCGTCTGTAAGTTTTATTTTGTAAATAAATTATTTGTATATTCATATATTTGGGATTTGGTCGTATTTTGTTGTTGCATCATTTTTATTAGGCTTCTATTAGATCCGGAAGGTGGAAAACCCTAAGATCCTGTAAACTCGACTTGGAGGCAGTCATTTTTCTTGGATTTTTTGTTGTTGCAGAGAAGCACACTAGTTCCTCGGGATTGCACCGACAAGAGAAGAACGCCTAAAAAAATTTTTTGTCTGTTGGATTTTTTTGCATAGGGTAATTTTTCAGTTGCAGCGTATCTATCTAGGCAGTCCACGAATTGCCATGTTTTTTTGCATTTGGGGTAAGGTTGCTATTTTTGTATGATAGCTAGAAATATTAAATTTTGAAGAGGCTAATGTGACTTTCTCGAAAACACACAACACACCCCAGAATAGTAAGTTTCAAACATCCATTAAAATCCTTGGCCCTTGGTCATATGAATGGTCATATGAGGGCTTAAATCTTGTAATTCCTATAGTAGGTGCTTAACTTCAGCCCCTTTAATTTTATTTGTGTGGTGAAGGCAACAATTTATTCTGTTTTAGTGGCAACAGAAATAGCAGAGCAAAATATTGAAAAGCTTGTAACTTTTGATTGGTAACTCAGTTTTGAATGTCGTTTTTTGCAAAAAGTGCTTGTTTTTTCGTGCTCTTTCCATTGGAAATATTTATTTTGAGACTTGCACTATAATTATAAAGTGCCAAATATGGAGGAGTGTTGTAATCAATTGTGGACGCAATTTCGGCTGAGCCCGACGTCCTAAATTTTTGGGAGTTGTAGTTTGTACCTATCATGGATTCTGAGAATGATATGCTTTTCTCTAAAGTATGTGGACTTCAAGAGGATATTGTAAAATTTGTGGAAGAAAATAGATCACTCAAGAAGTGAAATTCTCTTCTACAATCACTCATTCACGATAAGGATACAATAATACACTCCCTGCAGAACAAACTTGCTAGCCTACAACATCACCATCATATTGTGGACAACCATATCCATGCTCCTAGTCCACTTGCAGCTATTGCTCTTGTACCCACTGACATTGATCTGCCAGTCTTTGAGCCTGTTCCTGCTCTTGATGCTTCTAAACCTATGAGGCTTGTTACTGCATGCTCTTCCACATCTGTGCCTATTACAGTACCACATGTTGTGTATCCTACTTCTGCTCAGCTGCATGGCTTTTTTGAGAAGCATACCACTGCATTCAGTTCTCGCATGCTCCATTCTATGGGTCTCACTAGCGGAGTCATTGGCAGACATTCACAGGGTATTGTTTCCTCTATTCCACATGTTAAGTGGAATTCTCGTCATGACATTGGTTTTCGAGCAGATACTTCATTGGGATCACACATTGATAGAGCTCCTTTTTTTGTTCGCTTGACTCTTTCTGAGGATCATGAGCAACACATGAGTTCTGCACCTTCACTCAGGCTTGAGAAACCTGAGATTTCAGCTGTCAGACATGATCAACCTGACACACATTCTGATGTTCTTTTGCATGCACCCATTGTGCATTTTGCACCAAGTCATATGCAGGCATCTTCTTCATCCATCTGTGTTGATTTGGGGTGGATATCTGATCACTCGTGGTGGTGACATAGGCATTCGTTGAGAGGACTCTATAGGCATGGCTCCTCCACCATTCGGCCTCTTGCTCCACTTTCTATACCTTCTGCATTGTGATGCTTCTTGTTTTGAGCATTTTTCTTTAACAGGTGTAGTGTATCTCTCTTGTTTGTTGAGAGATTTTGTATCTGTATTTTCGACACTTTTGGCATGTTGACAGTATCTCTTGTGGGGGATCTATTCTGGTGAAGTCTAGTGTTATTTTGTCAGTGTTTGAGTAGTTGATTTTGGGCAACTCATACAGATTTGTAGCATCACTCCACCCATTCAGCAGTATGGGAGGGTGTGGTGTTGATCCTGCTTCTTCGGGTTTCGTGTCCTTGCCTTGTTACCTTGGCTTTTCTTGGATCGTGACACTCTGGAGTTTGTGTCCTTGCCTTGTTGCTTTGGTTATTGTTCTTGGATCATGGCACACCTATTTGCAGCAGTTGATCGAATTATGTTTGGTGTTTTTTTTGCACTTTCGACATCACTTCGTTGACAGTCTCCTTGTATGGAGCTATTCTGGTGAAGCCCAGTGTCAGTTGTTTTTGAGTTTTGTGATCGAGCAGTGGATTCAGACCAGAAGTGCACACCAAAATTCTTCAGCATTGTACGAGTTTTTTGAGCCAAGCTTCTTGGGATGCCTTGGAGCGGGTCTTTACTCTCTTTACTTTGTTGTTACTGGTTTTGGGTACCTTGCGGTGTCCTTTTTTTCCCAGTTATTGTACATGAGTACCTCATCAGGCCTAGTTGTCGGGACTCATACTGTGGACATGCCACATCTATTTTGGCCCCTAGCTTCACTTGAGGGGGGGGTGTTAGAGTAGGTATTTACCTTAGCTCATGTTCACCTGGGTACTTTATTTACCTTTATTGTATTTATCCTCACCCACTTATGTGTGTGGATATTTCTTTTATCTTATTTAGATATTAGGAGATATTATCTAGTTGTTAGGTATAGTTTTTTCCTTGATCTATGGTATTGACTAGTTCTTTCCTTGATCTATGGTATTGACTAGATCCTTGATGTCTAGTTCTCTCTTAAATCTAAGAGTCACTTTGATGACTAGTTATTTTCCTTGATTTATGGCTTGATCACGACCTTGACTGGTTCTTAGATTGTTATTCCTTGCCTATTTAAGCAAGGCCCATTCTCAATGTATTGCATTGAGTTCCATAATAATATATGATATTGCTTGCTCATTTGTTTGCAAAGGTTTTATGTAAAGTTATTCTGGCGAATTGCTTTCATCTTATTGATCGTGGTGTTTAATTAGCATTTGTGTTCTTGGCTTGGTACGATCTGGTTATCGTTCCTTTCAAACTAGTTTTTTTGGTGACCTGAGGCCACTGGATGAATAAGGCAAGAATGTTAAAGACCCATTGTAAATACAAGACTTGTTGTACTGTAACCCACAATGCCAAGGGTACAAGCAGCATCTATGTAGTATGTCAAACCTCAAAATGATGTCCCCCCCTCTTTGGGGTGCGTATGCGACAACTGATAGGAAGCCCCAAAAGAGGGTGAACTCTGTAACTTTGACCCAAGGGGAAGGGAAATGCGCTTGGTAGAAACCAAGGCATGCACAAACAAACATGTAGTATGAAAAAAACATGCATATATAAAATAATGTATAATCTACGCAAATAATGTATAAGCTACCAAGAAAAGTAATGTAAAGCATGCAAGAAGTGTTTGCACCACTCACGAAGACACTTGACCACATACAAATAAACAAGTGTGTTAGACAAGCAAGTATAATAAACCAAATATGCATAACAATGCATGCACATGAAACACTTATTAGCATGTTAGAAAGATAACCAATATGTCAATAGTGTGTATAAACAAGTAATGTAAAGTGCTAGGTACAAAATGAAACCAGAGCACCTGTGAGAGAGCAATGTGGATGCCCCCAACGACTAGTATAAGAAGGGTAGAAGGCAAGCATCCATGTTGCGTGCCAAAAACCTGTTTATGTGATCATAACTAAAATAGGACGTGAATGTGTATGTGTGTATGGTAACGATGATGACATATAAGTAATTAGTCTAGCATGTGTAGTAAAGTGAACATGTAAAAACATAAGTAAGCAAGAGTAACTTCCCCCAAGACAATGCAATATGTAATGGATAGATGGAATGGAAATACAAGATGGATGGTGGGAGCCGCATGCCCCCTGAGTGGATGGAAATGTATATAATGAGGTTCATTTAGTTTTCCCCCTTAGCAGTCAAGAATGAACTGTAAACGAGAGTGTGTCATTGGGAAATGGTCGTAGTGTGTGTATTGTGTCTAATGTGTTGTGATGAATGTGTATGCATAGTGGTGATTACATGTGACCTAGAAATGATATGTGTGTGAACCCTATATCCTAAGTGTATGTCATGAAATAATGAGCATAAAAGTGATTATCTAACCTATGGTGTATATCACTATATGACGATTGGGAGAAGTGATGCAAGTAGGAGGAGTGGTGATGTAGCCTAAATCATATACCGCTACAATATGAATGAGTAGGTGACTATTTAGTGTATAGCGTATGTCATTAACCTAGAATGTAACATGATGGTAGGTCGAATGATGATCATGTAAGTAGAAGAAGGTTCATTTGATTTGTAAACCCTCAATAGTCAAGTATGAACCAAGGAACTAGAGTGCGTCATAGGGTAGTGAGTGCAGCACGTAGATGTGTGATGACAATAGACAACCATGGAATGAGTGAAAATATGTAATGTGTAGAATGCAACGCAATATGTGGAAATAGCTAAATATTATGTAGGATGAATAGTGTAATATGATAGTAATAGAATTGTAAGAAACATATGTATGGTGAATGATGTAATAAATGTAGTATGCAACACGTGGATATAGTCTAAGGATGTAAAATGTGATTGATGAGTAAATGTAAAATAGCTAATGAGTTTATCATATGTGATAAGTATAGATAACCATGTAATGAATGCAATGTGTAAATGTAGAATGTAAGGCAATAGTATGTAGCATGTAGGATGAATAGGACATGTGATGAGTATAAAAAAGTATGACATAGATGGATGATGTGTAATGCAAAGGATGGAATGCAAGATGCATAAAAAACCCAAGTGTTAATATATGTATGATGAAAACTAATAGTATATATGAAATAAATGTAAGATATATGAATGATATGTGTAAGATAAAAGAGAAAAATGCGTAGACAACTCCACTAGACATGTATGTATGATGAAAATTAGTGTAAGATATGTAAACTAAATGTAGAATGTAGTACGTACAATGTATGCAAGTGGTGTGAAATGATGCGATGTGTAGGAATTATGTGTGGTGTGTGAGGTTCATGTGTGGTAAGACCTCAACAGTTAAGTGTGAACCATAGCACAAGATTGTGTCGTCAAGTAGTGACAATACTAAAATGTGTGACAAATATGTCTATGAATGGATAAGATTGCAAAGATGAGAGATGCACCTACACTAATATGATGATGGGGGGATGTGTAAGTACAGTGGCCCCAAATTGTGTATAATGAAGAGTGTCATAATGTAATTTCATCTAAAAGAGTATCGGCTTTGGGGTCATAGTCAAATAGATAAGCATTGGTTACTTGATAAGCTATAGTATCTGGTGGGTCATGTAATGAGCCATTAAGACGTAATTTATACATACCCATAGCATATTATTTATTAGTAAATGGAGGAAGTGGACAGCCACGTGCATACCAGTGGGTGAGATATTGTGTGGAACCGAGAAAGGACCTATTGCAAATGAAAATGCAACCAAAAGGCATATGAAAAGATATTTCTATGTGATCAGGATCGAAATTACCCCCAATGTAATCAAGCCATGGTTTTCCTAATGTGAACAGAGAAGAGCGTGGAGTGTGTGATAAATGGACTGTGAGATGGAAAACACGTAAACCATAAGTATTCGTAATGGTGATGGAGCCATAATATATATGATGATCATGAGTAGGAGGGTAAATTTCCTCAAAAGAAAAACCAAGTCGAGCTATACCATCATGATTGCAAATAGAGTCAGGAAAAGTAGGATCAAGTGGAATATGCTCCCAAAATGAATCATTCATAAATATTGTGCATGTAAAAGGTGGGATTTCTAATGAATATGGTGTTGGCAAAGGTGTAGATGATAGAGTGACATCTGTAGATTAGACAGGCCCCCAATAAAGAATCATATTTGTAGTAATAGAAGGTGGAGGCGATGGTGTAGAATGATCAACATCTATCACACAAATAACACCTTCAAGAGGTGGCACATGAGGTGCTTCATCTATAGGTTATGGGTCATTTGTAGTATCAATATGTGGAATAGTAAGACTAATACTAAGAACGCGATCACAATATCGAAATGGGTGTTGATCATGTAAAATAGTGTATTTAGTACCTTGGTGGAAAAACTTAAGACCATGTGTAACTGAAACGTCCTGCATGGCGTAAAGCCATGGCCTACCAAGTGAAAAATTATAAGGGAGTGGAAAGTTGACGAAAAAAACATGGTGTTAACTGTTTTTGGTCTCATAGTAATAGGTAACACAATGTGACCAAGGCATGGATGAATGGAACCATCAGATGTACGCAATAAAAGACGAGAGGAATTGAAATAAATAGTAGAGAATCCGATGTTCTCAAGAAATAACATGGGACATAAGTTGAGTTCAGGTCCAACATCAACTAAATTACATGTGATGGATATATTACTAATACTAGCCATGAAGTATAAGGGTTGGGTAGTGTCATAAGTTGTGAACTCATCCTCAAAATCTCAACATAGTAAGTTGGGTTGCATATGGATATGACGGGAAGTACTAAGGAGATGTATGAATTTATGTAATAAATTAGAATGTTGAAGTAAATAATCATTAAGTGAAATAATCATGATGCCTAAATACGAACAATGAACGGAAATCCTATAATGTAAACCCTAGAAGGTGTGATGACGAAAGATCAGTTTCACCAAAATGATTAACTAAAATTGGAATAATTTATGTTAATCTAACTAGGAAAAACTGTAAATAACTAAAGTAATATGATGTAAATAACAACTAAGTGAAAGTGGAAAGTGACCCAAGCAACTAAGGAAGTGGAAATGTAAAACCCTAGAGTGCAAAGAGAGTTGGAAAGAACTCGGTTGATTAGAGGAGTTCACTGGAATGTGTCACATAAGTGACTGGAGAAACAGGAAGCAGGAACGAGTGTGTCGAGGTCCAAAAAAGGATAGATCTAAGAAATTTGCAGTATGGGTGCTCTAGTTTGTGTAGGAGGTACGAAATTGAGTTCACAAGTTCAACAGGTGGTCTGAAACCCTCGTTGTATGTCGCATCAGATTTTCCACATTACGCCAAGTGTCATTGATAATCCAAGCTAAAGAAAAGACCTGTAAAAGAACAAAAGAAGTATCAAAACCCTAAAAAAAGAATGCATATGAATAGGTCAGACTGAATTGAGCTGCCATACCAATGGGCTTACTAATTGAACATTGAACTACATTTCAGACCCAAATGTAGTTTTGGTGTGTGTGTGAAATCATGTGCCCTAGGTTCTCTCGTGTCATTTGCACTTTATGAAGTAGTGATCCAATAACTAGATGTGAAATATAATAGAATGATGCATGAAATAGAATAGAATCCCCTCATATGCTTGTGTGATGCAGATGAACCAACTTTGTCCCTTGTGATGAGGCTAAATGGATGCAAATGACCTCCAAATGCCTTTAATAGATGGAATTCTAGGTGGATGTTAGTATTGATTAGTGTTTGGTCCCTCATCATGGTCTCATAACTTTGTATTTATAAGGTTATCTTGATCTAATTTCGTAATTAACCCCAAAGAGGACGATCGAAAGAAAAATTATGACCGAAGGAAAAATCAATTGTTGTAATGGTCAGAAAGTGTCCAAGAGTGGCGGGAAAGTGGAAAAAGGATTGAGGCACCCATGGGCGCCCCAGTATTATGGAGAATAATGCGGGATGATAAAAATGGCTTAGGCAAGTGTGCGGTAAGGTTTGGGAACGATGACAGAAATCAAATAAAAATTACCAAAGACATGGGTTGATTAGTACTTTCTTCACTTAAGAACCTTCTAAATAGTAGTATGAGACCGGGACTAAATATTACCCCAAAGTGCGTGATTTATTGACTACATATCCTAGCAAAAGAATCATCCTTTCCAAGTGATATTGGATATCCAGTTCAAAAATCCTGCAAGGGAATTCTTAAATTTGACATTCATTTGAGTGTCACATGGAAATTCATCTTTAAATTCCATATCCATTTGAATGCTACTTAAATGTTTTTTTCTTAGCAAATTCAATCGAAACATAGTAATATCTTGACCATAGAGTAATATTTGGGTCTTTTTAAAAAAAAAATCCGAGACCAACATGATGGTACAATTATTGTGATTTCATTTACCACAAATCAATAGGAAAATGATAGAGAATGTGAAAAATTCAGATAGATATATTGTTTATAGTGGATTTATTTTTTAATTTTAATTTTATATTGTAGTATAGTTATAATATACTAATTTGTAGATCTATTAAATACAACTATTTAAAATACACTTAGAGAAATCAATTTGAAATGCCTATATTGTATTTTTCACATAAGTTAGATAGGCACCTAAGATTGATATCTCTCAGTGTAATTTAGATAGTTGTATTTAAGATATCTATACTAGTTTATGTCACCTTTGTCATTTTTTCCATGTGTCAATATTAAATTTCCAAACAAACAAACAATCTCTCTCTCTCTCTCACTGTGTGTGTGTGTGTGTGTGTGTGTGTGTGTGTGTGTGTGTGTGTGTGTGTGTGTGTGTGTGTGTGTGTGTGTGTGTGTGTGTGTGTGTGTGTGTGTGTGTGTGTGTGTTATTTAATAAACCTTATGTCTCAATACTCATGTAATAAAATACCATACAAACCTAGATGTTTATAACTTCATCCTAACCCAATGTTAGAAAACCCTATTGAGATTCAAGTTTCGTAGAATGATTTAGAAGAAGTGTGTGATTAATCACACATGTTTCTTCTAAATTTTGTTCCAAATATGGAGTTTGAGTTCAATCCCAATAGGGTTTGGAATATTGGATTGGAATGAACTCAAGGTTATAGTTCTAAGATCACGATCTTCATTCTATTGAGGTAGATAGCAAATAATTATCAATTAAATTATTAAAATAATAAGGACCATGCATCATATACATATAATATTGGATATATCTTATTTCATTTCAATTTTCTAATGTTCCAAAGCTTTTTTAGCTTAGACTCACATTGTGTACTTGCATAAAAATTTATAGAAGGGCCATGTGGTTAATTTAAGTCTGCATGTGTGAGCATATTATACGATACAATTAAATTTTATGGTTGCATAAATGTTTAATTACCTATAAATACATGCTTTACTACCCTAATTTGGATGTGCCTCTTTAGTGCATCTTGGAGTTGCTTAGACTAAAAGACCTCCTTCATTAAAAAAATAATGCCACATTGGTTGATAGCCTTAGTCAGCGACAACATATAAATCCCAATATACCATTATCCTTTTACTAATATGGGTGATGCCACAATGGAAGTGGACCTCCTACAAACATAATGGTTAACTAGTTGTGGGATGAGTAAGTTTGCTTTCTCATATCCTCCTCTATGGATTCATAATTCATAAATATTAAAAACCTTTCACTTGCCTGTAAATACGTTTACGACCCAAAGTTGGATATGCCCCTTTAGTGCATCTTGGAATTGCTTCTACGACTCTAAAAATCCAAATTAATCCGACATTGATTGATAAGCTTGGTTTGCACCAACATATAAATTGTAATTTATATCATGATCCTTATGTCAATTGTGACGACACTACAATGGTAATGGCCCTCTTAGTAACATAATGATTGATTGGTTGTGGTATGAGTGTGTTTGATTGCTCGGCATTCTTCTCTTCTTCTTTGTGGCTTCATCATTTAAAAAAATAAAAAGTCATTCAATTACCTCTAAATACATGTCTTACTACCCCAAGTTGGATATGCCTCTTCAATTCATCTTAGAAATTGCTTTTACAACTAAAAATATGCATTTAGTCAAAAAAATGAATCATGCATTTTTTAGTTACTTTGACCTCCAGTAACACATTAACCCCAATATATCATGATCCTTATGCCAATAGGGGTGAAGCTGCAATGGAAGTGACCCTCTCACTAACATAATGGTTGATTGGTTGCGAGATCAATATGTTTACTTCCTTGGTCTTCCCCTCTCCTTCCCATAAATGTCAAATAATGCAAAAACATCCTCTACAATTACCTCTCCATACATGTCTTATTACCTAAGCCAAATATACCTCTTTAATACATTTGGGAATTGTTTCAATAACTCTAAAACTTTTCCTATGTTATTATGGACATTATACCTCTTTTTAGTACAAGTGCTAGTATACTCAAATGTTGTGAATCTGGTTGACTATTTCTCTCTGCCACTACATTGAAAGTGGCCTTCCTACTAACATAATTGTTGATTGGTTGTGGAATGAGTATGTTATTGCTCCGTGCCCATTCAATGCTTGTCCTCCTGCGCAGCAATCTTCCCCAATCAAAAGGATCAAAGGATATATTCAACCGAATCTAAATACGATAACCTTATTGACCCCATGAAACAAATCTACATCGTCTATTTTTTTTATCATTTTAATGAATAACCATAAACTTAAACAAATAACCAAACATCTTTGAAAGTTTCCCACGATTGAGTGGTCCCCCAATATTCGCAAACTTGACCAAAAAAATTGCTGACACATTCGATACATTTATGTATTAAAGTGTGACCTCGCATGCATAACCCCTATTTGTGGCAAACAAGTAAACACACTTCAATGGGCCATATAAACCACAATAGCCTAAAGGATAACTAATGTAAAAACCTCGACGACTCGCAGGCCAATGTCAATTTTGCTAACATTATCTGTCCCTAGCCAAAGCAAAATTTCTCGACAGTTTACCTTTTTCATGTGGCTGTAATTTCAATTTTTTTTTATAGATATATGTATGACAATCTTTCATATATATATAAATAGGTATTATGTTTTTAAATAAACCCTTTAAAAAAATTAAATTTTAAAGAAAGGGACCATCAAAAAAAGTTTCCTTCAGTCTAGTTATTGTCAATAATCAATTCTAAAGATTTTCAGTCTGTTATTGTCTATGGTTTCTAAATTTTTTTACCTGTAAAATACAGTTAAAATCATAAAAAATGGCCTACAGCCTGTCAATTTCCAGCCCTGCGAGTCCCGAGTCCCACTCCATGAAATGTGACGTCATGAAGACCGTAGGGTTTTTCTAATTAGTTCTTCAACGTTGGTTGGCGGGGAATGGTATAAGGTTAGGTTTGGAATTATATATTTTATTTTATTTTGAGGGGAAGAAGTGTTTGTTAAGTAATAGATTATGATAATTGAAGTATATATTTGTATTAGATTTTTAAAAATAATTAGAGGATATGTTTTGTCAAAACAAAAATTGTTAAATATCATTAAAGATTTATATTTTGATAGATGGTATGATATACGATCACGAATTCAATATATTTTAATTTGGGTCTTAATTTTTGCCAAAGTATGAAGTTTCCTTTCACTTGTAGATGACAAGTTAGGAATTTTTATTTTTAGTAGGACCAATATAATTACTTCTTCAACATCGGTTGGTGGGGAATGGTTTGATGTTATGTTTGAAATTACATATATTTTGCCGGAGGTGCCCACCTTTGAAGTTGCCTTTGTTGGAAAGTGTCAAATTTTGGTAGACTCTTTTTTGGTAGACTTTTTCCGACAATATTATTTTCTCCTATGTCAACAGCGTCACCTCTACTGTTTTAAATTTGACGGTGATTAATACTCGTTAAATGATGTGCCAACCTTATTTCTTTATTGTCTACTACATATTTCTAGCTATGGTTTCTCTTTATTTCTGCGGACTCTAGGCACCCAACATGGCTTGGGATTTCCTTGATCTTGCTTGTTATGTTGTACAAAATCTTCATAGATAAGAGGCATTGTCAACCTGATTAGTTGGGATTGTCATTAGGGCCACGTCCATGACCCGTCATAAGAAATCTAAATCTATTGCGACATCTCCCTCATTAGTCTCTCTCTGATCTTGCAAAGAAATATGGGCATATCACATTTTTAAGCCTTGGTTCCGTGCCCATAGTTGTAGTCTCCTCTCCTGCCATGGCAAGAGAATTTCGTAAAACTCACGATTTGCTCTTCGCCAACATAATCCGCTTTGTCTTTTGGGAAATACATAGCCTTCGGTTGCAATAAAAGAAGGGCGCTTATTTGGAGGCATTGGAAATTAAATTTAAAATATTGCATTTAATCAAATCTTTGTTTTTTGAGCAAGAAAACTTGCCCCGCATTGAATAGATTGTTGTATCCTTGCACCTACGATATGATTTGTCATGTGTTAGTTCACCAAGTATATTAAAAACACGTCATAGAATAATATTTTAAAACAAATCATATATGCCCTGGCATAATTAAAGATACCCAGTCTAATATGTGAATTAAGGGAAAATGTAAAACGATTTATCTAATTTGATCACTAAAGGAAGGGTTAAGTTCTAGGATTGGGGGTGAGAGGCATTTTGAGCACTTGATAAGGAAAGAAAATCCTACGACAGAGAGGATTTGGGGATATTTTTTTGCATATAATTTTGTGAGCTCCCGATATTCTTTCCTTAATGTGGCATTTTAAAAAATTATTTAGTTATTTTGAACAAGTCATAAAGTAGAACACATGATTTCATTGCCTCTTATGACTTAGGGAGATGCGGTCTCATGGGATGCATTTCTTGATATCAATTTCGATGGAATTTATAACTCATGTGGAATTGCTAATTTAATTTTTTTTAGATTAAATTACATATATTTTAAATAATGGATTACTATAATTTGAAAAAGTACATATGTATATTGTCAATTAAAATGTTGTAACTAAAGAATCATACTAAAAAATATTCATAATATACCATCATCCTAACCAGACTAAGAGTATAACCTTTTTCACAATTTCAATCACAAATAAAATTTGACACTAGACATCCGAGTTTGTTTAATACATATGAGAGTTTGTTTAACTTGTGGACGGCATCTAATATTCCACTATTTAATAAAGTGGGACAAATTCCCTTAACGTTGCGAATCTTCTTTTCTTGAGGAAGAGTTTGACATTTGCATAAAAAGTTGATGTTCTTTGTCTTGTAGGGTTAAATCCTAAGTTCCAACAATAGTGTGCAAATGTGTACTTATTCAAGGAACTTGTGGGGGAATCGCAAATGAGAGTTAAACACGTAATTCCTTACAAAAGATGTCTTCATTTGAAAGAATCTTAGTACGATTGGTTATCCTTTATTCTATACACTTTCGGTGGCCGCCCTTAGAGGTACTCTACAACACAATATCGAATATGCTAAGTTAATGCATATAATTAGGTTTTATTTATAAATACCGATTAATGAATAAAATTTTATTATAGAAACGAGGAGTTATTTAAAAGACAAAAATCTAGTAATAATTAAAGTGTGCAAGAATTGGAGAATTAGAGTTTGCATGATAATATTTGATTATACACAAATTTGTAGATTGTAATAAGTGATGGGTGGTAGGATATAAGTCTATATAATAAGAAAAATTGACTCTAGAAAATAGAGACTACATGGTCATAATGATCATTTCTAAAATGGGTATGGAAATGGACGACTATATTTAAATGAATATAAAAATGGTCTCTCTTTCTGATATATGTTACACTCAATGTGTTAATTTGATTACCTAGTTGTGGTTAGAAACTTCTTACTTTTTTTGGTTCTATTCTGGGTCAATGGCAAATTGCTCTTGTTACTCAAATCCCTAATATGACCTCAACACCTTGTAAGACAGATAAAACATGAGATGTTAATGAGGGTACATGTTATCCCTCCATTGTTATAAAGCCCTTCAAGTCTTGACCAAAGTTGCAATCAACACTAGTTCAGTGTAATGCATTTCTAGCGTGGGGATGCTTTTGGAAACAATCGACTCTACTCTTATAACTTCAATATCAATCTTGCAAACGATTTCTGCTTACAAATTTAGTGTATGATTTGATTCCCTAAATGAACTGAATGTATCGTATACTAATAGAATTTCGAATTCAAATTAGAACCCTATTAGAGGGCATATGGGAAAGCCAACAAGAATATCCACCAACCATGGCAAATTCAAAATTAAGGAATATATGGGTTGTTCAAAGGACAATGATAATTTCCATACAAAGTATAAAGGTTGCATGAATAGTTTCGTGTTGTATGGGAATGTTACACTCTTAATCATATATCTTACATTGGATGTATATGACCGACGTGTGGCTATCATAACTTCTTATCATATTGTATCTCTTTCATATATGTTATAATTCCATTAAGGGGTTTGTCTTGGTGATGGCCATAACATAGGAATAATATATATAGGAGTTAGTAGGCAGTAGTTGAGGATCATTATTGAGTAGTTGAGTCTTATTGTATGGTTTGGAGGTTACCCCCTTAAAATGGCTAAGTCATTCTACTTTCATATTGTGATCATTTCTCTATATTTTGGTGTTCTTTGGTGATATATTGTTCTTGATATTTAGAGCTATCTAAGTAATTTCATTACAAGTGGTATCAGAGATTGATCGCAACCAAAACTACATTAAAACCTGAATTGCGAAGGTTCGTTACTATATCAAAAAAATGGTATCTGAATTTTCCTGGAATTGTGAAATCAGTTAAGTAAGATCCTCTCCAAATTTCAAGATTTTTTGACTTGTTTTCCAAAAGTTATATTAGTTTTAGGTTTTTTTCGTAAATTTTCTCTATAGGTTGCAAATTGTGGAATTTTTGCAAGTTCTTTAGATTTTCAGAAAGAGCATAAAAAATTAGTTTGAGTTTTTTCAAAATTTCTTACTTCCTCTCAAAACCTCAAACCCTAAATTTTGACCTTGATCCCTTAATTCTACTATTTTGGAGCATCATGGTAAGGCCTTCCACAAGAAGAAAAAAGAATAATGTCACTCCGAGTAAAACCCAAACAAGAAAGGGGTAATAGTTGAGAAGTTGGAGTTAGAAGGGGTAACTACATCATCCTTAGTGCCAGGGCTTACCTTGATGGATCATAGGGTAAACCAACTTGAGTATGATATGTGAATCCTACAGTCTAAGATGGCCAGTAAAGGAGATGTAGTAAAGATCAATCAACAATTGAATGATATCACACAGAAGCTAAGTACAAATCTTAAAATTCATCATCATCTTCCAAATAATCCATAGCTCAATCCTACTCAAATCAACCAAGGCATATTTTCATGTCAAAGTCATGGAAAAACTAGACATGGTGAATATTTTAGCTAACCTAATCCAAATCCAATACTTTGCGGCCCCAAAACATGATGCCAAAAGTGGGAATGCATAAGTTTGATGGAAAGGATCCACTTAATTAGATTAATCAAATGGATAATTTCTTTGATCTAAATCAGATCCCATCTAGACAAAAGGTGACCATGACATCCTTGTATCTCGAACCTAACCAATTCATCTAGTATTGATGGTTATGTGCTCAAAGGAAGAAGAATGGTCTTAGTGTCACATGGACAATTTTTTACCAAAGAGATGTAATTGCACTATAGTTCTAGTGTGTTAGAGAATTACTTCATCCAATTAGCAAATTTATAACAAATATGATCAATCAAGGATTATGTTCATCAATTCCAAAACCTATCCTTGCATATAGAGAATATCATGTAAGGGAATTTGAATGACCAACTTCTTGGGGGTATTAAAGACCACATTGAGCATAAGGTGTGTGTGTGTTTAATCCAATTAAGGTATCGGATTCTATTATTGTGACACATAGGACATAGGAAAATTTTCTTTCCATCAAGAGGTAGAATTTCACTAACATTAGAGACGGTAACACCTCAAAACCACCATTCCCTCAACCAATTAGGTTGACACCTCAACAAATAGAAGAAAAGAGACAAAACGGGTTATGTGTTAACTATGAAAATAAATATGGATTGGGATATAAATGTGTTGAAAATAAGTTGTTGTACATTGAGGGGCCCAATAAAGAAGAAGAGAAGGAAGAAGATGAAGAGGTAGATGTCATTGTTAAGACATATGAGTTAGGAGATCCCTAGTCAAGGATTTCATGTCATGAAATTCTAGGTATTAGCACCCCCAAACCATCAAAGTGGTTGGATTCTTGAAAAAACAAAGGGTAACAATGTTAATTGACTCAGGAAGTACTCAATGTCATGTAATGATCAATGATGGGGGTATTGTTACTTGTATTGGAAAATGCCATAATATTAAACTTGTCACGGGAGATTACTTGCTAAATAGCCCTATGTATGCCATTTCCGTGGGAGGAGAAGGCATTGTGTTAGGAGTTCAATGACTTACCACCTTGGGAACCATTGAGACGAACTTCCAAGAGTTGTTTGTGTGTTTTCAGTCAAAAGGGAGGACTTTTGAACTAAGATGATTAAGAGAAAAGTCCCCACAATTGGTGAGCTCTCACCAAATGCAAGAAATTATTTTAAAAGGTATAGAGGGGTTTGTGGCACAACTATTTTCATTGGAATCACATCATTCAAAAGTAGTTATACTATCAGATCAGTTGCGTTTAGAGATATGCCAAAGTTTTTACCTCCAAAAAGAGACCACGACCATGTCATCAAACTAGTACTAGGGAGCCATCCGCCCAACATCAGACCTTGTAGGTACCCATATATACAAAAGAGCGAGATCGATAAGATAGCACAAGAGATGTTAGAAGTAGTAATTATCCATCATAGTCTGAGTGTTTGGTCTTCTCCAGTTGTGCTGGTGTATAAAAAATATGACAATCGGCACATGTGTCTTGATTATAGGGAACTCAATAAGTACACAGTCAAAGATAAGTCTCCTAGTCTTGTAATTGATGATTTTCTAGATGAGTTGCATAGTTTTGTTTACTTTAAAAACTTGATCTTTGTTTTAGATATCATCAGATTAGAATCAGGGATGAGGATGTTCATAAAACAACCTTCTAGACACATGAAGGACATTATGAATTCTTAGTAATGCCTTTTGGACTCACAAATACAACCTCTACATTTGAAATTTTGATGAATTCTATCTTTAAGCCATTCCCGCAGAAGTTTGTTTTAGTGTTCTTTGATGATATACTAATATACAACAAAACATGGGAAGACCCATTGCATCATGTAAATAAGGTGTTCGAGACTCTTGAACAACATCAACTTTATACAAAGCCCTCTAAGTGTTCTTTTGGAGTCAAGGAGGTTGAATATTTGGGTCACATTGTCTCTTATGAAGGTGTTAAAGTGGATCCTGTTGTCTATTTTTTTGCACCCCTTGCAAAAAATAAAACAACTTGGATTTTCGTGGACTTGGAACAAAGGCCGCGAAGAGTTAGTGTATGCCACGGGTAAAACAAGAGTTGTGGGTATAGGAATGAAGGCTGCATAAGTGTTTCAGCTTGTCACAGATGAAAAATAAAAGCCACAGCTAAAGATATAAATCCTTCAAAGTCGAGAAATAACTGCAGAAGAATTGGAGCATGCCGTAGAGATCAGGAAAGCCGCGGATTAAAGAAAAGGGTCCGCAAATGTTGAAAGAGACGCGCCACATTGGAAAAATCCGTAGATCAATACAAAGGAATTGGAAAATCTACAGCACACAAGGAAGAACCTCGGGAGTCAAAATCCGTGCAATATTGAAAGGAGAAGGCCACATATTAAAGGAAAATGATATTTTTCCATGGGAGACTAAAGTCGCCATATCTTTTGATCTGATGATCCAATTTTTACAAACCTTAAATCGATGAAAAGGTCTCAACGTCGTTTATGTAATGGAAACTATATTCATTAATTTTATTGAGGATAGATATGTGTAAAGGTGTAATACTTATACAACACGTAAAAGGCACTATTCCAAGTGACATAACCACCAAAATTTAATGCAGTATGGGCATCCAACAAGACAAAAGGCATGTGATAGTGGATAATCAAAGGCGTACATTTTTTTAGAGAATTTAATGACTTTTGTTGGTGGTTGGAAATTTGAGTTCAAGTTTTCCTCTCTTTCTCCTCTTCTTCTCTCCTTCTTTTTCTATAAATGTAAAAGCATTGCTCATTGAAAAGGATCCCTCTTTGTTGTAACAGAACCATGCCAAAATGGTGGCCGACTTCCTACAAGTTTCAAACCTTGAGTTTGGTCTCTATAATGTATTTTCACCTTTTGCTATGATGAATTTGGACTTAGTGTTATTTACTAAATTTTGATGGCGATAAAATCATTAGTTTACTGATCGCTAATACTCATGTCTGCGCTCTGCTCGGAATCCAAAGGGCAGGGCAGAGACGCGGGAGATTCATTTGACTTCTCTGCGCTCGGTTATTCATTTGTATCACTTGCCTCTCTTTGGGCACTGTGATTTGTAGAGTTTTGTCCAAGCTGCCACTCGGGGTCTTCGAACTCCACTGCCGAGGTAGTTTGCTCTTCATTTTGTATTTGCAGGCTCCTTTCATGTGTTTTTTGTTGTGGGGAGCATGGTCATTCGCTGGTTATTTGAAGTGTGCAGTTGACCCGTATCATCACCCTACTCTCTCTTATGTTTTTTCCCACTTTTTCTTTAGACCTCTGTGCGAGAGTGATTTGACCCTTTTCCTCAGTGATAACCTCGCCAACGCCAGGTCCTGGACTAGAGCTTGGGATCTTCCTTTTGCTAGCTCAATCTCCTCTTCCCTCCTTGGATTCCCCATTAGGACTTGTCACTATTAGGCTCTAGGGTATTTCCTATTTGTAGTAATTCAAGAGTTCGGTTAGTCGTTTAGCCATTTAGGGAATAGGTCTGAGGTATGGAAGCCTTAAAGGGCGACACTTGGTTCACTCGGTCTTTCAGTTAAAAGTGTACCCTAGAGAGTAACAAAGGGACAATGGTGAGAAGTTACTGATGTTCACATGTTGCCTCAGAATTGTATTGTTTCTATTCGATTATTCACTACTCTAACGGAAAAGTGGCGAATTTTAAGCTCCAATAGATCTCATTTAACTAGTGAGTGAAGGCCATGCTCTGAAATGATGATACGCGATGGATCATGCCTAAATCAGGTGGGTTTGAAGGGATATTATTGGCTCTCAATGATTATTTGATTGTTTAGCAAATTGTAAGGACTTCTATAATGTAATGTCCATCAGTAGTACAATTTTTAGGGGGTGGAAGAAGGACTGTTTCATTGGGTAAGGTAGAGGAAGCTATCATACGAATGGTTGTTGAGAGATTGAAGGGCACATTTGGTATGAGTTATACTTTTTGGGAACTAAAGGATTCTTTTATTACACAAAATAATCATTATCTAAATGCTTGTTGTTGATGCTCGGTTGTGCTAAAGCAAGGGCACTCTAGTGGGTAAGAGGTTCATCATCATTTCCTGTGTGAGAAGTTGTCAATTCAAGTTAAGAATATTGTCAAAAAATCCAATTTATGCGTACGTTTAGAGGAGGAGAATGCACGCTATGGGTTCATCATTTAATGGTCACGTAATTTAGGAAAATGGAGACCGATACTATAGTTTTCGATGCATGGGTAGCCTTTAATCTACTCTAATGTAAAGCACAAAATCATGATAAGGATTCTTTAAATATATTCGTTCTTCAGAGTACATTCTCTAATCATTTGGCCTCCCTTGTTCCCTCTTGCTCCTTTCAGTGGAGCATCACCTATCTCCCCCTCTCTTCCAAAAGGATCCTTTTGTTGTAACAGAACCATGCCAAAATGGTGGCCGACTTCCTACAAGTTTCAGACCTTGAGTTTGGTCTCTATAATGTATTTTCACCTTTTGCTATGAATGAAAATGATTGTGCATCTTTTGATCAATAAAATCAAGTTTTGTGGCTATCTCTCTGCCCTGGTCTCGTGTTTTATTTTTTCCTTGCCTCTCTATTCACTTTTTTGGTAGGCTGCGTGTTTCCTTCATTTGCAGGCTCCATTTCATGTGTTTTTTGTGTGGGAGAATGCATGGTCTATGTGGTTCTTGAATGTGCCATGCCCGTTCACCCTATCTCCTATGTTTTCCACCTTTCCTTCGCCCTTGTGGAGAGTGATTGACCCTTTCCCTAGTGATATCGCCGCCCCTCTTAGCTTAGGATTTCCCCTTTTCTGCATCTCCTTCCCCCTATCCCCTTGGCACATTTAGGTTAGGATTTTCTTTTAGTATTAGGGGTAGTGTTTAGCATTAGGAATAGGTAGAGGAACCGACCTTCTCTAGATGTTTGTCTTAGTTCGCAGGTCCCACAACTGAGAGATAGTACCATGTTGCCTCAGAATTGATGGTCATTCATGATCATATCTAGGGTGCAATTTTAAGCTCCAATAGATCATAACTAGATGAAGGCCATGCTTGAATGGAAGGTTCCAAAAACCCTAAATAATCTTTGAGGATTTTTGGGGCTTACAAGTTATTATTGTAGAATTGTAAGGAATTATGGTATCATAGTAGCACCAATGAAAACTTTATTGAAGAAGGACTCTTTCCATTGGAATGAGGAAGCTATCAAAGCATTTTTGAAGTTGAAGGAGGCCATGTGCACCACTCCAGTTATATCTACTCTAGATTTTTTCAAAACATTCATTATTAAATGCGATGTTTCAGGGTATGATGTGGGGGAAACATTCGTGTAAGAGGTTCATCCCATTTCCTTTGAGAGTTGTCAATTCAAGTTAAGAATATGTCAAAACCAATTTATGAGAAGGAAATGCTATCCATACTTCATGTAGTAAAGAAATGGAGACCATATATAATGGGTAGTCACTTTAAAGTAAAGACAAATCATGATAGTTTTAAATACTTCTTAGAGTAACATTTATCATTTGAAGAACAACAAAAATGGGTATAAAAATGTTAGGGTATGATTTTGAGATAATATACAAGAAATGGAAGAATGTAGTTGTTGATGCTATATATTGGAAGGAAGAGTCAACCGAGACATTGTTGTGTGCCATCTATATTACAGGAAGATTGGTTCGATGAGGCAAGGTCCGAATGGTGAGATGAATCAAATACACAAAATCTCATTCAGAATCTCCAACATGATCTAATAATGTCATAAAAATTTGTATGGAAATGGGATGTTTTATGGCACAAGGATAGATTATACCTATGTAAGAACTCAAACCTTAAAAATAGGGTTCTATTTGATCTCCATGCTTCTCCAAGAGGGGGAATTCTAATTTCTTGAATACTTTTCATTACATCAAACAAGATTTCTTCTATGAAGGGATAAAAAGGGATGTCTAAAAATTTGTGGTTGAATGCATGATTTGAAAACAAAATAAGGGTGAAATAATTAAGTCCCCGGGTATATTACAACCTCTATCTATTCTTAGCTAGAGGTGGGAAGAGGTTTCCATGGACTTCATAATAGGATTTCCTAAATCAGAAGGAAAAAATGAAATGATATACTCACCAAATGTGACCATTTTTGTGCATTGTCACACCCATTTGTCACAAGTATAGTAGTAACAACCTTCATGGATACAGTTCAAAAGCTACACGAGAAACCAAAGATTATAATAAGTGATCGAGACCCTGTATTTACTAGTAAATTTTGGACTTATTTTTTTTCATGTTTGGGTACTCAGCTAACTCGTAGCTCTTCTTATCATCCCTAGTCTGATGGGAAAATGAAGTGATAAACAAGTGCTTGGAAGTATATATTTGTTGCTTTACCTCAGATAAGAAAACAAGATAGGTCCAATTGTTGCCACTTACAGAATTGTGGTTTTACACTTCCTTCCATACTTCATCTAAAGTGTCTCCTTTTTCGGCATAATATGGGTACCATCCACTATCCATCACCTCATCCTTAAGAGGCCAACCATATGTTAAAAAATGTGAAGAACACATTCACAACCAACAAGAGGCACTTTCTAGTCTTAAGGAGAACTTGGCCATGACACTATACCACATCAAGTAGCACATTGATCAACATTACAGTGAAAGACATTTTGAAGTCGGTGATTGGTTTGTGTGTTTACAACCATATAAAAAAATGTCTTTGAAACAACAGAAGAAGGGTAACAAGATTTCACCTAAGTATTATGGCCCTTATAAAATGTTGTAAAATATTGGTACTATTGCATATAAATTGGAACTCCTTTAGACAACCAAAATACATATAGTCTTCCATGTTTCTTTCTTAAATAAGGTAATCGAACAAAAGGTATCAACCCATACAGTGTTGTATGAACTCAATGAGGAGGGAAGAATCATCATAGAACCATAATGCATTCTTCAGACACACACAAAATGATTGAGGACACAGTCCATTACCAAGTATCTGATCAAGTGGAAGAATCTAGATAGTGAAGATGCCACATGGGAGGATGCAACATTCCTGCATCAACATCCATAGCTTCTCAACATTGGGGAAAATATAGTTAAAAATGGGAAGGGCATGTTACGCCCTTAATCCTATATCTTACATTAGATGTGTATGACCCACTTGTTTCTATCATAACTTCTTATCATGTTGTATATCTTTCATATATGTTATAATATCATTAGTGGGTGGACCTTGGTGATGGCCATAACACACACACACACACACACACACACACACACACACACACACACACACACACACACACACACACACACACACACACACACACACACACACACACACACACACACACACACACACACACACACACGAGTTAGTATGCAGTAGTTGATCATCATATTTAGCACTTGAGTCTTATTATATGGTTTGGAGGTTGCCCCCTCGAAGTGGCTAAGTTATTATACTTTCATGTTGTGGTCATTTCTAAATATTTTAGTGTTCTTTGGTGTTCTATTGTTGTTGATATTCAAATCTATCCAAGTAATTTCATTACAACTTTGTCTTTGGCCTTGGCTCATTAAAGTGTTGTAAAAACCCTATGATGCAAACAAAATGTGATATAAAATACAATGATGTTAAATGAAGTAGCAAAATTAGCCACACATAAAACAAAAATTTAAAACATGGAGAAATTGTTGCCTTTTGGAGTTAAAAATTATTGGGGGATATAGAGGGAAATTTGGAACTATTTTTATTCCTTCTAAAACACTTTATGACAAAGGTATTAAAACATATGTTTCATTTGGATCCACTACTATGATTTTTAAATTATAGGAAATGGTTTTGTCTCCTATATTTCATAATTGATCTCCTCCTTTTTAAAGTTGTTTGGTTCATTAATAGAAGATGGCTCGTGTTTTATGGAAAATTAATTTTTGGACAACAAAAAAATTAATTATTGCATTTACGTTAGACCTTCTTGAGGTCCTCCAACTGTGTTATGAGATGACATCTTTGTTTCACGTTCTTCCCCTCATAACGGTGTCATTCAAAGACTAATTAGTGGTATCCTTTGTTTTTCATTTTCTAGTACTTGAGAAATCTTTAATGCTCATAAAAAAAAATTTGTGAAAAAATATAACTTTCCTACATAAGACTGATTTGTTCCTTTTTCTTCATGTTGGATGTCGGTAATGGTGATGGGCATGGTTGGTGATGTAGGGGGTTACCAATGTAACTAAGAGATAATTCTAAAAAGGAATGTAGAGGCAGAGGAAAATTACTACTAGTGGGAGATGATGCTTACACGATCATTGCTTAAACATCAAAATAAGCCTGAACATAACCCAAAACCAAAAATTAAGAATAATCTCATAAGTAGAGATGTCGATGAACCCTAAATATTACATGGAGCATGACATGAGGGGAGATGATGATAGAAACCACATTAGAAAACCCATTAAGCATAAGTAAATCATGTGTCTTGGGATGGATTCTTTGATAAACAAATAACATAATTTATCTTGACCTTGTTGTTTTACATCACTCCAAGAAAATAAATTTTGTGGATTAATGCCAAATTTTACTTTTTACATGAGGAAGCGGGGTCCAACATTTAAGAATCAAATATGCCTCTTGAGTGCATCTTAGAATAGATGTGGTGACTCTAAAAATTCTCTTTCCCTCAAGAAAAAATCCTCTCATTTGCCACAATCTTATGATCCTTATGCAAATAGGGATGACACCACAATGGAAGTGGCCCTCTTATTAACATAATGTTTGATTGGTTGTGAGATCAATGTGTTTGTTTCTTCAATCTTCCCCTCTCCTCCATAATGGTTTTAAAAAATTGGTCACATCCTAAAATTCACCAAGCATAACCTTATTGTACATTACTTTTGATGTAACCATTGCACCTCTTTTTGGTACAAGTGTTAGTATTATTATTGTTTATTTATTGAAGATTTCAATCCACTATAGTATCCTATAACATAATTTAAGATAATAACAAATTTAACCTACTTTAAATTAGTATTCGCTTCAATTATTTTTATAGCTTAATATCTTTCAATATGTGGGAAGGGTGTTTACTCTAACGTATAATAACACTAAATTATAAATTTTGAAAGAAGATAAACAAAATATAATTATGTGTAAGAAATTTCCAAAAAAATAATCTCAAATGTTGATTTGATATATAAAAAGTCATCAAGCTTCTATTTATTAAAATTAAGAAAAATTCAAATAAAAGTTAGGATTATAAAACTTTACAAATTAATGAGGATGTTGAATATAAAAACTAACATAATCATGCCCATAATCCTTATCTTAATGATACAAGACTCATAATCATGTTAATTGACACTTATTAACTTTAAATTGAGTTTGAACATTGAATTTATGTTATTTAAGATGATATGATTTAGAGGATTTTAGAGCATTATATCTAAGTAAATTCTATGATCAAATATTGGCAAAGATCAAACATCTCTATAAAGAAAAGAGTAAAACATATTTAATCATTGTAAGCCATGAATAATTAGAGAGAGTTACACATTTCTAAAAGGGAAATGGAATTATCTTGTGATTTCATAGCAATGAGAGAATAAAAATACAACATGGCTATCATTTTTTAGGCTCCATGTGTAGACACTAACTTTGGTAATTCATGCCTTGCAACATCATAAGTTGTACAACATTCACTAGCTTACATTTTCTCAATTTGACTAATTATGTTATCCATAGATATATCTAACTCATTCTTACTTGCACACACAACCTATTTGTTTACATAATGGTCATGTTAATCCATCAAATTAGTCTACACCCTCCTATATTACAATTCCAACTTTCAACTTACTCACACATGCATTTCAGACCATAGCGTCTAGAAAGGGCCATAACACTCATACACTATGGGCCGACTTGGACACTTTGGTCCCTCTTCCTTCAATGGTGTCAATTTAAATTCCTTTGGTACATTTATAGTTGGCTTTATCTGAGTTTCCCAAATCCATAACACATATAAGTAAGTTGTGCATCTCTCATTAAAAGGGGCATTTTATCTACTTGACACCTAGCACTCCAATGGGAAAATACTAAGAACAATCATAATAAAAGCTACTCCAAGACTTCCTTGAGCTTCATATATTTTATATACTCATTCTAGGGCAGTCATCCACTCAGATATGCAAGCACAAAAGGTATTATCAAAGTCAAGTAAAGTTAGGAAAAAATTTCAAGTACAATTACATTGTTGTAGGGTCATGGTTATCAGTTTGGTTGCATACATTTTAGCTATTATATGCTAGGTGAGAATGACGTGCGGTGTGAGCCCTTTTTGTAGTAGTGGTGATGTTGGCAGTGTACAAGGTGTCCAAAATTAAACTAATGTTTTTCTATGGATGACTCCCTCACCATTTAGGGTTTTGAAGATTCAATTAGATGCACAACAAGCATCACATAGTGTCGAAGGTCCAAATTGCATACAAAAATAGACTAGGAAGTAACACACAAATCTAGAATTTTTCAGAAGCTGAAAGTGCATAGGAATAAAACCCTACAGAAATGGCCATACCATACCCCTACTATGGTTTGAGTTTGATGTTATGGCCTATGAATATTTCTAGGGCACAATTTTAGAGACAAAGTTTTATTAAACCATTTCTAGCCCTTTCCAGTCATCAACCTAACACATATAAGTGTAGAAGGTAGAATATCAGCCGAGTCACTCTCCATCCCATATTGTTAGTGCTTTGTTTCACTATCTATCGTTATTTATGTTTATTCATTTACTATCCTGATATTGTTACAATTATTTTTAGAAACTAGTTGATTAAGATGATATACCATATGTTACCACCCCCTTAAGTTTAACCATTTAAGTTAAATCATTTGGTGAACCTGAGTATTATATGTTGTGCATTGGATCTATCTTCTTCTACTCTCTTGATTTATTTTTTCTATGGTCATAATGTTTCTAATGATTTTTTTTTTGCATCATGGATGCGACTCGTCCATTGTATATCTGAGTCAAAATTCATCATGCATTGGTAAAACGTGCTCTTGTCGATAATAGCTCTGGCCTTAAGATATGTAACATTTATTTTGACATCAAATATGACTTTCTGCTAATGACCTAACTCCTTTTACCCCATGTATTCGTGGTTTGACAATACACCTATGCGAGTATTGGGGGAGATCACTTTGCCATTTACGGTAGGTCCTTGTACTCTTAATGTTACATATCAAGTCATGCCTAATAATACCAATTATAATATTCTTCTAGGTCAGCCTTGGTTGCATGTCATGCGTGTTGTACTCTCATCTTCCATTCTAGTTTCATCTCCCCCCCACCTCTAGATGGGGGCATCTCATCTTAATGTCTCCATTCTTATGTTTATTACTCATTTTTATTCTCCTCTTATTTCTCATATTTAACCTAATTATTCTTTTGAAACCCATGCCTTAGATTCCTTGGTGTGTGATCTACAAGCCCAAGTTATTCAATTACACCGCAACCCTACTACCTCCTCTTCTTCTGTGGATTCCTCACTACTTCTAGAAAATCCTCTCACCTAAGGTTGGGTCTTATCCTATTCCTCCCATAACACATCTACTATAACCATAATAACGGGGGAAACCCATTTGCTCTTTCCCAATGTTGCACTGATTAAGGATTTTACACATACTACTTGGCACATGCTTGATTTTCTACCTACTTCTCTAAAAAAGGCTGCCCATGTCTCTTCTAAGATTACTTCCATTATATTTGACACACTTCTCTATGCTATGTTGGCCAATACCGATATACATGGTGTCACTCATGATAATCTTACTTTTGTTACTTTGTACACTCCTTGTTATGTTTGTATTGCTTCTAATGCTTCTATATCACCTCTTATACTTATAGTTGGCCTTGTGTCTCCCCTTCTTCCTGAGCATGCTAAGGGCTACCCTCATTTCATTGAGTCTCTTGCATATTTATTCTACCATCACATTTCCTGATAATATACAAGTGATTATTCCATACATGGTTCAACCTTTTTTCACTATATGGTTTTACTCTCATCATCCTATTCACCTAACATTTAAGTCACACATGACTTCTTTTGGATCTAGTCCACATTTCTCTCCTCACACAGTTTCCATGGTATATGCACATAAGTCACATTCTTTGGAACAACTGAGGTTCAAGCCTTCATCTCCCTCAACATGTTCTCCACCTTCTCAAGAGGTTCCCATGGGATAGTTAATACACTAATCACACACCGGGGGCCATCCGAATTCCCCCTCATTTCTCGACAACATAGTCTATTTATAGGTTCAACTTGATTGTTGAAAGAACGGCTACACACTTGAACCTCAATTTTGCACACACACAAATTGTGGGTCAATCTTGCTTCCCCTCTACGGTTTCATAATCTCTATTCATAAAAAAAAAAAACTAAAAATTTAAATATCACCCCCTTGGGGGCATTCTTGGATCACCGTTCCTTCTCTTCAACGAATAGGTTTTTATTTATGCCTTCAGGGGGCCTAAAAATCCAAAAACATTCAAATACATACAAACATCCAAAAAATTACATCACTCTTACTTGGTTGTTTCTATTGCACGCTTATATTATTCATGTTGCACATTACTTATTATGTTAGATTGATACATAATATGATATATCCTTTTTATATACATGTGTGTTCACATGGTACATTGAATTGAATTCATGCTAGACATAGATTGTTACATGATGCATGATGATTGACACGTCTCTCTACTAGTTCTTCCCCCAACTATTAGGGGCATCCACTTTACACTTTCTCACATACATGTATCATTGTTCTAATATTTACTCTTTTACTTTATCTTACCTCATTCACTCAGTACATACATCATGTTGTCCTTTTTATTACTCTAACATGCTAATGAGTGCTTCATGTGTAGTATCTATTTTGTAGGTTACTTCCAAATTAGAATCATTTTTATACTATGGCTTGTTTCTTGTTTTACATGTTTGCTCTTTGTTTTCACTTATTTGTATGCAATGCCTTATGTTACTTGGTTGTTTCTTGTTGGCCTTAACTACATCGATTCTCTTATGACATCCTGGATGGTGTCCCATGTATGCGGCATATTGTTTTCCATGTTTTTCTATTTGCGTGTCCTTGCATGATTTTGCTTACATCTACTGCGTTGTTTTCCTATTGATTGTTACTAACACTTTGTTAGTTCTTATATTATATTACTATGTTTGTGCCATGGTATACACCATGCGTACTCTCCTATTTCCTCTTGCAAGAATCTACAACACGTGCACTCCAACTACATGTCCTCTTATTTGGGCCACACTCACATTGACCCATCTCACACGCCCCAAACAAGGGGGACAACTATCAGAGGATATATCACCCTCAAAACAACTCATAACAAGGAAAAAAAATAATAGGTAAAAAATCAAACATTTCAGAGGTTCATAAAATGGATTAGAAACAAACTTGGGTCACAAAACATACAGGGAAAAAAACGTACAAAAAAGACCACAACGTCCGGACGCTATGACCCACTCCATACAATTCCATCATGGGGGTAGGTTCAATAATTTTCTTAGTTGGTACAATTTCTTAGGGATATTTGCATGATTTTTACTTAGTTTCAATGACATAATGCATGGTACAATTTAGATTATGGTGGCACTAAGGGTATGTGCAAGCTAGCATTGCCTCAATACATTGTGCCATCATTTACAAATCAATTAGGTTTGTGTTCATCTGTAGAGACACTTATCTATGGGTCTTGCAAAGTGTCGATGTGACTAATATCCTTGTAGGCTTGACTTCCCATTGCTCATATTTTTGTGGAGGGATGTAGAGTAACTTGAATGCTCCCCATACAGTTCTCTTCACCATGTGGGGTGCATTTGCACTTCTTTCTATCCTTGGCACATTCCGCTAGACTGATCAAACCAAATCTTTTCAACCAACTCCAAAACAAAGTTCAACAAATCTCCATGGTAACAGAAGTGGGAAAAATCTCTTCCCTCTCTCATAAAATAATCAGATGTACTTTTCCCTTTTTTTTATTTTTTATTTAAATATTGTTATTTTTACACTAAGTTTAAAATTTTCAAGTTAAAGTTTGATTTCCTATACAATGGAAATTGAATACACTTTTCCCTACATGTACTCATATTGGAAAAGCAAATACAATTGGAACAAAAACAAAGTCCTAGCATAAGCACAAGGTGCTATGAGTGAAGGAAAAGTGTGTCTACACACTCAGGTGATTTTTCCTTTAAGCACACAATTTTCAATTCCATACTTAAAGGGAGCCAAATGTAGATACTCATTTTGGTAAGTATTGTCTTGTAACAACAAAAATTATACAACACTCTTGCACTAGCCCACACTTGCTCAATTTGACCAATTATGCTATCCCTAGCTATATCTCACTCATTCTTGCTTGCGCACACAACTTATTTGTTTGCATAATGGTCATGTTAATCCATCAAATCAGGTTATACCCTTATATATTACAGTTCCAACTTTCAGATTACTCACACATGCATCTGGGACCATATCGTCTAGAAAGGACCATAACACTCATATGCTATGGGCCGATTTGACCGCTTTGGTCCCTCTTTCTCCAATAATACTTTTCTTAAATTGAATTCCTTTAGTACACTTCTAGTCAAATTTATATGAGTTTTCTAGATCCAGAACACATATATAAGTAAGTTGTTCATCTCTCATTAAAAGGGACATTGTATCTACTTAACACCAAACACCCCAATGGGAAAATACTAAGGGAAATCACAAGAAAATATATTCCAAGACTCCCTTGAGCTCCATATAATTTGCATACTAATTCTAGGGTTGTCATCCACACAGATTTGCAAGCACAAAAGGCACACTATTAAAATCAAGTCAATCTAGGGAAAAGGTTCAAGTATAATTACAATGTTGCAGGGTCATATTTATTAATTTGGTTGCATACATTCTAGGAGAGAATGACGTGTAGTTTGAGCCCTCTTTAGAGTAGTGATGACATTGGTGGTGCACAAGGGTGCCCAAAACCCAACTAATGTTTGTTTTGTAGGACTCCCTCGCCATCTAGGGTTTTGAAGATTCAATCCGTTGCATAACGAGCATCACACAATGTCGAAGGTGCAAATTGCATATATGTACAAATCAAGAAGCAATGCACATACCTAGAAAGTTTCAAGAGTTGAAAGTACAGAGGGACAAAACTATACAGGAAGGGCCATACCATATCCCATATATGGTATGAGTTTTACACTATGGTTCAAGAAGATTTTTAAGGCACATTTTTAGAGACACAAATTTATCAAACCATTTTCACCCCTTTCCAATAATCGACCTGACACATATCAGTGTAGAAGGACAAATATCAACATAGCCACTCTCCATCCCCTATTGCTAGTTCTTTGGTTCACTATCTATTGTTATTTATCTTTCTTCATGTATTATCCCGACATTGTTGCAATTAGCTTTGGAAATTAGTTGATTAGGATAATATACCATTGTTTACTACCAATTTAAATTTAACCATTTAGGTTAAATCACCATGGAATAAATATGTCAAATATAAAGTACCTAAGGAATATGGTGATTTGTATCTGTATAGAGTTGGTGGGAAAAAACTTTGAATTTGGCCACTAAAACCCTCAAACTATAAGGTAATTGGAGCTAACTGTATCCTATAAGATGGAGATCCCATCCTCAAAGTGAATACATGTATTGTACTAGTGATATAGATTTGAGGAAAAAAGGTTCATAAGGATCAAATCATTTGGACTATAAGTCCAATTTATAGAGATCATTTCGAATACCCTTATTTATATACAATTTAGATAGATTTGGTGCATTAATTGAAAAAACATGTCGATGAAATTTATTAATGTCTTTTGATCTACAAGGTCTGATAGTGCATAATCCTTAGCATATCGATATAGTCCAACTTTCAAGTTCATGTGCAATTTTGCATCAACCAATCATAGATAAGGTCTGTGGCATTTCATCGATCATAGATAAGTCCTTAAAAGTTGGCTTGAACAAGCATCTATTGGCATAGAGTAGAAATAATGAATTCATAGTCAAAAGATGTGACGTAGAAAAAAACATCTTGAAGACATTGTGACATCTTCATGTTATGCATATGTACTATAAAAGGTGGCACATAGTTTAAAACCTTTGATGTGAGATAAAAACATTGCAAAAAGAACTAGAAATATGGCGTAGAACCATAAAACCTTCAAAATGTGTGCTACAACACATGTAGTACACTTTTAGAAGCTCATGTTATAAGGATATAATCATCTTGATACTGCACATCTACCTACAAAACCATTATGTTATTAACACTTTTGTGAAATAGATACTTGAAGACATGGTTTGCATGGAATTCTCATGGAATAGCACACAAAATTCTTTGATAGTGCAAATGGTAGAATCATTTGATTGACAACATCAAGATCACAAACGAAAAATGATGATGACTTATCGACTTTCATATTGTGTTCATTGGACCGACTTGTGTAACATGCATCGAGTTCTGCTATGTTATGGGCCCTTTGGACCTTATTCCTCGTTTAGTATTTATGGCACACTTAATAATAAGTTTGTAGATATGTTGTAGTGGATCCTAATATTGTAAGTAGTTGTTTGTGTATCTATATAAACACATCAATACACTTGAGAAAGACATTCAAAAATCTCGCAAGGAAATAGTCTAGACTGTGGTTGTAAGGAGTGTACTATAACTAGAGATGTGTGCATAGGTTTGGAGTAGGACTATAACGTTGAATCACTTAGGGTGACATTTGTAGTGTTGAATTGTTTGTAAGCTTCTAGACATTTTTTGTGGTTTAATAACCCATATTTTGTAGAATGTGTGAGGTTGTGTGTGTAATTCTTATTGTTGAAGAATAAACAAGTTGTTGCTTCTATAATTCCATTATAGAAGTGCATTGTTTGTTAAGGTTGCACAATGTAAGGCATGCCTTCATTGTGATCCCTTATTACAACTGCATCACATATCAACCACAATTGAACCCACGTCGAACTAGTTACATAGAGGATTTGAATGCTTGATATGGGTCTCTAAAGATAACAACCGAAGAGTTGGCCATCTATCTACACTTGTGTATCATAGTTACCACTCGAAAGACCATAACAATAATGAGAGGAGTTCTAGAAAATTTAGCTAGATTAATGTCTTGAATAATCAATATTTTGATAAATAGATTTTTTGCGCAACATAGATGTAAGCACTCTTTCGATTCAGTTTCGATCACATTTCTTCATATAAGGCCTCCCAATTTCAACTCATATAGAAGAATAGGAATAAATTTTTTCCCAAATTGAAAAAACTATCTCATAAAAACAATGAAGGCAACATTATAAAATAGAATAAATTTAAAATGATAAAATAAATGTTACGTAAGATTTGTAAATTACTTGCAATACATATAAAATGATTTAAAATATTGATAATTTTAGAGAATGTGGGGTATAAACTCGGTAGAAGTTTTATTATATATTCATATATGATTAAGTCTCACACAACTTTCCCTATAAAATAATATTTAGCTAATACTAAGTCCTTATCTATACAAACAACGCAGATAAATAATTAAACTTAAAGTTTAAACTTGGAGGAGATCTATAATAATATATTGAAATTGGTAAAAGATTGCATCCTATTCCACCTATAGGGTGCCCACCCTAATCAATACAAATCACATAAAAAAATATGGTTTTGGTTCTTGTTTGGAGAGATAAGTATAGCACTCCCATGATCTATGAGAACAAAATTTCTGAATTAAAAAAATGAAGTTCAGAAATTTAATCCTTATATTAATTAAATTGAAGTATGTGTGCCAAACTTAATGCTAACCCCACAGTCCAAGAAGATATAGTCATGTTTTGCCAACCCCACAGTCCAAGAAGATATAGTCATGTTTTGCCCTCTCCACTACTTAGAATTTGTTAAACAAATCTTTATCAATAATATATTAAATTGAATTCAGTGTGCTGGTTTAAATGGAGTTAATCAATAATTATATTTAGTTTATGTTAATATTTTGTTTTATAGATAAATATTGGTTAAATCTTTTGAATTACCAAAAACAATTACAATGTATTAAACTGAAATTTCCATTCCGTATATTGTCTCTTGGGCTGCTGCTAAAGAAACTGAACAAGGAAGCCACCAAGGCTTTGGTTGAATGTGTCTGATAGTGGCAAAGACCTGCTTGACTCTGGTTGACATAATCAAGACCGCCCCTGCAAGAAAATAATTTGTAGCGACAGTTTAACTTCACTTTTTTTTCTTGGTATTTGATGCTTTTTAATGGATCCTAGACTTTATTATTGTTTAGTTTATGTTCATGGCTTTAGGGTGTGCTTCCATACCATCCGTTTTTTTTTTTTGTGAATTGTCTTATATTTTACTTGTTGATAATATAAACTCTTATTCATTAAAAAAAAAAAAAAATCTTATTTTCATTTTAAAATTAAAATGCCAAGTGGGTGGCTATTGTTTTGCAATTTAAAGCTGGGAAAGCAGAGTGGGTGTTAAATTTTTCCATTGAAATTTGGAGGATTCTGGATAGAGGAGAATCTTCACCTAAATCAGGCTGCATACTAATTAATTCAATTCATTTGAAAACAGGGATGAATTTGTTTTGGTAAAAAGTGTGACAGTAATGTTCAAAGTGTGGAATGGGACCGACTGATTGCTATGTGAATGTGTGTCAAATTTCAATATTCAATAGTATTCTAAATTTAGTCTGTGGGAAAAGTTGTCAAAGGATTGATGGGAATCCAGATAGAACAGCACGTGGGATGTGTCAGGACAGGCATAACAGAGGAGAGTATCATTGACCAGCCTACTTCCCTCTTGACCACTTCATTCATAAATTCTCAATAATTTTTTTTGTCTTTAAAATTTATTTGTGCTTTACCCATCTCTTCAAATTGCATTGTACACTGTTTTATTTCATGTTTAAATCCCATTATTCATGTACAAGCAAGCCCATCATCAAAGAAACTGCAGTCTCTAGAAGCCCACCTGTCCTTGAACACACTGTCCTGTTCTTCTGCCAAACACCCATTTCACCCTGAGCAGTATCAGCAGCAGTAGCATCTCTGCAATACTCATGTTGTTGTTCTTATTGTTGTGATTCCCACAGCATGCAATTTTGTCATATGTTTTGAATGGTCTCCATTCAATGTTTTTGGGCTGCATGAATGGGAAAACACAAGGCTACAACAAAGCTTGTCTCCCCACTGGACTGTCTCACGGTGCAGATACCCTATCATTTCAGATGCCCCATATCTCTGGACCTGATGAGGGATCCTGTCATCTTGTGCACAGGCCAGACCTATGACAGATCCAGCATTGAGAAATGGGTGGCCAGTGGAAACACCACCTGCCCTGTCACCATGCAGAGCTTGGAAGATTTTACGCTCATACCCAATCACACCCTCAGGAGGCTTATTCAAGAATGGTGTGTGGCCAACAGCTCCAGAGGCATTGAGAGAATTCCCACCCCAAAACAGCCTGCAGATCCCAGGATGGTGAGGTCAGTTATCCAGGAAGCCGCCTGCTCTTCATCACCGAGTTCCACAAGGGCTAATGCATTGAGGACCTTGAAAAATCTTGGAAAAGAGTGTGAAAAAAACAAGACGATCTTGGCGCAAGAGGGAATTGTTGCAGTGTTGATAGCAATAATCACAGCATCAGTATCAGTAGCAGCAGCAGAAGGAGAAGAGGTAGAAGACCCGGTAGAAAACCCAACCAACCCAACAGACCCAATAGGCCCAACAGGCCCAAAAGACCCACATGCCCAAACCCAATTGGCATCTGATGATCAATTGTATGAAGAAGCTCTGGGTCTCTTGGTATTCTTCAGCATCAACGATGGTGATAGAATAGCATTAGCCCAGCCCCATGTTTTATCACACATAAGTTTCTTGCTTCTCAGGGGATCCATGGAGGTCAGGGTGAATGCTGCACACTTGATTGAATCCTTGACTTCATCTGACATCCTCCACGAGCTCAGATCAGTGGTGGGTAACACCGAGGGAATCATGCAAGGCCTGGTGCAAATTCTCAGAGAGCATCTCTATCCCAGGGCACTCAAGGTGGGTATTAAATCACTTCTATCACTCTGTTTCATTAAATCCAATAGAGAAAAAGCAGTCTCAGCAGGAGCAGTGAGTGCTTTGATTGAAGGTCTGGTAGATTATGAGAAATGTGAAGCAGAAAGGGCTCTTGCCACCATTGAATTGCTGTGCAGAACTGATTCAGGCTGCAAGGCTCTGTGCAACCATGCTCTGACTGTCCCTGTTTTGGTAAAGATCATCCTCAAGGTCTCTGGCAGGGCCACAGAATATGCAGCCGGAGCACTGCTTGTGACCTGCAGTGCTTCAGAGACATCACAAAAGGAGGCTATACAAGCTGGTATTCTTACACAGCTACTGCTTCTTGTTCAGAGTGATTGCACAGAGAGGGCCAAAAGGAAAGCACAGATGTTACTCAAACTCCTTAGGAATGCCTGGCCTGATGATTCCTCATCACCAGGCTTTGGCAGGACAGATGTTGTGCCATTTTAGGCTCACAATTGCAGGCCAAGTTTTACAAGATGGTGCTGGATTCATCATTAAAACATCCTCAATGTTTGTCCATACCCCAAGGTCTCTGGGTTTTTCTTAGGGTGTTCAAGGCAGGAAGCCAGATCTTCAAAGCTATTTTCATCAAATTCTCAGATCCAAGGTCATCCATGTTATCTATCTAACTCGTTGGCTTCAGCAGCCAACATGGCATTGTAGATTTTTTGAATTCATATTCTTGGTTAATGTGATATATATAGCCAAAGCCAAAACCTATAAATATGCTTTATGGGTTATGCTGATTTTGGAGGCTTATATCTCTGTACGTATCTCTGTCATGAAGAAGCTCTCAGATTAAGAGCTAATGGGAGAATGGATAAGGAAGAGCCCAATAAATCTCTTCTGCACTTAAATGTGTATTGTATTAATAGATGTTTTCAATTTTTATAGCAGTATGTGAAAATTATTTGGGGACAACTTTGTTGAATCTGTCCCCTTGATTCTCAAATAAAACAGATTTCATTTTACCAAGGGCTGTTTTGCTGTTTCGGTGTCTTAAGCCATGAAATTCTTGGGTGCCCATTACTGTGTCCTTTGTTTGTGGATTCATTTTTAAGTTTTTTTATGAGTTATGGAGGATTCACACTGCAACTCATATTGAGGAAACCCTTGTCATATGCTTTATTAAAGCATTGAAACCTTGGTGTTAATCCTCTTTACGCAGCACATCCAGAAGTTTCATTCTTCATTTGACCTGCTATATAGACTTAAAATCTTTGGGTATCATGTTATTTTATATTATAACTAAAGCATGCAATCTGTTTCAAGTTAGTTTTTCCATTTTAGCAACCCCTCCATACGTACACCACCTGCAAAAACTGGATCCGCTCTATCCATGTATAAATGGTGCATACCAGGGCAGTATTCTATTGCTTAGGAAAAATGAGAACATGTGAACTTCTGTTTAAGTCTATATTCATTGTACAAATCAGGGGTGTGGTCACAAAACTCAATTGAACAACACACAACAGAATTTCTTCTCGAACACACAATTGCAGCTCAAAATTGGATTGTACAAAACTATTCAGGTGGAGAAGCTCACTCTCTCCTATTTTAGATTAATTAGGATGTATTCATTAATTGGTACTTAATTTTATATAATATGACTGTCTGTTTGTAGTCAGATCAAATCGGTATGGATATTGATTGAGTTTTTAGAGGTAATTCTACAATATGTGGTCATGGTGGAGTAGTTCTCAATTATTAATTCAATTCATTTTTGGATAAAGCAGCGTGTGTGTATGAGGTTGAGTGGTAGCGTTTGTCTTATGTTAAGAGTTTTATTCTTTCAAACTTTGAGTTGTTGAAAATATTCGTAAATGTTGTTGAAAATATTCGTAAATCCCTCTCTATTATAAAAAGACAAGAATTTGAAATTTTGAGATTTATTTATTTATTTTATTAATTTTTGAAAAACAGTATAATTGTTTAAAATAAATAGTAATATCAATTTTATCTAAAAGTCAAATTAAGTTTGGATTTTTTGTTTTGATTATAGATTAGTATGGTGGAATTGAGGTCATCATTTCATAGAAAATTGTTTTAATTTTTTTTATCAAATAAATATTTCTTAAAATAATTTATATATGTAAATATTTAATTAAAGATTAAAAAAAATTGTATATATAAATTACTTAAATAAATATTTATTTAATTTTATGAATTTTAAAAGAATATATATATGTGTATATGTATACGTATATATTGAGAATAATGAAAGCAAACAAAACTATATGAAAATGGCTTGAGAAGAAAGGAAAGGTTAAGTGTAGAGGCAGCATCTAATTAGGTAACTTGGCGAATGCAAAGGAATATGCATTTTAAATAATTATTTTCAAGTCAAAAGTGGCGTGAGGATTCTCATATCCCCCACCCTCTTTCCTATTGGGGAGAATGACCACACATTCTGCATTTCTTAAAGCTAAAACTACGGTCTTACTCACATTCGATGTTCCTAGTTATAGGTCTAAGGAAAAAAAGAGGGCATGATGTGAAGAGTGGCCAAAGAAGTCAAACCACATTTTATTTCAAGTTTTCAAATATTTCTCTCTAAAATATGCACTCCAAGTATATTCTTAAAGAAAAATTAAACATGGAATTTTTTTTTTATAGTTTTCAAATTTATCATAAAAATAAACTTGAAATCACAAAATATTCATTAATCCTTTCAAATTAAAAAAACAAAAAATAAACAAACTATCACACAATTTTTATAATAAATGATCAATTGAAATAAGAATATAGATAATCAACCTATTATTAAAAGAATTGATTATCTATTATTTTGGTTCATGTATTCCTGAAAATTTGTTATATTATTCATATGCCAATATCAAAAGGTAATTTCTTTAGCAAAGGACATGTAATATAAAATAAATGTAATTTCATATATTTTAGTATATATTTACAATCAATATATTATATATTTATACAAAATAAGTTAAAACACATTAGTGTTAAGGTTCGTTACTTTATTTTTAATACGTTATAGAAATTAATGATTTTGTTATCTTTTTTATCAATTAAGATATTACTTCTTTAAGCAAAAAGGAAAATAATTCTAAGTGTAGTTAAATAGATGTAAAATTTTAGCGTTGAAATTGTCTTGTGATGATCAAAAGAACGCCAAATTTTAGGTCAAACATAATTGTGAACAACTCACTACAATATTTCACTCCCCTATGCAATTATAGAATGCATATAGACTTAATACTTAAATATCCACCAGAATGTAGACTTTTTCGATGTAGGAACAATATGGTTAATCTTATCTAATATCACATTTCAACATGGAAGACATTGATAGTCCAATTCTAATTACAAAACAATCAAATATTTTTATGTTTTACAATTATCTCTACCATATTGTTCGAAAAAACCCCACTAACCAAATATAAATCAAATTCTTCTTCTTCAAAATTTAAGAACAACACCAAACTAAATATTCTAGGGTTACCACAAGAGACAATATTACTATGGTTGTTGACTTAATCTAATTGTAACTTTAATTTAATTTATATACTAATGTCCACCAAATGCCAAGATTGGCCCATGGGACTGCAAAAGATGAAAAAAAAAATGAGTGCAATGACACATCCAAGAGAAACAAAATAAAAAAAGTAATGAAAAGAAACAATCCAATAAAGATACCATGAAGAAGCTTAGAAAGAGAGGTGTCATGCATAGTGAGTGGAACCTTGTTTCTTTAGAAAAACACTATTGACACTCAAAGTGCTGAAGAAGTGTGTGATGGGTGTGAGGCCACTGACAATGTGAGTCATTTAGTTTGTAATGCCTCATTGGTTAACATGTAAAGATGAAGGATGGCCACAAGGCCTCTTCTTATTGATGATGTCAGATGGCTGGAAGTAGGATGTAATTAACTTGGTGTAAGCCCCTCTTGGAGACTTATGTTTGAGAAGCCATTAGTGAAGGTAAAAGACCTCTTGGAGGAAGATGACTAAACATCTATGATCTTTGTAAGCCAATAATGTTTGGAGAGAGCCATGATAATCTCTAAAGGGGCAACATAATTGTTCCCTTATCTCACAATAAGAAGAGCATTTGAAAACAAAACGATCCTCGATCTTGGGCTCTAAAGAGAAAATCTGATAAATTATACGATGCTTTTGAGGGATATGGCCGTTTGTCTCAATGCAAAGCTAATGGGAAAAAAATTTGAGTTGAGCAAGGGGAATACTGACCTTACCAATTAAACTAAAACTAGAAATAATAATCTTTTAAAAATAAGGACCCTAACTAAAAAATAGTCTTCTAGTTAACATGCATATCTCTCATTATATGAAGACTAGGTAGATACCTTCCACCCATGTTACTCCACACTCAATAATTCATATGAATATGCAATATGGACCCAAAGCACACAATTCATTTTAGTGATTCTATACATTTTTATTTTTGTAGATATCTTCATTATTATTGGTTCCCTAAATTTGCAAGCATGCGAGGACTTTTTTCCATAGGAAAAAAATAACATTACATTTATAAATTTCAAAAGAATAATTTTTTTTGTACTTCTTTGTATTGAAAATAAACCTGAAGAGCTCCTCTTGCACCATGAGGCACGTTCTTCCAAATTGTCCACATATTGGACTTTTTCCATCCAATGCTCAACGTTGGTGGAGACACCCACATAGCTGATTTCTGTCCCCTATCCATGGATACTTCTCCACCCCACCACCACCTCATCAAGGACACTAGAGCTCACCACCACCTCGGGATAAGTCTATTATTGGTTCATCTTGGAGGCCCTCTACGGTGTAAGGTGATCTTAATGTTGACTCTTCACCAATTGGTTGAGGAATCAAGTTACCTTTGGTTTTGCAAGATAATTCTCATACCTTGGATGGGTGGCATGCCCTAGATCTTTTGAAGGATGAGCCTATTGGTTTTGGGGATCTCCCTCCTAAGGATGATCCACCTCCTCCCCCTAGTGTTGTTGCTACTTGTTTTTTATTGTCTTACTTCTATTGAATCACTTTTACGTAATCTCGTTCTTTTGGATACCATCATGGTATTTTAACTTGTTTTGATCCATGCATTTAACTGACATGGATATCGAACCATACCTCTTTCCAACCACATTTTTATTGTACCCATCTTACATAATAATTTTTGGGTACTATATAAATGCATTCCAATATAAAAATAAAACCTTGCAAATAGGAAATCACTTAGTTAAAGTACCCTACTTAAAGAGCTATCTAATGGATGCTCATGACACTTAATTTTGGTACAAGATGAGTTAATTGCTTTGATGTTAACTTATATTTATATGTTTATCAATCATTGGTCTAAGTAGGATTCTTTCCGGTCTATGTTTTTCGTGTTGTTCAATTTTTGAATTTCTCTTCTTGTGTGTTGTGTAATTTTCAACTATTTCTCTTCCTTTAAACTCTTTCTCTTACTATTCTTCCCCACTTTGTCCATTGTTTTTCCTCTTTTCTTCCATTTTTCCCTAGCATTGTGGGGTTTCTATGGTTATGGCTCATATCTTTGTGGGACATTTTCCCCTTATTTATGAGTTACCAAGGATTATGTGTTCTTTTTCCAACTTCCTTGCCTATTATTTATTAATTCTTGTACCAATAAGATCTTAATTTGAACTCAAGAAACCTATATTGTAAAAAACTATAGATGAGTGCATTTAAGAGGAAAATTCATATATGATCAAGCTCATAAATTATAAAAATTATTGATTTGAAATAACATCCCCACACCAAAAAAATAATTCAAGCATTTAGAGAGTGATCTATAATTTATGACTTGTTGCATCCTTTTGCAAGGATAAAGGTCAAGTCACTTTCTTATACCAAATTGCCAAGGGACTTGTACTGCGTGTTGATTGCCAAAATGTTCAAATGCTTAAGGCCCCAACATTAATGGAGGGATAAAAAAAGTCCCAATATCACTCTATTTTTATGGGCCTTGGAAGGCATTAATGCACTAGATTGGGATTTGGAAAAAGGGGATCAATTTTCAAATGATTTGTAGTGAATTCAAAAAAATTGAGTGATGTAGGCACATCCAAGTTCACTTGCAATGGAATGTGTCAACTGAAACATGCTAGAGTAGAAAATAAAGCTTGCAAAATTTTGCATGTCATCACACAAACCTTGAGCATTGTGTTGTTTAAATAAGAAGAAACTTTGGCACACAGACTTAGATTTGTGTGTAGCCTGTATTTGTTATGTACAAACCATGCACAAATGAACATCCACACTTGTAAATGCATACCCACACACTTATAAGACTTGTTACCTCAAGTTATTTTATGCTTACTAATGAATGATAACTTTTATGCCTTTCACATAACACATTCTTTTGGTGCACCTATCAACACTGATACAATTAGAAGGAACACACTTGGGTTGTGATCTATTTTGTTCATCTGAGGATAAACCAGGAAACCTACTATACCTTGATGCAACATAGATGATTTCATGTGAGGTTACCTAAAAACTAGCTGATGGGATCGACGATGATATAAGAATATTATGGCATCTTTGTAGGGGTATCTTTACTTACAAAGGTATCTTTATTCTCCATCCCAATTCTATATGTAGAAGGGGACATTGAATGTGTAAGAAAGTTCAAGGGACCTCAAGATCAACTTAGAAGATTAGAGTAAGTCAAAATATCTCAAGTGAGTCTATCTAACATTAATATTTTCTAAATTGATATAGTAGATAGTGTTTGTAGAGATCCATTATTTAAGGAGATGAGTTTGGTTCTATAAAATCTTATCAAAGTTTGCAAACAAGTAGCTAGGATAGGTCTTAGAATTGAAATTATTAGGGAATTTCTATAGTTTTTCATAGGAATGTGGTAAATTGGGTCATAAGAACGTACTTGGATTTGGAATTTTTCCTCATATTAATAAAGGAAGTTTTTATCATTTCTTATATATTAATGTGTTTGGGATCTCGCTTCTATGATATCTAACTTTGAGAATTATGGGTTACGTGGTCTAAGGCATCCCTTACTTGAGATCCCTAATTGTGACTGCATACAACTGGTATATGATAAACTGTTTTAAGGCATGTAAGTTTGCATGAATAAATTCTTAAAATTTACTACTTTTGATAAATGTTAGACTGAGTAGAAAGTAGTTGAAGACATCTTCTAGCATTTGGGTTACTAGGTAGAAGGTGTAAGATACATTATCCTAGTTATTGTTGAGTTGTGAGAAAAATAGGGATGACACGTAAAGTACATCTTGATGCTGAAGCAATTAGGATAGCTAGAGCACCAAGACTTATGGCCTTCGCATAAATGATGAGCTCATATAAGCCCATTTGGAACTCACGAAGACCACTCAATGCAGAGAAATAACTTGGTGGACAACAATGTAATTAATAATGAGATCATAGAAAGAGTGCCTAAAGACCAAAAGGCTAAAACATATCACACTGATGTGTAGGAGGGTCAATCCTTGCATTTGATCACAAGGATTAGTAGAAAACCAAAGGTATATGTCCCTAACTACTTTAGGAGCCTAAATTCAGAAGAAACCATTGACTAGATCACATAAATGGAGAAATACTCCAAGTATGAAGGCATAAAAGATCCCAAGAAGGTATTATTTTCATGTACTAAGTTGAAAGGTTATGCATCTTTATGGTGGGAAGATATACAAACTGAAAGAATGCGTAAAGGAAAGGATAAGATCAAGAGTTGGGATAAATTAGTGATCAAATTGAAGGCTAAGTCCATGCATGTAGATTAACATCCATTTTTGTTCAAGTAGTTACAAAAATTATATCAGATGGAACTTGGCGTGAAGAAATACACAAGTTCTATTGGCTCAGTATTAAAGTAATTCATGTGGAGGACAATGTAGAAAATATCTCAAGGTACATGTTAAGGGTTATGCATTTCCATTCAAGATGAGTCTAATATGATTAGATTGAGATTTGTGAAGGAGGTCTATCAATTTGTGCTAGAGGAAAAGGAAATTTGATCATGCATGCAACAAGGCAATGCATGAGGAAAGGAAAAGTTCACATACAAAGGCAAAGGGTTGCACAATGATATGCAAGGTCATGCACAATGATTCATTTTTTATAAAAATATAGAGAATTCATAATGAAACTTATATTGATGAAAGTCTTGTAACATTTTTAAGGAGAGCCTTGCATGAAAATTAAAGGGAATAAGTGTTATGTTGTCCTATATTGTTACTTAAAGAATGCAAATTGTTTCATGCTTTTTTTTTCCATTTTAACAACCCTTCCATACATAGACCACCTATATAAAATGTCAACCACTATGTCCATGTATAAATTGTGCATGTTAGGTCAATATTCAATTATTTAAGAAAAATAAGAACATATAAACTTCAGTATTAGTCCATATTTATTGTACAAATCAAATGTGTGGCCATAAAATTCAATTGGAGATCAAAATTTGATTGCTCAAAATTGTTCAACATCTACATTCTTTTATTTCAAATTAATTAATATATATAAATGTCTATTTACAATCATACCAAGTCAATACATATCCAAAAATTACATATACAAATTATTTTTATAAACATTTATTTAATTATATAAAATTTAAGAAGTGAAAAAAACTTTTTTTTTTAATCACTCTAAAAATAAATAAATTATAACAAATTTCTTATATCATCTATGAAGCTATTTACACATTTCAATCTATAGTTGATCCTTTTATATATATATATGATCCCGTTCTCTAAAATAATTAAAAAAACAAAATTAATATATCAAGAACTATAATAAAAAAAGCAAACAAAATCATAAGAAAATGTCTTTACCTTGTGGATGCAGAATCTTAATAGGTAACTTGATACGCAATTAAATAATTGTGTTTACTATGTATTTAAATAATTATTTTTAATATGCAGTTATTTAAATATTTTCTTGTCAAAACGTGAATGCATATGCATTTAAGTAAATATTGGGAAGAATGACCACACATTCTCCATTTCTTGCATGATGTGAAGAGTGGCCAAGGAAGTCAAACCACATTTCATTTCAAGCTTTCACGTTTTCAAATATTTCTCCATAAAATATGCAATCTAAGCATGGTGTGAAAGCTATTGTTCATCGAAATAAATTAAAATTATACATGAAAAAAAATGGTAACCAACCAACACACTATGAATAGTGTAGCATTCAAATCTATCACACAAACCATCACATTCATGATTAGTATAGCATTCAAATATGTCATGGTAGATAATCAATTTGACATTACAATAGTGAACTAAGGTATAGCTAATCATCCTTATATCTATCTATCTATCTATCTTGGGATTGCAATTTATATAGGAATAAGAAATGAGTTTTAACTTATTATTTAAGTTATCATACTTTTTCGATTAAGTTCTCTAAAGATTTTTTTTGGTAAGTGATGGATAAATAAATGTAAAATTTAAGATTGAAATTGCCTTGTGATGATCAAAGAAATGCCAAATTTTAGGTCAAACATAATTGTGAACAATTCACTATATTACAATCCACTCCTCTACTGTTATTATAGAATACCTATCCACGTAATACTTTTATCAACCAAAATTTAGACTTTTTTGATCTAAAAATATTCTAAGTAATTTGAAATATTCCCACTTTTCAATAAAAAACACATTAATAGTTCAATAATAATTACAAAGTTTTTGGAGATGCCCCTGTGGTGAACTGGTGGGGCAATTAGCCTGTAGAGCCAACAACCCAGGTTCAAACCTAGCCCCCAGGATTTCATATCCTGACTTACCCATGGCATGTGGAGTGGGGTATTTGCATGTCACATAGGGGGTACATCCCTAATCTAATTTTTTTTTGTGAAGTTGTTTTTTTCGGAATGGAGAAAAGGAATGCGAGGACTGCAAATGGCGAAGGGGTTGAGGGCAGAAATAAGGAGCATTCATAGGCTCAAGAAGGGGATCTGAAGGGCTTTGGCTTGGCTTCAGGAGGGATACGAGATGGGGGAGGAGAGACGGGTCATGGCAGATGGGTTAAACCTATGGTAGTGCGTTGCCCTAACCCTAGGGCCGTTAAAATGGCCGCGACTTCGACTGGAGTAGGTAGGTAAGGCAAAGACGGCTACAGGTCTGTGGGGGGGGCGGTGTTGCTAGCAATGGTGGCTCGGCTCATCCCCATCTGACCACCTCTTTCAAGGATGCGCTGGGTAACAAAGGAGGCAGAACTTGGGGCAAACAAACAGTTGGTATACACGCTTACCAGGTCGATTTGGCAGAGGCCATACCAACTTTAACCATTGTGAACCTAGAAATAGAGGAATATTACAAAAAAAATTCACGGGATGCAGTGATTGGTAGGTTTAATGGACTGTGGCCTTCCTCCTCCGCTCTAGATCAGTGGGTTTTCAAAAATTGGACAAATAAATGTGAAATCTCTCTCTGTTCCAAAGGTTATTTTGTTGTCCATTTTAGGGAATTTGTAGATTATTAGCGTTGCTTGACAGAGGGTCCTTGGTTATGAGGACATGCGGGTTTATTTTTAACTCCATGGTTTCTAGACTTCGATCTGAATACCTATTTAATGGCCAAAACTCTGGTGTGGGTCAGGCTACCTAACCTTCCCTTGCATCTGTGGTATGCCCTAGAAGACATTGGAAACGTTCTGGGCAAGTTTATAAAAGAGGATTTAGATAGAACGCACTTGGGTCTGTGCTCGTTTTCCCGAATATGTGTCGAAATTGATTTGAGCAAAGGAATTCCTAATAGAATTAATCTTAAATTCGGGAACTTACAACATACACAAGTTTTAGACTATGAGAATACGGCATTTCGATGTAGATTATGTAGAAATACAAGCCATTTACAAGATTAATGTCCCTTTAATAAAAACTAGAAATCTGTAAAAAAGAATGGATCGACTTCTTCTAGTGGATGGGGTTTGGTAAACCCGAATTTGGTTTCTGCTTCGAATTTTAAAGACAATCTGAGTAACACTAAATCTGACGGGAAAAAAACTATAGGAAAGGATATCCCAGAGGGAGGAATTCAAGAAAACCTCTTAGTAGAGGGGGGTATGAAGAGGGGACATGCCGCAGAAAGTTTGGAATCAGACCAGAAGTCTAAGGTAGAAAATTTGATGACAATAGAGAATCCCAGTGACCTTACACTGGTTATTTCATCTGATCTGGGAAAGTGGAAAGAAGTAAAGAAGTGGAAAAACAAAAAGAGTCGTATAGGAAGCATAGGGGATTATTTTCCATTGCAATATGGGAAGTAATTATGTGATTTTCCTTTTTTAGTTTGTCTAGTTATAGTTTATTCTTCTGTTAGCTGGAAAGTAGCTATAGTAGTTTTCAGCCATTAGCTCTAAAGCCTTTTGTTTCTCGAGGATTTGGCCTTTACTTTTGAATAGGGAATGGGTCCCTTCAACCCGCCTTAACAATAAAAAAAATAACAATTACAAAGATTTTTTTTCCATATTGTTTTAAAAAACCTCTGGACCATAGATAAATTAAATTATTCTTCAAAAATTACAAACTCCACTAAAACTAAATATTCTATTGTGGGGTTACCAAAACTAACAACCTAAACTCAAAAGATAATTTCTAGTTAACATGCATATCTTTGATCATGTGAAGACCTAATAGATACCTTTCACCCATGTTGACTCACACTCAAGAATGCAGATGAATAGGGAATATGGACTAAAAAAACAACATTTGTTTTAAAAATGATAGTTCAGAAGAAGATAACAAAAGGCTCAAAGAGGATCTGAAGAAGATTGCCAATCCGAGTAGGATTACTATTAAAAACTATGTTGCTGGCATAAAGATGCTCTAGGAGATGTGTAAGAAGAAATTTGAAGAGAAATTTGAAGGGAATAGAGCGAGAAAACGAATTAACTTGCTATTGAGCAAAGTAAGCGATTCGGGGACAAGGTGGAGGAAAAAGAGCGTGTCTGAGGACTTCCTAAAGAATGAGAGGCTGTAAATGCCCTAGGAGACCTTGTTGACTAAAGTTGTTGTTTGGTTGTTGATTTGGTATATGTTCTTGTTTGCTATTGCTTTGACAACTTTTCTTTGTCTTCAAGCATGATTTTCCGCCCTTGTTTCTTTTTGTTCTTATATGTTCTTTCAAAGTTGTTATTTCTCTAGTATGGGATGTAAAAGGGATGGGTCCCTTTCAAACACCCCATAACCTATAATAATTAAAAAAATCATTATTATTAGCACCCTAAATTTGTAAACATGTAATGATATTTGTCCATTGGGAAAGATAATATAACATTTATAAATCAAAAGAACACATAAACCCCTTGATTTCATTAAAAACATAAAAATAAAACAAACCCCTTATAAACAGGAAATGTGAATAAGAAATCATTTAGTTAAAAAATCCTACTTAAAGAACAATTTAATAGATTCTTGTAGACACCTAATTTTGGTATGTATCTAGTTAATTGTTGTATGGTGTTAACTTATATTTATGTGTTTATAGATTAATGATTTAAATAGAATTTGTGTTGGCACATGCTCTTTGTGTTGTTTTATCTTTGATTTTTTGTCCTTGTGTGTTATGTAATTTTCAATTATTTTTCTTCCTTTGGAATCTTCTTCTCTTCACATTCCTCCCCCAATTTTTCCAAGTTTCCTCTCTTTCCTCTAGTTTCTCTCTCCTTCAATGTTTTCCTAGTATTTTGGATTTTATACGGTTCTAGCCCATAAGTAAATATGGGGCCTATTTTCCCTTGTTTGTGAGTTACTAGGAGTTTTGTGTTACTTTTGTTGTCTTCCATGCTCATAACATGCCATTTTCATGCCAATAAGATCCTAATTTTAATTCACAAAGCCTATATTATAAAGAATATAGATGAGTGAATTTTGGAGGACTGTGCATGAGTGCATTAGTGCATCTAAGAGGATAATTCATATACAATATAAGGAATTTAACATTTCAAGAACATCCCCACGACAAAAAATAATTCAAGCATTTAGAGAGTGTCCTAACATTTACTACTTGTTGAATCCTTTTAAAAGGATAAGGGTCAGGAAAAATATTTACAACAAATTTCTTGTTGACTTGTATTGAGTGTGGATTGCTAAAAAGTTCAAAATTCAAGGTCTTGATAATAATGAAGGGATAACACAAGCCCTTTCTAGCACTCTATTTTTATGGGTCTGGTAAGGCCTTGATGCCAAATTAGGGTTTGGGTTGAGGAGAACACTTTTCTATGATTTGTAGAGAATTCAAAAAATACGAGTGACGCAGGAGCATCTGAGTTCACTTATAATATTATACCAACCAAAAAGAGTTATAGTAGAAAATAAAACTTGTGCAATTTTGTGTAGTCTCACACAAACCTTTGGCATTGTGATATTTGAATAAGACGAAGCTTTGACATAAAGACTTAGAGTGTTATGTATCCTAAATACCTTGAGAAAAAACTATGTGAAATCACTTCCCCACATGTAAAAATGCACACTTATAAAGACTTAATCCCTCGAGATATCTTATGTTACTACGAATGATCACTTTTGCTCCTTTCATGGAACATGCTCTTTTGCAAGGTTTGTCAATATCAATACAATTAGTAGGAGCACACGTGGGCCACGATCCATTTTATTCACCCAAGGATAAACAAAATAACCTTGTATACATTTATCTAATGGAGATGATATTATGATATGCTATCTGTAATCTAGCTGATGTGATTAATGGTGATTTGAGCATATTATGGTATCTACTAGGGTACATTTAATTGCAAATGATTTTTTATTCTCCTACCTTATTCTATAAGTAGAAGGGAACAATGAAAATGTAAATAAATTAAGGGGATTAGGATAAACTCATAAGCTTAAAATATCAAAGTGAGTCATAGTAGGCTTAGTCAATCTAACATTTGCTAAATTGAGCCATTAGATAGTGTTTGTAGAGATCTATTGTCTAAGAAGTTGAGCTTTGGTTTTTAGAAGCTTAATAGAGTATGCAATCTTAGCTAAGATAGATCTTACAATTGAAATCATGAGGAATTTTTTATAGAGTATTTTCATGGGATTATGGTAAAGTGGGTCATGAGAATATGCCTAGATCAACAATATTTTCCTCATACTAATAGAATAACCTATTATTGTTTATTATACATTATATTTGGGATCTTGCTTTAGTGACTTTTAACTTTGATGATTATAGGTTGAAAGCTATAATTCAACCCTAAGTTAGGACCCCCTAATAGCGACTTCATCAAACTGGTATCAAAGAAAGGATTTTATGTTCTAGTAGGTTTACATGTTTAAAGTTTCAAATATGTTACTTTCTAGTCAATGTGGGTAAAACGTATTTACAAACATTTTAGTTTTTGGGTATAAGGTGTAAGATATAATATTTTAGCTATGCTTCTGTTGTGAGGAAAATAGTGATGACACATAGAGTAGATATTGTTACTAGAGTAGGTAGAGTAGCTAGAGCACTTAGATTTCTAAACCTAGAAAAATTGATGCTAGGAGTATAAGCCCATTTAGAATATATTGAGACCACTCAATGCAAAGGGATGGAAATGGATGAAAATTCAAGCAATGAAGAGATTACATAAATATCACCCAAAGAATAGGATGGTGAAAAAAATAACATTGATGTGTAGAAGGATTGGTACTTACATATGATCACACAAATTGATAATAAACCAAAGGTGGATGTTCCTAGTTATTCTAGGATCCTATACTTGGAATAAATAATTGATTGGATAATATAAATGAAGAAATGCATAGAATATCCTAAGAAGGTAATATTTTCTTGTACTAAGTTGAATGGTGATTGTATGCACCAATTTTGCACTTACTACATTGTCGGAACAATTAAAAATCTCCAATGACGAGTAAATATCTTTCTAATGGTGTTCGACTCCAATTTCTCACTTGAAATATATATTTTTAGCATAAAATGCTTCTCTTAACCATTTCCATGTTTTTCTTTCTTTCCTTTATCTCTTTAGCAGATTTTCCTTATCTTTCGTGATTTAAGTTACGAAACTGCATCGACGGTTGCACAATCACCCCGGTGGGGCCATAACTATCAGTCTGCCTTGAGCGGCAATTATGTAATTTCTGTGGAGGTTACGCAACCACCGGTCTATGTAGACCATCGGTTCCATGCGATTTTTCCTGAGACTCTTCCAGCGTGTTTCAAATGCCAATTTGGTTGTTCTTGAGCTCATTTGATGTGTACCAACTTTTCCTTCCCTTCATGTTGTTGATTATGAGTTAACTGCCCCTTCTTTGAGAGAGGTGGCATTTCTTGGCTACCAAATGGCTTAGACCATTTCTCTACCTTTTTCCTATAAGAGCCAAGCTTCTATCCAGAGCATTGGTTGGAGATTATTGTTTTGAATTGCACTATTATGCTACCTGTAATCCTGTCGAGAAATACACAAGCAAGCTCAGTTCTCTTGCCTTGTTATTCTCTTACCTGTGTTGCTACCAGATTGCTTGCAAGCCATTCCAACTCCAACATTTCTTCATCATTTCTTCCACACAAGCCAACACAGTTCCCTGGACTCATTTGAACACCAAATTGGAAAAGAAGCTGAGGGGAAAATAGAAAAAACCCAGCATTGGAACTGTCACATTTCTACATTTCCAGGTTGGGGATGCATTTGGATTCTTAAGCTTTCTTTGTTTTAGTAGATATTATTCCATATTATGTTAGAGTATATTAATTCAAAGAAATACAATTACTATAACTTTCCTTTATTTGCACAAAGCTTCTATTGAAATTGCTTTCCCTGCCTATCCATATGGGTTTGAATGGGAAGTTTTTTGGAAGAAGCTTCTACATTTGTTTAGTGTTAGTTGTAATTTCCCTTCATTTTTGTAAGCTTCCATAGATCCTGTTGTTTCTACCAGGGAAGTTTCAGGGGAAGAATATCTTCTGAGAATTTTTTTTCATTCTTCCCATGACTCTGAGGAAAGAACAGAGGAAGTTGTATATCCACAAGTACAAATTGGAAAAGTTTTGTTTAATTAGAATAGATTAGACCCACTCTGCACAGGTAAATAGCCACATCCGATTGTTTACTTGTTTAGTTATGTTAGTTTTAGTGTAGAAGAAATTTTAATTAATTAGAAGAAGTTTAATTTGTCTGTGCGTATTTCTGTTGTTTTCCAGTAAACATCCAAAAATATAAAAAACATTAGATTAATTAGTTCTTTATTTGTTTTATTTCATTTTATTCAAAATCATTGGAAAAATAACAAAAACAAATAGATTAGTTGTTTCCTTTATTCAATTAGTTAGCTTTCATTTGTTAATTAGCTACTGGAAACACGTAGATTTAATTAAATTTGAGGAAAGTAATTGAATTGAGTTTGATTTAAATCTGTTTGTTTCCATTTGTTAAATTAGGAACATAGAGTTAATTAGAAAGGAATTAACACATCTCCCCACATATCCCTAGTTGGCTTAGGATTAACCTTTCCCTCTTATGGTTTCTTTGCGAGATTGTTTGTTTCTTTTCTTTAGTAGTTCACACATCCCACATGACCATTCAAGGCCCTAAAAACCAAGAGATTACGTGTTTGTGATCCGACGGTACCACAACCAAACACTAGCTGCCACCGTAATTACAGACATTGACAAGGCCTTAGATATCTTGGTTTTCCAAACCACCCCAATTCCACCCGTTATCATCTCGCAGTTGACAAATTTGAACATCAAAGTAGATAGTGCTTACGAGTTATGGTAAAATCAACCTGGCCATAACTAGTTCCCACAATTCACCCATTTTTCCTATTCACATGTTTCCTCCCACACCCCCATGACCTTGTCTGGAGACTTCTATGAGGAAAACATAGGATAGTTCCCCCACATTCCATAGCCAGTTTGGAGAGTTTTTGTGACACTGACATTGATAGACTCCTTCACGTGTCCATTCTCCTCGACTGTTCCATTATGCCCACCCATGTGAGGAAAGCATTTATTGCTTTAGATGAGTAGATTCTTATAGTTCCTGTTGAAGACATTAGATTACCGTGATCACTTGTTAGCCATTTCCTCCCATTTTCATGTATTCCACCTATCCACCTTATTTATCTCATTCCATATCTATCTATTCATTCCATTGTGGTCTGTCCCAGCATGACCTCGGGAGGTCACGTGTGCTTAAGATCATGTGTTGATTTTAAGATGTACAAAATTGGTGAACCCGACGTGAAGGACTAGTTCCTTTTCATTTCCATTGTTTCTTCCTTATTTCATCCATCCTTCTCCTCTCCCATTATTCTATGGGTATTTATATACCCCCCGAATATGTCGGGTTAGGAATACGACAGGCCCATTTTGGGTCTTGAAGCATATTATTACCACATGGGTATGCAACAGTCGCCCTCACTATCTGGGTGGGTTGATAATTACTCATCCAATTTACCTTCCCCTCACACTCCTCCTCCTCAAGGTGCCAAACAATGGTTCATCAGTTAGGATCAAGGAGATTGATCAACCTATGTATAGCCTACAACCTGAGCTCTCTGACTCAAATAACATGACATTCATGGGAGAACAAGGGTTCAATCCTCATGTCTTGTCAAGACCACAAATCAACATGTAATCTGGTTCACTCCCATCTTACCTATTGCCAAATGATGAACTCCTGGCACATGCTTTTCCTGAAGTGATGAGCGTCTTAACGAAATAGACCAGTCCTTGGACCGGATGCAAGAGTACACTGATGTTCTTCTTCAAAACAACTCTACTACCCCTCCTCCTACAACAGGAAATACATCCAAAGAGGGGTGGCCTCCCAAGGATCAATCCATAGTAGGACATCATGTGCCTTTGCTTCCAAACTAGACTCAGAATATGCCTAAGCCAAATGTAACACCATTTACAGGATATGTAATTTCAACATTGGTGGATAGAGTTAGGGAACTAGAGCTTTCCCAGCCTTCTCGCACTACACCTTTTGGAAAGGAAAGGTCCCCCACCATGTTAAGAACTTTGGTTATGTTCCCTCCATACCTTCACCTCCTCTGGTTTACATGGGTGTTCCTAACCCTGGAGACCTTCTTACTGGATCAGGGCATGTTAGGTATGCCCTCTCATAATTCATACAAATATCCTCCACAGGTGCCAACCAGAAGTGCATTCTCAAATGCCATTCCAACTAGAAATGCAACATTCCCTAGTTTCACACCTACTACTCCGTACCAAAACAATGTTCCCCCATACCTCCACATGTATTCTAAATCACCGCAGGGGGACATGTTTTCCTTTCCTTGGCTCATATGCTCAGCCTCAGGGGATGCCTTATGCCCCTACAAATGCTTATGTTGCACCATATCAACCTCTATTCCTCCCCACCTCCCCATCAAGGGTTGTCCATGGTAGAGTCTTATGCATTGGGTACATATAATGGATATCTTAAAGAGACCCCAGAATTTACCATACGAAATGTAATGCTTCCATGACCGCTTCCTGACTTTCCAAAGTTCAAAGGGGAGGGGGACCCAAATGTGCATATCAAAGCATACATGACTACCGTCAGAGAGCTACTCCCATGGGATGCAGTTGTAGCTAAAATTTTCCCCAAGACCCTTGAGGGGATTTCTCTCGATTGGTACTACAGGATACCAGAAGCCTCAATTCATTCATTCAAGAAACTTGTTTCAGAGTTCATAAAGGATTTTGATATGAACAAACTTTTAAGAACATGAATCAAGAGAATTCCTTCATATTAAACAAGAGCATAATGAATCCACTGCCCATTTCATTCAGAGATGGCAACAAGTCCTCTACTCCTCGGCTAGTGCTCCAAACATGGACCAAACAGAGCTTTGTGACTTGTTCCTCCATTCCCTCAATTGAGAAACCAAGGAGGAGGTGCAAAATTTCCCTCTTAGGAGCTATGAGGAGGTCTTAGAGGGTGCTCTCCACATTGACCAAGTGGCAATTGATAGTGGCCGAAAGATGTATGACTCAAATGGGAGACTGGTCACTCCCTCTCAGGGTAATTCAAACTACCCAAATGGTTCAAACAACAATAATCAAGGACCCAAAGTCCTCAATAAGAACCGTGGTGCTATGACGGATGACATAACTGACCAATCCAAGAAGCCAAATGTTGTTAACACCAACAATGTGAATAACGGTAACAACAATGCCAATGTGAACAACCAAAGGAGTAAAAATTTACTCCTTTTGTTAATGTGGTGGAATTTAGTCATTCCTCCTCCACTTGCATAGTAGGTCCAGGCCTAAGGCCTAGTTCAATACTTGAACCAGTATCTGAATCAATTCCAAAATCAGTATCAGAACCAATGCCAGAGGCCACCAAACTTCAATTATAACAACCAACAACAAAACAACAATAGAAACTATGGACCGCAACAAAACCAGAATCAAAGACCTTGTGACTATGATCCTGATTTTTATTGTGCTTTTCATAGGGTTAGAGGACATGACACTCTTACGTGCCGTGATTGCAACAAATTTATACAAAGACTTATGGAGGACCAAAGGAAGCTCTTTATAGAGATGTTTTTGGCTAATCCTATCTCACCAAAACAAAATGCTCACATGGGACCCATTTCCCCTTAGAATTCTACTCTTGGGGTTTATAGAGACCCCCTTCCAACACGCCCTGAGAATGGAAAGCTCAATCCTCATGGTACTAACAAGGGGACACCCATTGGAAACAATGATCATGAGGTGTCTACATCTACAAACCCTCTAGTAGCTCCCCCTTTAGATGGTCGGAATCATACTAAGATTGTGGGCTTGGTGGAGCTAGAAATCAAACCCGAGATTAACGTAATAACCCGTACCCAAGATTATTCCTCACAACCTCTTCTGGTCTACCCCTCAATGTCAAATGATGCACCAATGGCTCCTAAACCAGTAGGGGCCTATGATTTAATCATGGATTTGACCAAGACCTTTTCTCACATTTCCTTTTTGGATTTGTTGAAGAATTCACCTGCGCATCGAGTGGATTTATTAGAAGCATTAGGCCTTGGCCATCTAATTCATGTCACCCCTCCTCTGGAGGCCCAAGTTAATCATATAGACTTTGATGTCTATCCTCTAGGGCAGCCTGAGAGGGATGTGGGGTTTGTATTTGACATTAGCAAGATGCCAACTGACGTTGAGTTGGCACATAGAGGTGACCCTATGTTGTACCTCTAGGTTTGGATCTACAACAACTATGTTAAACATGCAATGATAGATGATGGGGTTGCTGTCAACATAGTCCCTTTCTCATTTCTTCAGAAGCTAGGCTATGGAGAAACCAATTGTTCTTCAACGTGAAATACACTAAGAGGCTACGATAGTCTCAAGGAAATGTCCATTGGGACTATAGTGCTTCTGGTTACCCTTGGACCAAAGACTGTGTTGATTGAGTTTTACATTATAGATCAGGAAACCAACTATAATATGATTCTTGGTCGACCCTGGATTCATAGAATGAAGGAAATCCCTTCCACCTTGTTCCAAGAGGTCAGATTCTTGCACTTGGGTAAGGTTTTCATAGCTCAGGGTGACCCAAAGCCATTTGACATCCATTTGGCCAATCTAAAGAAGAAACCAAGGGTTCATACCGAATTTGAACTCCCGGCCAATCAGTTGAACAAGCCTCAGGGTTCAAAACCTGAGTCCCAACTTGTCCCTATGACTGAGTTGGAAGCCCCTAAGGAAATTGAAGGGGTAAATCCTGACTAAAAGAAAGTTGTCATAGTAGAAATTGTATCAACAAAAACTATGGTTGAGATAGTTAAGCTTCTGGAGAATGATTTTCCTATCATTCTTCCTTTTGATTCCTTGGGCATAGGCCATGCTCTTGGAATCACTACTCTTCCATTGATGGCTTTAAAGAGATTTACATGGTTAAGGTTTCAGAAGTCAAAGAAAAAGATTCGATGAATGATCAAACTTCTATCTTCCCCAATGACTGTTGGACTCTCAACTATGATGGTGCAAAATTCGCTACGGATGTTGGGGCAGGGGTGATCCTTACTTCTCCAGAGGGGAGGGTCATGCCTTTTTCCTTTAGGTTAAAATTTGAATGTACAAACAATGCCACAGAGTATGAGGCTCTTCTTCTTGGTCTCATCATAGCCAAGAGGATGGGTGTCAACAATGTAAGAGTTTTGGGTGACTCCCAACTTGTCGCTAATCAAGTCTCAGAAGTTTATGAGACTAGAGCGGAGCACCTGTAGCTCTACAAGACCACCATCCTTGAGCTTAGCAAGGGTTTTAACTTCATTTCTATCAAAGCCATACCTAGAGAGAAAAATCAACTAGCTGATTCAATGGCTATGTCTTCCTCATGGTTTTTTCCAAATGAGGGCTTAAAAGAAACTGAGTTTACGGTCTCAGTTTGATCCAAACCCTTGGTTTGAAAAATTCCAACCAATGTGATTTTGGCATATGTTGAGGCTGAGAATGAGCCCACCACTTTGGACTATGTGGAGAATGATGAGGTAATCCTAGGATACCTCAATGCATACATTGATCTTCATCCCATGCACCATAAGAGGGGATTTTCTCTCATACCTCACCCTTCCTCCTACTTTGGAGATCACACATTGTATCCTTCCTCATCGGAGGGTCTTGAGATCTATGAGTAGAGGAAGAAGAGTTGGAACTACCTCCAGCCCCACCTGAGTTTGAAGAGGGTAACACCTCTTTGATTGAAGGAACCATAGATATCAATATAGGGACAGAGGAGGATCCTAAGATCTTGAAACTCGGTTCTTCTCTTACTCCAGATGAGATAGAAGCACATACGAAGGTGCTCAAAGAACATTCAAAATCCTTCACCTTTAGTTACAAGGAAATGATGGGAATCGCTCCTGATGTGGTGGTTCACAACCTTGTCATGAAGCTCGATGCCAAGCCTGTGAAGCAGAAGTCATGACCCATGAAGCCAAAGGTGGCTTTAATGGTTAAGGAGGAAGTAATGAAGCTTCTTCAGGTGGGTTTCATTAAACCAGTGGACTATTCCATGTGGGTGTCTAACATCATCCCGGTCCTTAAAAAGAATGGGAAGATACACATTTGTATCGACTTTAGAGACATCAACAAAGTCTGTCCTAAGGATGAATTTCCATTTCCTTCCATCGATGTCATTGTAGATGCAATGAATGGCTATGAGTTATTGTCACTTATGGATGGATTCTCTGGCTACAATCAAGATAAGGATCTCTGAGGAGGATCAAACCAAGACTACCTTTACTACTCCTTGGGGGACCTTTTGCTACACAGTCATGCCATTTGGCTTGAAAAATGCCAGAGCCACCTACCAATGAGCAATGACATATATCTTCCATGATCTTATTCATAAGATTGTGGAATCTTATGTTGATGATTTGCTGGCTAAGGCCAAGAAATGTTGTTGTGATCACCCTGAGGTGCTTCACATTATCCTCTCTTGTCTTATCGAATACAGTGTAACGTTGAATCTAGAAAAGTGTGTATTCAGAGTGACGGGAGGAAAATTATTGGGGTATATCATTTATTCTTGAGGAATTGATGTAGATCCAACAAAGATTAGAGTGGTTCTGGAGATGACTCCACCTTCAGATGAATAAGGCATTAGGTATTTTCTGGGTAAACTTGGGGAAATCCATAGGTTTATTCCTGATCTAACTTGCATCGTCCATCCCATTAACAACTTGCTAAAGAAGGAGTGTAGTAAAGAGTGGACTTATGAATGTCATGAAGTGTTTGAGTCAGTCAAATGTTTTCTCATGTCACCACCTACACTCATGCCACCCAAAGCTGACCATCCTCTGATCTTATACTCTCGAGCCACCGAGGTCTCACTAGCTTGCATGTTGGCACAAGAAGATGATGATAACCATGAATGTGTCATTTATTTCATTAGTCACACTCTTCTTGACTATGAGACACATTATACATAGGAGAGAAATAATTCTGGAAATAGTCTTTGCAATGAAAAGGTTAAGGCATTATATGCTTAACCAGGAAATGTGAGTGATCGTCAAGTCTGACCAACTGTGAACTTTCTTGACTCAGGGTGCCTTATCCAAAAAGGATGGAAATTTTATCACATTGATGGGTGAATTTGAAATCACCTTCATTAACCAAAATTCTATTAAAGGAAAAATTATTTGATTGGTTGCAGACAATCTGATAGATTGTGGAGACCTAGTAGACCTAAATTTCCCTGATGAGTGTGTATTTTATGTGGAAACAAAGCCTCCCATTGCATCATGTCCATGGTACACTGATATCATTAATCATATTGTGGACCATATGTATCATGAGGGAGAAAACTCACAACAAAGGTGGTGGCTACATGTCATAGCTCCCAAGTATGTAATTGTAGAAGAAGTGCTCTATCGTAGAGCCTTTGATGATATGATTTTGAGGTGTGTGGATGAAGAAGAGTCAGAAAATATTCTCTTCGAAGCCCATAATGGAGTCTGTGGGGGTCACTTCAGAGGGCATGCTACCACTTCAAAAAATTCATTGAATGGGTTATTTCTGGCCCACCTTAGAGCATGATGTTGTAGAATATGTACGTAGGTGCCATAAATGTCAAGAATTCTCACATGAGATACACATCCCTGCTCAGGCTCTACAGCCAATTGTGACACCCTGGCCCTTTTCTACTTGGGGTTTAGATTTGATAGGGAAGTTTTCTCCCTCATCAACAGATGGCCACAACTTTATCATTACGGCCACAAAATATTTTACAAAGTGGGTCGAGGCCATGCCTCTCACTACTGTACCTGGGTCTGTGATCACCAAGTTCATTTTGAATCAGATCATCTATAGGTATGGAGTCCCACAGGTCATTATCTCAGATAATGGCATGTCCTTTAAGAATGAAGAGGTGCATGAGTTGTGCTCACAATTCAAAATCTCACATCACACAACCTCTTTATATTACCCTCAGGCCAATGGATAGGCTGAGGCTACAAATAAAACATTGAAGTCCATACTCCTCAAAATAGTCAAGGAGAATAAGTGTGACTAGCATTTAAAGCTATTTCTAGCCTTGTGGGCCTATAGGACGTCAGTGCGAATGCCTACGGGGGAAACCCCTTTTCTTTAGTCTTTGGATGTGAAGCGGTTTTACCACTGGAAATTGAGTTACCTAGCCTTCACATATCTTTACAAGGAATTTTGGATGAAGATGTGTACCGTGAAGCATGATTAGTGCAATTAGAAACCCTTGATGAAGCTCGACTTAGAGCTGAGTAGTGCCATAGTGTTTATGCTGACAAAATGTGTCGTCAGTATAATAAAAAGGTCTATGAACAAGAAATAAGGGTAGGAGACCTAGTTTTGAGACTGGATAGCCAGATTGACAAGAAAGACCGATGAAGGACGAAAGTTTAGACCAAAGTGGTTAGGTCCATATCAAGTCATGGAGGACTATAAGAATGGCACATATCATCTGTGTACTTTAGAAGGTGAGGAGTTTGGTGAATCAGTCAATTCACTTCACCTTAAACACTTCTACGCATAATTCATTTGCATTTCCACATGTACACTACTGCATCCACACTGCATATCATTTGCATAATCATATTGTAACATTGTGAAACAAGAAACTTATTTTTCAAGCAACTTTCAAAATTTCTGAGAATTGGCAAAACATTTTAATCATACTTCTTCAACCATTCATTATATCATCTCTAAACTATTCAATCTTTTATCATCCTAGTAGATGAAGTTTTGACATTGATCCTACCAAGACCTACACACTTAGTTCTATTCATGACTACTTCTAGCTTAGGTGTTTTTCCCATAGTCTGTACTAGAAGCTTCTTGGTGTCACATCTTTCCTAAAAAATCTCTCTTTTGACAAATCAATCTAAAACATTTCACCCGGATTGCTTGTTCACCTGCTTCAACCCTCGGTGGTGAGCCCTCGTATCCTACTGGTTGCATGGGGTTGAGGCTAGGGGAAAGTATTCCCTCCCAAAAGCACAAGTCAAAGTTTAAAAATCAATAAAATAAAATAAAAGATAAACAAACAATAAATACAAAACAATTTCGTTAAACAAATAAAACTACACTTCTTTTCCCTACCAGTCTTTGGTGATGAGCCCATGCTTCCTACAGGTAGCATGAGGTTGGGAAAGGAGGGAAGTGCCCTTACTCACCTATGCCTTGTCCTTGGTGATGAGCCCATGCTTCTTACTGGTAGCATGGGGCAAGACATAGGGGGTCCTTTCAAATAAATCAATAAGTTGTAAACAAGTCAACAAGTAAAAAGTGCTTTGAGTCCTTTGAAATCATCAGAAAATGAGTTAGATGTATAAGTTATAAGAGAGTTAATCCATAAAACCATATTTTTTCAATCAGGAGGCCATCTATGGGTCTAAGTCTAGTTAAACTTGCAAGCAAACTACATTTTAAACTGGATAGTTAGCCTTGCCTAGAGTTGAGTTGTAGTTTCCTAATTGGGTCTTTGTCAAAATCTTGTCTTCATATCACCACTTTCATTCATCAAAGTCATATAACTTGTGTCCTTCTTGGCTCTCGGTGTTGAGCCCTCACATCTTACTGGTTGCGTGGAGTTAAGAATGGAGTGGGTTCATTTTCATTATTATATCACTTTCATCAAATTTTCCAACAAAATAGGAATATCAAATATTGCTTGAAAACCAAAGTTTTAAGTTCGCAATCCGTCCTCATATGCATCACATATCACATATATATAAAAAATACAAAAATAAAAAAAAAATCATTTTTACACATTTGCATCATCATCATCATCATCCATACATGCATTCATAAAAGCATATAAAAATCATCAGAGATTCTACACATCTAAGAGTACACAGATGAAGCAAGTCATGAGTGAGTAAACTCTTACACAAGATATCTGAGCCAAAAAGAAACATATATGTATATATATCTGTAATAATCAAGTTTGTATACAATGTCATCACACTAACAAGTGTGGTCAAAATGCTCGCAATGAGCACAAAATTAAAAAAAATTGATATATACAATAAAAAATGATCCAAAGTAATAAAGGCCCATGGCCTATCCCTCTCTATGGGATCCAGATGAAGGTGCATGATTGGGAATCCTGTTGCGGCTCCTATGATGGGAGTGAGAGCCTCCATGCCTAGACCTATGAGAGTGACCATGAGACAATGAACCAGGTGATCTGCCAGTGGTGGCCTCACTACAAGAATGCTCTTGCCGTTGTCTCCTCTTGGCCAGATGATATGTAGAAAGCTCGGTCCTCATCTTGGTCATAGATCCCACTCAATCCATGCTAGAGAAAATACATCAGTGTGTCACCCCGGCCATGACTGGCTTCCCTGAATTATACAAGCAACTCCTCTTGCGTCATGCCTATGGGGTGTGCAAAGGTATCCATGAGAATCTATGAATAAGATCTCACCAACCATCTGCCGTAGCTGTAAAAACAAAAGAAGGCAATGACGAGTTAGAAAAATTTTGAAAAAAAATATAGTGCATAATTCACTAACAATTATAGTATAAGTATTAGAGTTGAGAGAAGAGTATTTTACTTACTCAGATCTCCTGGCCTCTAGGATGGATCTACTGGTGGTGGTGGTGGTGGAGCTACTATAGACACCTTCTCGGCTACTACCTCCCCCCTCTAATATCCTCCTAAGCCACCCATTGTCCCATAAAAAACTGACTCCTTGTCCCCTCTCCTATAGGTAGGAAGAGGCTCCTCTAAAACAAAGTCTCAGCCTCAGCCCCGGCCCTGGCTGCTCTGGAAGCCTCTCTAGTGGCTCTCCACTCTGTATCACTATCCTCCTCATCTCCCTCCTCATCTCCTCTGCCTCCTCTCTCCCTCCTCCTTGGTCTCTATCAACCTCAACCTCCTCCTTCTCCCCGCTATGAGTGGGAATGGCCTCAATCTGAAGAATCAGCCTTGGTCTAGTTGGATCTGGGGCAGCCTGTGGAGTGCCAATCGGGACCCCAGGAGTAGAAATGGTCCACTTGAGCTTTCCCTTAGGACCGACTCTAGCCTCTCAAATCCCATGTAAATAATTGGAACCACTGGGAGGGCATCAACATAAGGTAACCCAAACTACTATGACACTCTACCAACTAGGGGACCTCAACCCTACTGGTCTGTCTACTAACTGTGAGTGGTACTATATGCAGCCATCATAACAACATCTCATCCCCCCATAATCTAAGCCATATCCTGGTATGGCTGTGCAATCATGTCATCTGTAGTAGTGTAAAACTGACTGATGATGCCCCCTAAGTGGGGCCATAACTGTCTATCAGACTGCTCGATAGCCCCATGGTCGCCTATCCCAAATCCCATCTGATAGGGGACCATGTGCTCATACACCCAACACATCATTAATGTAGGATGACTAAGGGCCTTTCCCTGTAGTCAAAAAACCTTGTAAAGATCATGGTAAGTGGCCCCCAAGATGTCAACACCCCATGCATATATGTGGCCATGTTGCTCTATGCTCTGAATGATGGGGGCCCAACAGTAAAGTAGCTTGTCCCCACCCTTGTCTCCCACCAAGTGTGAAGCCAAGATACCAATAATGGCCTTGCACAAGGTAGGGATAGGGGCGGAGGCAACTGACAATAATCTCATCCCCTGTTTGGCACCTGTATGGGTGCCTAAGCCATCTCCCATATAGGTAGCCCACTTTCGGGATATGTGTTACCACTGATCCTGCACTATCCAAAGTCAACCTCCTGCCTATGTAACAGGAACACCCAGAATCTTGTGTACATCCTCAATGTGATGGTCCACTCTCCTTGGACTCCAGGAAACTAGAAAGTGTTCTGGTCTATGTCCCAATAGCTCAATAGTCACACTAACAAGTAACTAGTGCTGGTGCTACTAACTATGTCTGGGATAATCTCCATATCCCTGCCCTGTGTAATAAGTCTCTCTCATCCTGAGATAAGTAATCCAAGATGGGATAAAACCAATCACACTCTCTGGCTCTACTCCATCTGATGTATGGCCCTGCATTCACAAAACATCAAAAAAGAGCAAGTTAGAACATTATATACATAATAAGCTCATCAAAAACATCATAAAACAACACAAAAAACCAAAAAAATATCACACTTGGTCAATTTTAGGTTCTACCTCAACAATTACGCAACCGCCCCTCTATGCAGAGAGGCGGTTGTGTAACCACCCCTCTGTGCAGTAGTGGTGGTTGTGTACCCCTGGTAATCGCAATACCCACATTTAAGAGGGGTGGTTGCATAACGACGTGACGGTTTGCAACACCACTTTGAGTAGAGCGTGGTTCTGTCCAACGAAGGGTACGTCATACCCTAGGACCCAAAAACCTAAAAAAAACAAAAAAAGAAAGTATTTTTAATGAAATAAAAGCCACATCCCATGTGGCACCCTATAGTGAACATTTTGACTATAAAATTAGTGAAAATAACACCCCTAGGTTGAATTTTTCAAATTTTTCACATTATAGGTTAAAAATGAATAAATGCAAATAACTCACCTTGTCTCTGAGTTGCTGCTCCTCTCACTGGTGGGGCTGCCATCACATCTGAATGCTCTTTGATTTGACTATAATTGCGCATGAAACCATCACAGGTGATCCAGAGCTCAAAAATCTCTAAGTGGGTGAGTGAAAATGATTTCTAAAAATAGTGATTTTGGTTATATATAGCATGTTTTAACTCTTGTTTTGAGTGTGTGTGTTTTACAGGGCTGGAGCACTGGCATAGGTATGTTTCTATCCCCACAGACATGGTAAGTCCTCTTGTCATTTTATTTTAGCATGTTTTGTCAATTCTACATTATATCTGCACTTGATTCTCATTTACTTCTTGCAGGTGGCGGGAAGCTTGGATGGGCATCATTTCAACACACAGATGTGTCAGGTATAATTTCTAACCCTCCCATTTGGGAGTGCCATACTCAGACTCTATGTTTTACGTCTCTTCATGGGTAAAACACTTCTCCAAGGGGGCAATATGTACGCACCCAATTTTGCATGTGCTACATTGTCGGAACGGTTCAAAATCCCCAATGATGAGTAATATATCTTTCCAATGGTGTTCGAGTCCAATTTCTCATTTGCAGTATATATTTGTAGCCTAGAATGCTTCCCTTGTCCATTTCCATGCTTTTCCTGCTTTCCTTTATCATTCTGCTAGATTTTTCCTTGGCTTTTGTGCTTTAAGTTACAGAACAATTGACAGTTATGTAACGGTTACGTAACCACTGGTCTACCCTTGAGTGGTAGTTACGTAACCACCTCGTGATGGTTGTGTAACCGCAGTCTGCAGACTGGTTCATGTGCATTTTTCCGAGACTCTTTTAGCGTGTTTGAATGCATGTCAACTTCTTCAAACTTCATTTTTAGCGCATGTTTCTTAACCAATTTGGTTGTTCTTGAGCTCATTTGATGTGTACCAACTTCTCCTTCCTTCCTATTATTAATTATGAGTTAACTGCCCCTTCTTTGAGAGAGGTGGCATTTCTTGGCTGCCAAATGGCTTAGACCATTTCTTCACCTTTTTCCTATAAGATCCAAGCTTCTACCTAGAGCATTGGTTGGAGATTATTGTTTTGAATTACACTGTTATGTTGCCCATAATCCTACCAAGAAATACACAAGCAAGCTCAGTTCTCTTTCCTTGTTATTCTCTTACTTGCGTTGCTACCAGATTGCTTGCAAGCCATTCCAGCTCCAACATTTCTTCATCATTTCTTCCACACAAGCCAACACAGTTCCCTGGACTCGTTTGAACACCAAATTGGAAAAGAAGCTGAGGGGACAACAAATCAAAACCAACACTGGAACTGTCATAGTTCTACATTTCTAGGTTGGGGATGCATTTGGATTCTTAAAGTTTTCTTTGTCTTTATTCCATAATCTGTTAGAGTATATTAATTCAAAGAAATACAATTACTGTAGCTTTCCTTTATTTACACAAAGCTTCTATTGAAAGTTGCTTCCCTGCCTATCCCTATGGGTTTGCATGGGAAGTTTTTATGGAAGAAGCTTCTGCATTTGTTTAATGTTAGTTGTAATTTCCCTTCATTTTTGTAAGCTTCCATAGATCCTTCTGTTTCTACCGGGGAAGTTTCAGGGGAAGAATAGCTTCTGAGAAGCTTTTTCATTCTTCTCATGACTCTGAGGTAAGAATAGAGGAAGTTGTATATCCACAAGTACAAATTGGAAAAGTTTTGTTTAATTAGAATAGATTAGATCCACTCTGCATAGGTAAATAGCCACATCTGGTTGTTTACTTGTTTAGTTCTGTTAGTTTTAGTGTAGAAGAAATTTTAATTAATTAGAAGAAGTTTAATTTGTCTATATGTATATTTCTTCTATTTTCTAGTAAGCATCCAAAAATACAAAAACATTAGATTAATTAGTTCTTTATTTGTTTTATTTCATTTTATTCAAAATCATTGGAAAAATAACAAAAACAAATAGATTAGTTGTTTCCTTTGTTCAATTAGTTAGCTTTCATTTGTTAATTAGCTACTGGAAACACGTAGATTTAATTAAATTCAAGGAAAGTAATTGAATTGAGTTGATTTAAATCTGTTTGTTTCCATTTGTTAAATTAGGAATGTAGAGTTAATTAGAAAGGAATTAACACATCTCCCCACGTATCCCTAGTTGGCTTAGGATTAACCTTTCCCTCTTGCGGTTTTCTTTGCGAGATTGTTTGTTTCTTTGCTTTAGTAGTTCACACATCCCACATGACCATTCAAGGCCCTAGACAACCAAGAGATTGCATTTTTGATCCGATAGTACCACAACTAAACCTAGCACCGTAATTGGTAGTCATTGATTAAGGCCTTAGATATCTTATTTTCCAGACCACCCCGCTTCCACCTATTATCATCACACAGTTGACAACCTTGAACATCAAAGCAGACAATGCTTACGAGTTCTAGAAAATTCAACCTGGTCGCAACTAGTTCCCACAATTCACCCATTTTTCCTATTCACATGTTTCCTCCTACACCTCCATGACCTTGTCTGGAGACTTCTACAAGGAAAATGTAGGACAATTCCCCACATTCCGTAGCTGATTTAGAGAGTGTTTGGTGACACTGATATTGATAGAATTCTTCATGTGTCCATTCTCCTCAACCATTCCATTACGCCCACCCAAGTGAGGAAATAATTCATTGCTTTAGACGAGAAAATTCCTACAGTTCCCGTTGAGGACATTAGATTTCCTTGATCACTTGTTAGTCATTTCCACCCATTTTCGTGTATTCTACCTATCCACCTTATTTAGCCCATTTCATAGCCATCTATTCATTTCATTGTGGCTGTCCTGACACAAACTTGGGAGGTTACGTGCGCTTAAGATCACGTGTTGATTTAGTTAAATGATTTCTACTAGCTTGCACTGAAGGTGGAAGAAAAATATCATGTAGACAATAAATCAATACATGATGTAAGGAAAGTTCCCACACATAGGAGGAGGGTTACATGAAGGTGAATGGAGATCCCCACATGAGAAAAGTAATGTCCAAATAGGTAAAGGTAGATATTATATTAGAAGAAGAGGATGTGGAAGAGGTAGAGGATTCAATGAAACCCATCTCTATTTTGAAGAAGTCATACATAGTGCATTCAAATTACTAAAAACTACAAAAAATAGTGGCGGAAGGAGTGATGCTAGAAACCATGTTATGCAACATGCAAATATGGAGAGTAATATGTGAAACAATTGTGTAGAAGAGTTGGAATGTAAAGAAGACCACATGATGACAAGAATAATACTAAAGCTAGTGAAGGTAGAAAATGTACCCAAGTAGAGGAAAAATATGTTCAAAACCACACGTGAATCTAGAGGTAAGTGCTGAAAAGCTATTTTTAATAGTGGTAGTACATACAATATTATTTCTAATGAGCTGGTGGAAATAATTGGTTTGAACATGATTGTGCATCCAAATTTGTATAAATAATCTTGGTTATTGAAAGGAAATCATGTTCTTATCAATGAGTAGTGTAATCTATGAATAAATATTGGTGCATATGAAGATGATGTCCTTTGAGACGATGATTATTGGTTTTTAGAAAGGAAGTCCTAAATGAATTGCATAAAAATAATGAGTGATTTGTATTCATTCCAAAGCTTACATATGAAGAAGAGGAAGGCACAATTATGTAGAAATTAGATCTTTCACATAAAGTGGAGGAGATGTTAGGTGAGTTCACAAATATCACAACGTAAGATATTTTGAATGGTTTTCCACTTGTATGCAATATAAGTCATCATATGAATTTAATTCCAAGGATTAGTGTAATAAACAAGGATGCATATAGGTTGACACCTATGGAGATTAAGGAGATGAATAAGAAAGTGTAAGAATTTATTGAGAATGAGTTGAGTAGAGAGTATATCATCCCATGCACAATACATATAGTATTGGTGCTAAGAAAGGAGGTAAAGGATGTACATTAATTTTGGAACCATCAATAAGATTACCATAAAATGTAGATATCTATTGTGATACATGGATCATTTGATGTATTGTTTGAATAAAGAAAGGTACTTCGCAAAGATTTATTTGAAGAGTGGATATCACTAGATTAAAATAAGAGAAGTTGATGAGTGGAAGGATTTTAAAAATAAAAGATGGATTATATAAGTGGTTGGTCATGCCATTTGGATTACCCAATGAACTGAGCATGATCATATGCCTAATGAATGAAGTGTTGAAGTCTTTCTTATGAAAATTTTCATTTTTTATTTGAATGAAATTCTAATTTTCATCAAAATGTGGGAAGATCATGGTCCATTTGCAAACATGATGTGCAATATTTGTGTGAAGTGACATTTCTAGTGAATTTGAATAAGTGAAATTTCATGAGGGAAGAGTTGATACACTTGATATTTGTGATACCTCAAGCATGATTAAAGATGGATCCTTAGGAGGTGTGAGCTATAAATGATTCCATCACCAAATATTGTTATTGAAGCAAGTAGTTTCCAAGGTTTGAAAATCTTCTACATGAAGTTTATTAGAGGATTCAATGAAATTTATGTACCAATCACAAAGCTGATGTGGGGAGATAAGAAAGAGATTGCATGGACTATAGACACAAAATATATCTTTTGGAAGTTTTAAAAAGTCATAAAGTAACCACTATTGGCCTTGCCTAATTTTAATAAATTATTTTACATTGATTGTGATGTGAGAAGAATAGCCATTGGAGTATTGCTCAGTCAAGAGGGAAGACCCATTTCATATTTTAGTGATAAAATGATTGATGCAGGAAGATGCTCTTCAATTTATGATTACGATATTTAAGCCATAGTGCAAGCTTTGAAGACGTGGAGGAACTGCTTGTTTATGAAAGAGTTTATGTTGTACATAGACCATTAAGAACTGCAACTCATAAACATTCAACAAATGCTAAATCAAAGACACATGAAATGGGTTAAGTTAATACATAGTTACTCATTTACATGAAGCATAGAGGATGAAATCCAACTAGAGTTTTGGATGCATTGAGTAGAAAATACATCTTTTTAAATGAGACACATGAGGAAGTGTTAGGATTTTGAGCCATAAAAGGGACTCTACACATAAAAGAACAATTTAATGAAGCATGAAGAACATGCATAGAATTAGTGAGCATCAATCACATGCATTGGTTAGACTACTTCGTACAAAAAGGGTTGTTTAAAGGTATACATTGTGCCTACCTAGAGGGTCAATGAGGGACAATTTGATTAGGGAGAAGTATTGTAGGGGATTAGGGGAACTTTGGAATAGATAAAACCTTGGAACAAATAAGTGAGAGATAATATTGGCTTTAGATGAACATAGGTGTGTGAAAATATGTGCAGAGATATATAGTATGCTAGTTAATATATGGAAAGATTCAAAACACATGGTTATATAAACTAATGTTAGTACCTTAAAATACTTAGGAGCATCTAACCACGAATTATGTGCTAGTATTACCTATAACATAGAAGGGTCATGATTCCATCTTTCTTGTTGTTAATATATTCTAAAAAAATTCTCAGTTTATTTCTTGTAAGATAACCAATGATGCTACATATAGCTAAAACATGTAGGGAATTTATGAGACTACATGGGTTACCACACAATATTGTGTCATATATGGACACTACATTTGTGGGTCACTTTTGGTGCACATTTTGGAAGCAACTAAACATGAAGTTTTGGTTTAGCTCTATGTATCACTCCTAGGTGGATGGCTCAACAGAAGTTATCAACACAAGCATTGGAATTTTTTCACAATGTTTGGTTAGAGAGAAGGAAGGAATATGGTATTTAGTCATTACATAGTTAGAGTTTACATATAATAAATATGAGAACATGAGCATTTGGTAGTTACCTTTTTGGATTATTTATGGACTAAATCCAAGAAGAGTTATGAAAATTACAAGACCTACCATATGAAAAAGAGATAATAAGGGAAACATACAATTTTACACAATATATGAAGGAGGTGCACAAAAAAGTACACTCTTAACTAGAGGAGGTGCACAAACAAGTACACTCCTAACTGGAGGAGGTGCACAAACATGAAACCATGCAAAAACATGTACCCAAACATGTAAGCGTCACACATCCATACACTTTTGAATACTTTTAATGTGATATATTTTATACATAATAACGAATGATCACTTTTACACCTTTCACAAAGCATGTCATTTTGTTGTAGTTATCAACATCGATACAATTAGGAAAAATAGACAACCTTGTTCTAACAAATATGGTTTCATGGGAGGTGACTTGCAAACTAGTTGATGGAATTTATGGTTATCTGAGCACATGATAGAATCTTTAAACTTAGGTATATTTATTCTCCTACTCGATTCTATAATTATAAGGAGTGAATGTGTAAGGAAATTTAGTGAAGCTTAGGAGAAACTTGGAATCTTAGAAGCTCAAAGTGATTTAGAATAGGTCAAGACAATCTAGAATTTTTTGAATTGAGCTCGTAGATAGTGTTTGTAGAGCTTCATTATCTAAGGAGTTGAGCCTAGTTCTACAAAATATTAATAGAGTCTCCAAGCTTAGTTAATACACGTCTTCTGATTTCAATTCTTAGGGAATTTCTATAAAGTCATTTCATAGGATTTTGGTAAAGTGGTTCATGAGAATGTTCCTAGATATATAATCTTTTCTTCATATTAATAGAAGAAGCTTTTATTATTTCTTACATGTTATGCTTGGGATCTTGCTTTGGTAAGATATAACTTTGAGACTTATGGGCTACATGTTCTAAGAAGTCCAAAATTAGAACCCCTAACCATGACTCCGTTAGCGAGTTAGACATGTAGAGTTTGAAAGTAGAAGATCATATTCACCAGGTTAGATTTGCGCTTGTAAAAGGAAGCCATTTCCATACTCCTATAATTCTAACTGAGCCACAACTATACTTGTAGGGTGGTCATATTTCACTGTTCTTTTTAGATTTATTTCACCTTCTTGTCTTGAAATGTCTTCCACAATCTACTAATAACAAGTGTCTCCATGTTTGCAACAAATCAAGTATCATAATAAAAACCTATTTTTCTAGTCTTTTTAAACATTATTCATTTTTCCAATTATACTATATATTATCTAATATTCTACAACTAAATATGTGTTTATAATATATATTTAATGTATACTTAATCGGGATGTCATGTGATTAGTGTAAAACCACTTCCAACATCTACAGTGTCTTAAAAGAGCTCATCTAACAATATATTAGCATTGCAGTGTTTGGAGCATTTATATCAAAATTTAAACTTAGGTCTTAAATTCTTACTTATGAAAATGATATTATCATATTGAGATAAATCTTAAATTTTAGATTAATTTAATCCAAAAGTTAAATTAGGGATAATTTTAGTGGTGAATATTCCATTTTTGAAAAATTTGTAAAGGAAATTTTTTTGGCACGGGTCAGTGACCTGTTCGCCTAAAAATTGTAGTTTAATTTTTTTTAGGGGTCAGCTTTGCCTACCCTTGAAACTATGCCCTATATAATCCTAGATTATTTGTCAGGTAGAACACTACTAGCTCACTCATACCACATGGGGGCATATGTATTATCAAATATAGTAAACACGCGACTGGAGTGCAGAGGCTATAGACGCACGACAAGAGGACGGAGGTTGTAGACGCATGATAGAGAGTTTTTTGACGCGTGACAGGGAGATTTTGATGATGCGTGATAGTAGTGCAGAGAAAGTAGACGCACAACGTGCAGAGTTTGTTGAAGCGCGACACGAAGATTTTGTTGTCGCGTGATCAGAGGGCGGAGACTGCAGACGCGCGACAGAAGATTTGCTTTCGTGCGTCAACAAGGTTGTTGACGCGTGTCAACGAACCTCACTGATGCGTGTCAACAACCTTATTGACACATGTCAGCGAGGTTCGTTGACGCGGGTTAGTGAGGTTCGTTGATGCGCGTCAGCGAGGTTCGTTGATGCACGTCAGCGAGGTTCGTTGACGCATGTCAACAACCTTGTTGATGCATGACAAAGAGTTTGTTGATGCACGACAAAGAGTTTGTTGATGCGCGACACAGAGATTTTGTTGTCACGCGATCAAAGGGAAAAGGCTATGGACACGAGACAGAAGATTTGCTATCATGCGTCTGCAGCCTTTTGTCACACTACTTAAAAATAGGTAAAAATTTTGCTGTCAGACCCCCAAACAATTCACCTTCCCGCGAAACCGGTTCCGAGGATATTCACCAGGTATTTTCCACCTCCGATTTCTAAGAGGTCTCTTAAAATGAACCCTAAGTTAAATATTAAATTAGGAAAAAGGATTTCAGTGAAGGTAAGAGATCCTAGCCTAAAACTAAAATGTTTAGTAACACCAATGTACCAACAAAAGATATCACTCAATAAGTAAAAAAATTGCATATATTTTGCCAAGCGCTTCAATTATGTGTTTTAGTTCAAACTTACATTTATAATTTGATTGATTCAAGATCTAAAAAAAACTATTTTACTAAAAATTAAAATGCATTTATAATGTTACATGACAATATGGTATGTGTTTCATGTTAAATCTTACAATTGTAAATATATGGTAAGTTTTATAGGAATATAAAATCATGTAGATATCAAATAGTTTGTCTTATAAGTATATTTGATATATCATTAAAATTCAGAGTATACTAGCTATTACAAAAATAAGAAACTATTTTAAAAATTATTTAATAACATTTAAAAATGTAAACACAACACCAAGTTAAATATTTAAGATATATATATATATATATATATCACTAATAAAAGTCTTGGTATCTTTTTAGGTGTTAGGAATTTTTGGTTTAAATTGGTGAGATTGGGAGACCGACTAAACTTGATTGGATTCTTGTATGAATGCAACATATATTTATCTTATTATTTTTCTCTAATAATGGGATAGTCAAGTCCATTTGTCTCTACTTCTTATTCTTAGTGGGTATTTATCTTGACCATTATAAATTACTTTTCATCATACGTTATGGTATTTTCCTTAGTTAAACTTGGGATTCAATACATTTAATCTTCACAACGGTCTCTTTCAGATATGACATATTTACTAAGGACTAAGTGGCATGTTGGGTTGTTGTAAGGAACTCAAATTGTGTCCAAACTTTGGCCATGGAGTCTAAGTAGGAAGTACAAAGTGACGATGGTTCTTCTTATTAGATCCTCAATTAACATTGTAAAAGAAAAAAGTGAAATGATCCATAAACACTCTAATGATGATGCGCATTCTAATTTCATGGGGTTGGTAGATGATCTTAAGCTCAAACATTTGCTAAATAGTGGGGCCCTTTTTATGAATCAACAGGAATGACATTTGAACAAGTCTTATATTCCTATAAGGAAACCCCTACTTGAGGGTATAAAGGACACAAAAGTGCCAAAATAGAGTGCAACTAAATTGTTTCGAGCTCAGTTGATAACTAGATTATAGGAAGGAGCTTTCGTGGATTGCGTCCTATAAGAAATGAAGGGCCCTAATCAATCCACTCCAACATTGGACATTCTCAATGTTGCTTTGCGAATACTCAATCCTATCATGAGGATTTCAAGAAAATTGGTTTTAGTTTGATATGTAGGATGGATCAAGTGTAGACGCTACTAAAATCTATGGATGTTGATGATATCTCCAAGTTGCCTCTAAATACATGCCTTATTACCCAAGTTGAATATGCCTCTTCAGTGCAACTTATAATTTGCTCATACGAGTCAAAATATCCCCATTCATTCATCTAAGGGTAAAAAAATTGATGATATATACTTCAAGACAAAACATCATCCTTTGTTGCATCCTAATTGGGTAAGACGCTTGGTACATTGATTCTAAGAGATGAAGAGAATGAGTGAAGATCTACTTTGATGGTCTTAGATTTTGGTGAAAAGGTAAATGAATAGCTATTTGTAATTGATTGTTTTTTATTTTCCTGTTTAAATATTTCATAAAACCCTCTTAATATAAAATAACTAACTTCTTATAACAAACATTCTTAATTTTATCAAACCTTTTTTAAATAGCGTATTATAATATAAAATGAGGTGTAACTTATTTTTAATTTTATTAAAATAAATAATAATAATACAAATTAAAATATACATTAATAAAATATAAAAAAGTGTTATATTTTTTTAATATATATTTTAATTATTATTATTTATTTTAATAAGATTAAAAACAAATTACACCTCTTTTTTAAAAAATGTGAAAAAAAGAGGGGCATACCATGCGTAAAAGTTAATATGTAAGTGGGCTGGGAGAAAAGCCAATTAGACTTATATCATTTCCATATGAATGCATATAATTATATGTGTGGTATAGCTAAGGAAATTTACCTTACCATGATGATGTAGAGTTAATACAAATTATTCGCATATGATATATCATACAAACATTGCGGCCTTCATTCCCATGATGATTTAGGTTACATTCATTATTTCAAAAATAGTTGCTTAAAAATCACGATAAATAACGAGCTAGTAAAACACCATGAGTGGTCAAATGTCCTCATGAAGACAAGAGGCCATCAAACTTTTTAAAAGGACAAACTGAAATAATAATACCATACATAAGAAGGAAATACAATCATTTACCTTGACTTAAACTGAAATTTCTCATGATGGCCATGAAAGCACTTGATGAGATGTACAATGCTCGATGTATTTGAAATTTATTTTCAATTTTATATGTTCTTTTCAATTTTTTATTTTCTATATTTTCTATTTTTGTTGATAATATTACATCATTATTATATTGGAGGTGTTTTTGCTATGAGAACACCCCCACGATTAAGTCTAATATATATTGTGACACTTTTTGATAGGTTTTCTTGACATTTTTACGCTTATCTTTTTCTCTGATAGTCGGTTAAGCAAATGAAATGAATATAATTCCCAAATTCTATGTACTTCCTCTTAAAATGTCATACAAAAAGGTCACGCTTCTATGAAGAAACCAGACGGGAGTGCCACGACAACTACTCGTAGTATTGAGAAAAGAGAAAAGCCAAATCTTCAAGTTAAGCTCATATCAAACCTTCAAATATATTTTCTTTAATCCTTTTCATTTCTTTGAGAACATATCCGACATGAATAGGATGTGGTTGATGATAAGTGTTGTGAATGTTAATTGTTTTGTTTTATTATGCAAATTGTTTTAATTACTTTTAGATTAAAAAAATTATAGAAGACTTTAGCATAAAGTGTTTGGTGAAAAATTACTTTTTAGACTAGACTCACCCTTGTTCCCCACAAATCCAACCATACTTTCTCGCCAACTGTGACTTGGAAATCCTCTAACATTCTAATCGAAAGCAAATAGTTGAGATGACATGACATAGTCGTAGGAGCACAATGGATTTATTCCTC